>VDFB02000015.1:307532920-307553918 GCA_007258455.2 Sequoia sempervirens | reverse complement strand
AAAGTTAGAAGCTGGATATGTCATCTTGTAGATTATTATCTGACTATTATCTTTGATTTCGTGGATGTTAAATTTAAAAGCTGGATATGTTGTCTTGTAGACTATTGTCTGACTATTATCTTTGATCTCGTGAATATGTCATCTTGTAAACTATTATCTTTGATCTCGTGGATGTTAAATTTTAACGCAAATACTTTGAAATAATATTGGTTAATTTAAGGTGGTGTACTGATGCCATTACACAGTTGAATGATAAGTATTCCTTGAAATAATGGAGCTGTTAACTCAAAAATTGACAGGGAATAAGAATCTGATACTACACAGCAAGATATTACATTGTTTGTTATTGCTTAACAGCTAACAGAATAGTGGATAAATATTTGTTTTTACTCCTACAAATTATTATTAAAATTTCTAGAAAAGAAGAATATATTATGCCATGATTACATCAGAATCCCTGCCAGAACAGGGACTTAGAAGGGACACAGCTCTTACATAGAGAATATTTAGAAAGCCAAAGGGAATTGATGAAGACAAAAGTACCATAATTCGTACTGTCCATAAAAAAAAATGAATCAATACCACCAAAAGAGTACTATGCAGGTACTCTTTCACAAAATCTCGTTCGTTTATAGTTGCAATTCAGTGATATCTTATTGTGGTACGTCATGACCGTCCTTATTAAAATGGTCATTCTTGATTTTGTAATTTCATCAAGCTTAATAAGTGATTGCAGAAGAATACAAACCAACAGTGAAGACATACAACCAGGTAGCTTAATTCGTAATAGATTTGCATATATTACCAGGTACTGAACAGTATGTTCATATTTCCTGCTTTCGGCCAAAGTTATTTCTGCTTTTATAAACTGAAGATATACGTACAATAAACGTGACAGTCATACCTGTCCAAAGGCTAGAAAGAAAGGAAGTGGACACAAAGTTGTACAATAGTACATCATAATACCTAAAGCAGGTTATTTTCAAGGATATAAAAAAGCCTTTGAAGGATATAAAAAAGCCTCCATTTGGAACGAGAGAACAGATAGTGGCAAAGGGCATGGTGGAGTTGCAGTCCTAATCAAAGAAATATGGTGCAATAACATTCAAGTCGAGAAAGAAGACCCAAACAAACAATATATATGGTTTAAAATAACAGAAAATCAAACTGTCATAAGAGTGGCTGCCTGCTATTTTGCCCCAAAAGGCTCCAAATCTTACAAGAAAAGGAACCTAGACCGTGAGGATCCTTTTGCTGCTCTAAAAAGGGACATTTCAATCTATAATGGCATGGGAGAGGTTATTCTAATAGGGGATTTTAATGCAAGGACTGCAAACATACAAGCTCTCAGCTTGGCAAGCAACGACAAGGAGAAAGCTGATCCACTATGGTTGGAGGAAGAGGGACAGCACCTGTGGGAAAGGAATTCGCAAGATAGGAAGCACAATGTCACGCACTACGGGGCTGAGTTGTTGGGGCTATGTAGTTTATTCAACTTGGTCATTTGCAATGGTTTGAAAGCATGGCCGAACTCAGGCAACATCACCTGCAAAACATACAATGGACAAAGTGTGGTTGATTATGTCATTTGTTCGCATGTTTACACGTCAAAGATAAAGGAACTAGTGATTGGAAAATGTCCTTTAGAGCTGAAATCAGATCATAATCCAATATATGTAAATCTTGACGCCCACATTAGCATGCATCAAAGGGGGCAGATTCCTATCAGCAAAAAGAAAGTGCATCCGCAAGGTAGAATCATCATGAACCATGACAATCGGGAAGTCTTCAAGAATGCCCTCAAAAGGATTTTCATCGAGTATGAAAGAAAATTAGCTACCACAGGGCATCACACTATAAACAAGGACATGCTGATCCCTATTGTTCACAAGGCTTTGGATGAGTGTAAGAGGGCTAGGCCTAAGAAGGCAACTACTTCTACTTTCCCAGCAAACCCATGGTTTGATGAAGAGTGCAAATTAACAAAAAGAAAATTTCACCAGGGTGGAAGGACCACAGAAAACAAGAAAGAATACGAAAAGATGATACGGAACAAAAAAGAAAAATATGTTAGCACTAGAAGGCTGGAGTTGATTGCCCTTGGAAAGAACAACCCCAAGAAATTCTGGAAGGAGCTACAACAAAAAAGAAAACAAACAGAAAACAATATCACAAGCTCTCAATGGTTGGAATATGCAAAGTTACTGTATGAGCGGGAACAAGATAAACATAGACCCCCAACTATCAGGGCTGCCACTGAACTATTCACCATAGAAGACATCAATCAAGGGATAAAAAGGTTGGCTGGGGGAAAAGCACAGGATATTGATGGGCTGCAAGCTGAATTCTTAAAATGGGGCATTGAGGTCCTTGCGCCTTGCATCAAGGGCTTTTTCAATAGGGTTATTCAAGAGGGCTTTCCGGAAGGGTGGACTACTAGTGTTGTGGTTCCCCTATACAAAAGTGGGGACACTAATAACCCATCAAATTACCGCACTATTATGATTAATCCGCTTCTTGGAAAACTTTTTGGAAGCATGATTGAGCGTAGAATTAGTAGTTGGGCTGAGAAAGAGGGCAAAAGAGCTGAAGGGCAGGCTGGTTTTAGACCAAAACATTCCACTATCGATCATGGTATTACACTTAGATTTTTGATTGAAAAAATTTGGAACGTTCAAGGGGAGGAGGCTTTTTGCTGCTTTGTTGACTTCAAAAAAGCCTTTGACACAGTGCCACGGGGCAAGTTGTGGAATAGAATGGAGGAACTGGGAGTCCCAAGGGCTCTTAGGGCGGCTGTTCATAGGCTGTATGAGCAGGTCAGAGCTAAAATCAGAACTAATGAAGGTATGTCGGAGTGCTTTGGCAGTGACATTGGAGTCAAGCAAGGCTGCCCGCTTTCCCCAACGCTATTCGGGCTTTACATTGACAAGTTGGAAGAGTGGATAGACAAAGTTGGTGGGGAAGGTATTCAGTTGGCCAATTATGTAATAAAATTGCTCTTGTATGCCGATGATCTCATTTTGATTGCTAAAACAGCACATGAGTTAAGAAAACATTTGAAAGCTCTTGAATCATTTTGTCAGGAAGTTGGGATGCAAGTGAATACTAGTAAAACCAAAATTATGATATTCTCTCTGAGAAGGAAAAAACAGCAAATTAGCTTTATCTTTGAGGGCAATCCGCTGGAAATTGTAGATGAATACAAATACCTTGGGCTAGATTTTCACTATAAGCTCAGTTGGGAAACTTGTAGAGCAAAAAGGATCCAAGGAGGCTGGAAAGCGCTCTACTCTCTACAAAACAGATGTAGAAATGCTGAGCTATGGGATTGGAAAACCAAGAGAACGTTGTTTGGCTTACTTGTGACCCCGGTGGTTCTATATGGGTGCGAAATTTGGGGCAGCAGCATGTCAGATCAGAAATGGAGGCAAGTGGAAAGAATTCAAAAGCATCTAATTGTTAGCAGCCTTAAACTCAAAACCACGATACCTTATGAGATTTTACTAGCGGAGTCAGGCACCTTTCCCTTGGAGGCTTTCGCGATGATTCGGTTACTATGTTACCTTCAAAAGGTTCAAAACATGGACGACCATCGGTGGCCTAAGCTAATCGTAAAAGAAAAGTTGGATAGAAGAAGGAATACATGGATGAAACAAAACAAAAAATGGATGGAAAAGTGGGGTGTGAATATGCAAGATTGTCCAAGTACAAATGAAGAAATAAAAAAATATGTGAAACAAAAATTCAAAAAAGCTTTATGGACAAAACAATCAGGGCGAAAAAAAGACTATTATATCAAAGAATTCAATCCCAAGGGGGACCATGATGAAAAGGCATATATAGGAGCAAATATTAAATGGAGAGCAAAGATGTTGATAGCTCAACTCCGAACTAGCTCACATCGTCTTAGATGTGAGACGGGCAGATGGATGGTTCCTAAAGAAGAGTGGGAAGAAAGAATATGTCGTTTTTGCGACATGGGATTAGTGGAGACAGAGTGGCACTTTGTTATGGAGTGCTCAGCATACAAAGATATTCGGGTCACTTATGGGGACATCTTACAAGTGGACAACTTAAATACCTTGTTTGAGGAGGAAAGGTTGGTCAAATCTGCAAATTACATCATCAAAATTCACTGTCGTAGAGCTAATCTCGAGCGAAGATCTCAGGCTGTTTAGGGTCTTCTCTTTTCGGTGGTGGTCTTGTGCTGTTCCTGGGTCCCATAGGCTGCTGTGGCCTCGTGGACGTTATTAAAATATTTCATTTCATTTCAATGGAGAAAGGTAAAAACATTCTTGCATGCGTAGTTGGGAGTGATATATTTTTGGGTGTATGTCACCATCGACCCTGTGAAAGGTGACTCTTGGGCTGCTTGTCACTTTAAAACTCTCTTTAGGATAGAGATTTTTTTTAATAGAGGTCATTTTGTTATATGATATGGGAGTACGAGTTTTAGGTTAAAATCTTTTTGTAATTGAGCGCAAAGGATAGAGGGTCAATGACTGAGGGGTAGCTATTCTATCAAAGTTGCTTGGGGCAAAACCCTGGACTCATCCCTTACAATGTTGGGGCCTTGCACTCAATAAGACTCGATCTTTGGTGGGCTCATTGAGAACCATTCAACTTCATTAATAAACAAATAGATGCAAGTTAAAATTGCAATATGTAATGCTTTTCTTGATATTTATTGAAGTTTTTGATAAATAAGTTGGTTTGGCCATTTCTTTATATGGAGGATTTTAGAGTTTAAAAGCACCCTCAAAGAGAGAAATGAAGATAAATTAAATATATTACATATTCTTGTGCATAAAGAGGTTGAACCTTGATTTCTCATACATAGTGATAGTGCCCAAAAGAATGTTAAATTTGGCCTCACATATAAGAGAAGTTGAATCAAATATATGTGATGATGCTTAATTTCCATCTTGCATATGAATCTAATAAGTTTGTCATTAGTTGAATTTTCTCTCACCTATGAAAGATGCTAAATACCTAGAAATATAATATTTGAAATCTAACCATCATGATAAAGATTAGACATTAGATAATTTCAATATTAATTCATATATTTCCAAAGGCTAACTGAAATTTGGTGCTCATGAGTAAATAAATCACATAAAATTAATAAATGAAGGGTATCGAAAGAGACATACCAAGTGCTCAATCTCCAAGTCCATCTCTTGCATGTCATGAAAATATAAAGATAAAAAAATCAACCAAATCTTGTGAGAACTTCTTCCATATTTCGATGTACCAAAAACATAGAAGAATACTCTGAAAGGCATCAAAATTTATATAATTCCAAAAATCATTGAACTTAATTTCTAATTAGTACGAGAGAACCATTGATTCACACATTTGGTCATCGTGCTTGGTTGAAAAGGTAGTGGCGCAAAGCTACTGTGTGTCAGATTATGACTGAATGCCTCTAAGTCAGAATCCACGCTAGATGAGGTACATCTCTCTCTTTGGCTGCATCGTGACCCATAGTAGGGGTTCTCTTGCAACCCCAGGGGCCCGTGTCATTGGCTATCTCTGATTAGCGCAACAGATTGGTCAAAGCAACCTTGGATAATAATTTCAAGCAGTTGGTGAGAAGAATCTTTTGCAAACAGCTTAAATAAGCGATGAGGTATTGTAAGTGGCAGAGTGGCCTTGCTGTCACGATCCACTGAGATTTAGCCCTCTATCGCCCCAATTCGTCTTTAAAAAAAAAAACTTAATTTCTAATTATTTAATAAAGAGATCAATCAAAGCCCAAAATAAATATTTGTGAATTGAAATATTAGGTAAAAACAAACTTTTGATACTCTAATAGACATTAAATTTAAGATTAATAAAGTTAGACTAAATGGATGGATTGTCAATGTAAAAAATCAACCTTGCCTTTTAAAATTAAAATTTCATATTTATCGAAAGATTTGTTTAACTCAACCATACATTCCCACTAAGATGAAATATTCTAGGATTGATATTGAGGGTTTCACTTTAATCTAATGATGTGAAGATTTTGATAACCATATGGAACAAGAGCGAATGCTGTTACTAAATTACAAAATTGATTTTTTCTAAAATTAAGGGAATAATAAGAGAAAATATGAAAATTCCTTTAGACCAATTTATTTTATATAGAAAATAAAATAAAATATTGAAGAATAACATTTGATGCTTCTAGGAACCAAAAGGTTCATTAAAGGCATCAAATTAATTAAATAATCATTGATGTTTTTTTAATCAAAGGTTTCCTAAAAGCATCAACATGATCAATTAAAGATGGATCAAATTGAATAAATTGATGAGACAAATTCCCTCTATTTATAAATCTTTCTTAGATTAAAAAAATAACCAATCCCATGCGCACACACACACATAATAAAAGTGAAACACATGCTAGTAAATTAATAATATAATATACAACCTAATAATATATGTTGTTGATAACAAGGGTAAGAAGCACTATAATTTTTGATAAAAAAAACCAATGTTAATTAAATATATAACTCTTTATCCATATATCGTATTATAAACAACTTTAAGAAAGAAAAAGTAATGTATATTATTTCATGTAAATTGATAGTTTAATAAGTTTGCAGTAAGAACCACTTATAATAGACATATATTGTTTATTGAGAAAATTTAATGGCAACTATGGGGTTCACCTTCAACCATTCAAAATATTTTTTTGATTTACACATAAAATTCAACCTTTACAATGATAACATTTAGCAAAAAGGAAAGTTTCTAAGTTTTCTTAATAAAAAATTCATTAATGGAGATTTGAAGTGTTTAGAATTTAATTGAACCACTTTCTGTCATTAAATTATCTTAATTAATTATCTATAACATCACCATGTTGATTATTTAATTTTACATATTAATTAATTGATTTCATTCATACTCCCTTTACTTAATTATTTATCTTCTCATCATTGTATAATTAACTCACGTTGTCAAAAATTGATCTCTTACACTCATCAAGTTATGCAAGTTTTCAAATCCTCAATTTATGCTTTCACATTCCAAAATCAAATAAAAAATAAAGAAAAATTGAATGATTTAGTATTTTCAAATTAGTTTTAAATGAAAAAATTGAAAGAAAACTCAAGTTTCCAAATTAGTTGAGTTAATTTTAACTATTTTTTCTTCATTAAAACATCTTTAGACCCACCCTATCATATAATGCTTTCTTTATTTTTTTAATTTCTTCCTCTCTTTTCTTGATCACAAATCCAACTCTAGACAGGGAAAGTACATAACTTGAGTGTATTGTTCTCTTGATTATATGCCTAGCTCATTGGTTTATTATTAAGATTGTAGAGGTTTGTTTTCTTTATTGGGACTCCTATGTATAGGGGAGGTGACCTCTAAAGCCAATATGACTTCCTCATAATTAGAAGTTTCTTCAAAAATATCATCAATATGGTCCTTCTCGGGCCATGCTTTGCATAATTTTCACTACCACTTTCTCTTCTCCAAAGCTGGTGGGAAGTGGTGATTCTCTTTTGTTCCTTCTACTCCTTTAGAGTGGAGGAGAATTCTCTATTTTTAGCATATTCCCTACCTCCTCATCATCAAAATCTGGGATAATAATCTTTTTAATTGTTTCCCCATCTTTAGATGATTGTTGTCTCCTTTTGTTCTAAATTGGTTCTAAAATTCACTTCTCAAGAGTTGAGTTATTTAGATTTTGTACCTTCCCCATGCTTTTATTTGGTTCATTTGAAGCTAACATCTCTAGGGTTAGCTTCCCTAGAGAGATGTTGGTGGTGGCTATGGAAGTCCTAGAACTGAATCCTAAAATTTATCTATGTAAATCCCTTCATGATTAGTAACCACCATGCTTGGATGGAAAACTTCACACTTGAATAGTCCTAGGAAATTATATTATTTCAAGCCCAAGGACTTCTCCTCTGATTTGGGTGTGGGTGTAATGATGAAAATTGCATAACCTTTTACTTTTGCATTATGTTTGAGGCTCACTTTTGTGTCTATCTTCCCTAGTTCATTTTTAGTTTTATTTCATCCATTTTCTTAGAATTTTTTCTCCCATGGTGACAAGGCCTTACCTCCTATGGTCCTTTTCTTGTCAAACTAATATTACAACTATCTTAACCTTTTTTTTCTTCTTGTAATTCATCCTTTTAATACAAAAAATTTAGTCAAAAAATGGTGAAATACATAAACATCTTTGTGGCATGCTAACGTCTACATGACACTAAAATATTATGATAATTTCTTATTCAATAGTTGTTTATAAGCATGTTGCCACTTATTACTTTCCCAAGTTAGTGATGATTGCTTAGAAAAATCCAAATGGTTCTCTAACACCTTATCTCCCTCATATTTCTCATTTTGAATAAGATATTTTCATTTACATACTCAATCTCTCATATTTAGCACTTTTCTGCATATATTTTGGTATTCTCAAGCTATCCACAACACTCTCTCTACAGATTTCTATAAGTTTTATCAAGAGCATTGATTCCTCCTTGTGAGCACACCAACACTACAACATTCTTCTTGAAGGTCTTTTGGTATTTGAAAACACCATTGTCCCATTAACTTCTTCAAGATTCTATAGGTGACATTGTTCTTATTTTCATTACTATTATTTTCTCTACTTTCTCATTGTAATTATAATGTAATTTTTTTATTTCCCTTATAACCTTGGGATATTCATATCCTTAAAATTACTCTTATTCTAGTTTATATTGTTTTCATTGTCACTACTCCTTTAATTCATAAACACACTTAGGATGGAAGCACATACTTTATTTATCATTTTTTACATATGGTTGTCCATGGAGGTTGAAAGACCAACATAGGGGTTTGACCATTCTTGAAAAGCTACCAAACAACCCTACTCATTAAATTCCCTCTTGAAATTATACATTATTTGTGGATAAGATGTCCCACCATTCAAGGGATCTCAATTATCTTATTTTCCTTATCATTTCATTACTTTAATTTGATTATATCTAGACTACATCTTGTTATTTTTATTTTTGTAATCAAATGGTGATATGCCTAGTCATCCCAATTGTATTTTGACACATAATAGGAACACTTATGAAGTGAAATAAGTGGGTTTAGTTATTTATACTATACAAACTATGATGTGATGTTGGTGTTTCCAACTGATTGCCTAGGTTTTTCTAAGGATTAGTTAAATCCTATGTTTGAAAACCCTAGGTCAGTGGCCAATGAACATAAGAAAGATTTTATATTTGTTCTTCTCTACACTTTAGGCTCTACCAAACTAAGGTGGGTACCCCTATAACACCATATAACATATAATAATGATTGCAATGATCTGCTTAAACATATTTTGATCTTAACACTAAGATTTTAAAAGGCAAACCTAATTAGCTAAATCAAGACCCTCTATCTACTTTATATTCTTTTAGCAGTATGGAGTGAACATAAATAAAATTGCAATAAACTAAATTTTCAATTATTTTAGATTTGATCACTGATAAGGGCATGGTTCGGTGGTCAAGTCACTTGGTTGTAGTGACGACCACTAGGGTTGAAACCCTCACTGGGCCAAAGAGCTCACAAGCTTTATGCCTTTGTTGGGCCATTGAGCTCGTAGGTTTGGTTGTTTCTTGTGGTTTCTTGTACCCGGTTCATAGCTCTGGTCAAAAGCATTTACTACTAATAATATGGGTGTGTTGCACCTTTTTTAAAAAAATAAAAAAAATAGATTTGATCCTTCTTAATTTTGATTCCTTCAAATTAACTTGGCCATTTCCTTATCCATTATAGTCAAAAGATAAAGTAAAACCCTCCCACAAAAAACTAACTATGTGGCTTCTTATAACCTCACTACATTACAATGAGAAACCACTAAATGAGACAACACTATTACTCTACTTACAAATCCTTAGTGTAACAACATAATCTTTAATAAATAAACTAAAAGCAATTTTAATTCCATTCCTTGAACATAAGCCAACGATTCTTACATTCATAACAAAAAATGTGATATGAGAACCATGAATAACCTTTGATTATTGAGATTCAAAATAAAATGTATTACAATGTGGAGACATCAATAGCTTGACTTGAAAATTTGAGAAAAATAATAAGTGTTTGAGTTGTCTGTTGCTATTACAAAGAAAAATTACATCATTTTTATTTTGAAACTTTAGAAGACTATATTATACAAGACCTAATTCTATACAAAGACTACAATACTAAGGACTCAAAATCCTTGAAATGAGGCTCGTAGTTCCCTTTTATAGACACAAGGGAAGCAACAAGCAAAAAGCCTCATTCCTCACTTAAGTCACAAAAGTTAAAATCTTAGGCGGTGGTATTATTTACAAATGACAAAACATAAAAACAAAAGGAGAAACCACTTCAAAAAGTAGTTGGAGATCTTTTGGAGCATTCATATTGGCGTATGGAGTTGAATTCCTCAAAATTGCTCCTTGTAGGTGATAGGATGGTTTTGATATTCTATTTCTGACATGCCTTTATAGTAGTTATGTTTTCTTGGTGGAGACCGATTGAAACATAACTCAAGTTTTTGCACCACCTTCCTCTTTATCTTCACCCTACTCTACTAATGTGTCCATCCTAGGTGACATAAATTAGCCGAGTCTTTCTATGTGTGATTTTTATTCATCACAAATCAAAACTTGCACCATATCAAGGAAACCTAGAAAATTGTATTCTAATTTGGAAAGTGAGTCCATGCATAGATTTAGTTTATCTACATCAACCTCTCCTTCCTTATTTATCTTACTATACATGGGAGTAAGGATATCTACAAATTTTGATCTCCATTCCCTACAAGGCCTTATTTCTCCCTCATTTAAAATTGGAGGCATGTAGAACTCCTCAAAGCCTTCAAATATACTTAATTCCCTTCTTATTAGGTTGCTAAACCTACTGTGATGACCAATGATGTCATCCAACAAATTTGACTTATCCAAAATGTTAGCTACTGGACTGTTATCAAAATCAGGGTTCTTGACAATAATCTTCAACAATGTAACCCCATGGGACCAACTAACTTGGAAGAATTTTAATCTTGTTCCTACTTGAATATGACTAGTGTATGCATTCCTCAAAATATTGTAACTATCCCATACTTTATCTAATTGGGCCAAAATATTTGACAACCTCTACCCTAGAATGTTCTCAACAAAATATGAAATCTTCTTTATTGCCCCCTCTTTTTCTGCCTTGGCCTCTTCATTGCTCCACTTGAGATTTTTCTTCAGATAGTTGATCTCAATGATCAATTTTTTCTTCTCTTGTGGCCCCTAGGATTCACTAACCTGCTGTGGTGGAGGGAGAAATCTTGTGGCCATATTTATTTTCTCCTATAACTTTAAATTGATAGCATTGGCCTTGTCCAAGTCGCCATGCAATTGCTTCATTATTGTCTCAGTGAAAAGGGTTGTGTTCACTGTGAGAGAAGTTTCTTGGACAACACTTGTATCCCTAAATCTCCTTACAATGATATTTCTAGTGAGTTCACTAGGATCATTTCTAAATTGGGGCTTGTCAGTATCTGAGAAAATTAACCAAATTGCTAGGGTTTCATGCCCTAGATGGAATCTTGATTTGAAATATAAGACCTCAGTTTGTTCTTCAAAGCTCAACATTGGATCATCACATCCATGTCTCTTGATTATATCAAATGTCATTACAAAGGAGATGTCCCATCCTAGCAATAACAAGCAACCTGCATTCTTTACTAATTCTCTTCCTCTCTAAGGAGTTGAATAGTTTCCATTTCTCTTTTCACATTCCCCCAAAACTCTTCAATTATTTCTTTCTCATAGAGGCTTCTATCTGCTATCATCTTCTATAGTTCTTCTCCCTTATTCTTGAGGATGAATTCTTTAAATTCCTTTGTTGTTATGAACTAATCATCCTACATAAATTCTTTGTAGGATTGAGCCCTAATGTGATCAACAACCTA
Source organism: Sequoia sempervirens (assembly GCA_007258455.2). Lineage (NCBI taxonomy): Eukaryota > Viridiplantae > Streptophyta > Pinopsida > Cupressales > Cupressaceae > Sequoia > Sequoia sempervirens. Next base: position 307,541,977 of record VDFB02000015.1, on the reverse strand, counting down.
CCCACTTGTTTCAAAATTGATGATCAATATGTCATCGATGGGTCATTCAATTAGGACCCTTGGAGGAGGTTGCATATCTTGCACCATACTTGCATTTCCATTAAGGGAATGTACTCAAAGATGGGCACAAAAAAGTGGTCAAATGCCCAAAAATGAACAAAACGTGTTCGTGCTTTTAAGAAATTCAAATAAAACGATCATGTTATGGCTCATAAAATTTGAGCCCTAACATGATCATGTTATTTAAAAAAATAATGTGAATGCATTATTATTAAAATAAAACATGTACACAATATTATCAGAACATAATGCATACACATTTTTATTAAAGAAAAATGTGTATGCATTTCAAAATGCATACACATTATTCTCAATAAAATAATAAAAAGAAAAAGACTATCCATTTTGCTCACCCATGGCCCACATTTTCTATAGCTATTTTGCTTCCCTCAACTAAGCATAATATGAACATTTTTTGTCCTTTCCAATCTTGCTTCACAATGCCATGCAAGAGAAGAGGTGAGTTTTTTTTTTTGCATTTGATTTAAATTTTGTTTGTATTAGGAAAAATGGACTATTTTTATCAATTTCATATTTTTATTGAATTATATAATAGATCACATAAACCCTGGGCCACAAGTAAATTTAAATGATGAATTGCTTGAGGAAATTCCTAGGATGCCTAATCCTCCTCCTACCTATTGTGTGGTCTCACAACACGCCCTAAAACTGAAAGACTTGGGGATCCAAGTGAAAATAACCCTTATGGTAGGAGCTAGCAAATTGAAAGATCACTAGAAGTGAAAAGCAAATAGAAATATTTAATCAAAGAGAACTTTGTAATGTAAGTGTTTTGGGGACCGGGTTCCGGGAACCGAAAATGTTTGTAAAGGAAAAAGGTAATGTAGGTTTGAATGGAAGGATTCGGTCCGAGGTTTAGAGTTTAGTAAAATGGAGTCTGGTAAAATGGAAGTTTCGTAGAACCAAAGTCTGGGAAAGTTCATGGGTAAAGCTGAATACCGAGTACTAGATACCGAGTTGCAATGTGAAATGAAAATTTTAAAAGTTTTGAAGTTATCTAATGATTTTGGTAATCTGGTATATATGTGAGGATTTATGATATGCTAGAAAGCGTGTTATTTATGATATTTTTGTACTAACATTTGAATAATGGTTTTATTTACATGAGATGTTATAAATGTTTTCTTTCTTTTAAAAGGGATTTAATGTGTGGAATTTGTGATTGCAAGAGATATAGATTGCAATGCAAAGTTCAGGTATGGATGGTTAGGAAAATTTGAATCATGGATAGAATCATATCCAAGTTGGGTCGCTTATTCTAGGATGCTATTGGCAAAGGAGTTTGAATCCACCAGAATGTTGGAGATCTTGGTATTTTGCATGTGGCAGATAAAAAGCGCCAACCTTTGAGGAAGCCCATTCCCGAGAGTAGCAAATCCGGAGCTAAGCAAAGTGTGGGGGAAAAAATTCCACTTGTTCATTCTTAATGTATGGAAAGTTCCTACACACTATCCTAATTCAAGTTATTATCCTAGCGATAATTAAAGATTAACACACGAAGAGCTTCAACGTGCAATTGGAGTTGAATTTCATTGACTTTGATTGCAATTCTCCTATCAGTCACTACATTTCGTGTGCCTTGATGTGATTGGTCCCTTGGATTTCCTATCATGTATTTGTCTTATCCTATCTAAGCCTCATGTTCTATAAAAGGCTAGAGGATACCCCTTTTTTTATTTTAAGTTTAGAATTTGTGGATGTCGGAAGAGCATAAATTTTTTTTAAGCTTTGTTCTTTTCTGAATCATTCTGGCGTAAAACTTTATATGCATGTCGACATTGATTAATATTAGAGCCAATTGGATAGCTACCTATCTCATGAATCTTTTGTAGTTGGTTTTGTTATTTCTGTCGAACAAGACTGTATGTTGAGCCGTTTAAGGGTGCATATAGAACCTACTTGGTGTCCAAAAATAAAAACCCTCTCTTTAAAAGCTCGCACCATTTTATATGTAGTTGTGAAGCAATATGGTGAAGTATAAAGTGATTTTCTCTATTTTAATTGATTCTTTGGGGCATGCATGGAGAATAACAGGAGAAATTTTAATTTTTAGCATTTTTATGATTTATTTTAGAGTAGATGTTTAAATTCTTGAAAATGTTTGAAAAATTAAATGAATGGATGGAATTTTATTGAAAATATTTCATTTTTATGAAATTTCTAAATGATTAATGCTAAATCTACTTAAGTGATAGCAAATAATTTGTGATGTTCATGAAATATCATTGCAAATATTTCAATTTCATGATACTTGTCTTTGTGATCCAATTGAAAAATCATTGCCTAAATTATTTAATACAAGAAACAATTGTAGTCCCTTTGAGATTAATAGAAATATCACATCATACCCGAGAGCGAACCTAGTGCAATCATGACCTGGTTATCAGAGACTTGGGATTGAACTGAAGCCAATCTTTTTCTATTAAACCAGAATCCCCTTTTAGATTGTCTTTGTTCCATATCTTTCAAGAAGGATAGGCTCTTTGCAGTTTGTCTGTGAAGAATTTATTTGCCCTGTTTGCTACGAGTAAAATCATCATCAACAGGAATTGGCACTAGAAGGAGGGCCACCTTTAAATATTTTAGGCTTTATTCTTTTTGAATTGGAGGGCGATACTTTGAATTATTAGTCCCGAGTTTGGTGAGAAGCTTGTAAATTGAAATTGAGTGCAAGTTGGCTTTTCAGTATGGAAGTTGAAAAAGTTTGGAAAAATTTTAACCAAAAATTACATCCTTTGAGTTTATTCACTTTTGGTAGGGTCACCGAGTGTAGAATTCATGATACAATTGATCACGATGAACTCGAGTGTGAATTTTTATAAATAGGGTAATTTTGGCCATAAGTAAAGTGATTATGTTAACAAAATAAGTTCTAACTGCTAAAAGAAAGGAATTGTTAATGAGAAAAACATTTAACCCTAGTGGAATTGGAAATGTTAAAAACCAACTGATACATCAAAACAGTTGGAAAACTGCAATTATTATAAAGAAAATCCTAATGTTTTGCAGGAAAATAGGCAAGAATGTCGAGATTCAAAGACATTGCATTGAAAACGAGGAAACAACATTGATGAATCATCATTCTCCTTATATGTGGAAAACACAGATAATGAGAAGGAGTGAGAAAATCAAGCAAGAAATGCGTGTATTTTGTTCCAAGTTGAAAATTTACAAGCTATAAAAAAAAATTCTTTATTTTATGCAAGATACAAAGTATCAAACTTTTACTTTTTCTCTCTCTAATAACAATATAAATAGTGATATATCTTGGTTTAACAAAATGCAAAGTAAAGACAGGACCGAAGACATGAAAATTTTCAAACGAAGAGAAAGTAGAAAAATGGACACAGTTGTTCATGGAAATGGACCAGGGCTGGAGGAAGGTAGAGTATGATTGCATCAGATGAAATGTGTGTAATCGATCTTTAATGAGGTCATTTTCATACATATAATCCAAGTCATTGGTAAGTACGCTTTTGAATTTATAATTATTAAATGCAAAAAAATTAAGATAATTCATTGTTACAGTAGAACATTGGAAATTATGTTAAATGAATTCAAAGATAAACCTGTTGTAATTTGTACGAAAAATGCAAAGGAAATAGTCATAGAAATTTAAATAAGTTATTTTATTAGGATTAATCTTTTTTTATGTTAGAGTTAGGGTAGTTAGGGTTAGTTTGCTTTTTGTAGGGTTCTTTTTTGTTTTGTTTTCTTTCTTCATTTTTTTTTCTTTTCTTTCTCTGGCCTCTGCATTAGCAAATTCTACTTAAACCTATCTTACACATGAAAGTTAATTCAAACATTTGTAAAATTGAACTGTGAAATGTAAAATGATAAAACCATGCACAGTAATACATGCTTTAAAATGTACCAAAAAATTATATATATATATATGTGTGTGTGTACGTGTGTGTGTGTGTGTGTCACATATATAAATGAGATATAAAAAATTGTTGTTTCAAAAGATCAAAAAAGTCAAAAAAGAGTGAGAAAAGTTGTAGATGGTAGTAGCCATTCAGTCGATGTGGGACGCCTCTTTTATCAGGGCTAAATACCCTATATAGGTGAGTTCCTGGTGAACTTCAAAGTCACAAATATGGAGATCAGTAAGGAAAGGTCGGAGTGGAACCACTTCCCTACATTCTAGGAATAGAGGAATATCATCCATGGAGGGAATCCCAATGGTCGGATGTGCAACAAATAAAATAATATCCATATTCTCTAGATATTTAGGCCTCACTATCAAATTGGAAACCAAGCGAACATCTTCAATAGGTAGCCTAATATCCAGAAGCGACACTACAAAATGAGAAGCCACATGGGAATAGAAGCGAAAGTAGCGGTTGGATTCAACATACTTTTCCCCAAGGACTAAGCACAAATTTGGAACAGTGAAACTAGAAGTCCGAATGAAGAAAACATTTTCAAGCCTTTATGGTGTGATACTTCCTAAGAAAATATTTTAGCAGTGAGAGAAGCTTAAGAAAATTGGAGTATCCATTTCCAAGAAGCAAATGAGAATGCACAGAGCAAAATTACAGAAATAAGACAAGAAAGCTAGAAAGAAAAAGTGTGAAGAATTTGAGAAGAAATGCAAAATTTATAGAGAGTCGTGAGGAAGTTGTGGTACATAGTTGCCTCAAGTGAATTATTGGAAATTGTAAGTAAGGTGGCAGCTGGATAATTATCTTCAGAGCATAATGCTAAATCAAATTATTATTTGCACATAGTTGGTGATAAATTGCTTCAAATTTGAGTAGTACAAAGATTGTGAATCAAGCAAGTTGAAGATTTTGAAGTTAATAGTGGTCATTTCATTTTTTTAAAGAGTCATATTAATTATGAAGGTGTTTATGTGTGCAGAACAAAAAGGAAAATGAAGTCGGCAGGGCAGTACATGTCATCACCCAGGTAAGTTGAGAGGAATAATACGTGTGAAATAAGGCATGCGAATTTAATGCAGAATAATGTGATCTTGTTTCAAGGTAATCATTACATTTTTTATCCATTAATGAAGTGCAGTGTCGTCAAATCAGAATTGCTAGCAAAAATTTTTAGTAGTTGCCATAAAATTTAATCAGAAGGGTGGTAACTAATGTTTCTAAATTTAGATTTAAATTTGGTGATTAAATTGTTTGTTGCTAAATTTTAATTTATGCATATTTTCTAACATATAGTAAGTTACAGTTAGCTAGGATTTGGCATAAAGTAGTGAAATTTAGCTGGAAACACGCACCTACAGGGAATTATTAAATGAGTTTTTGGGAAGTAGTGAATTGATTAAGGTATTTGCATTGAATGAAAAATCAAAAAGTAACCTTTGCTACCGCTGTAATTCCAAACCTAATAGCGGGGCTTTATTGCTTGCAAGTTGATAAAAGAGCTATCATTGAAATATCAAAAGAGAAAAATGAGCTAGCATTGCTATATCTAAAAAAAAATCAACTCTTTAGGCTATCCAAATAACTCTACCAGGGCTATAGACTCCTGACTGGTAGCAAAGCTATGTTTGGGGGGAATTACAGAGATAACCTTGTCAGGGCTATGGATGTTTGACTAGCAGCAAGGCTTTATTCCTAATTGGCTTTGGAGGATTACTATATTATGTAGTTCAATGTTAATGAACTGATTCTTTTCACTGAGTTCCAAAAATTGAAATTAATCAGAGCACACACAGATATTTTTGGTGGAGTTTTACTTTTTTATGTCAAAATCTAGGTAAAGGTAAAAGTTCTTGTTTTAAAATATGTATAAATTATAATTTATGACTGGTGATTTAATTTCAAATTTGGTTTAAATTTGGTTTTATTGGTTGCAAGTTGTTGTGTGGTCTCACAACATGCCCCAAGACTAAAAGACTTGGGGACCCAAGTGAAAATGACTCTTATGGCAGGATCTAGCAAATTGAATGATCACCAGAAGTGAAAAGCAAAGAGAAATCTTTAATCAAAGAGAACTTCATAATGTAAGTGTTTCGGGTTTCAGGTACCGGGAACCGAAAACGTTTGTAAAGGTAAAAGGTAATGCGGGTTTGAATGGAAGGATCTAGTTCGATGTTTGGAGTGCAGTAAAATGGAGTCCAGTAAGATGGAGTTTAGTAAAATGGAATTTCGGTAGAACCAAAGTTTAGGAAATTTCATGGGTAAAGCTGAATACCGGGTATCGAATACCGAGTTGCAATGTGAAATGAAAATTTTAAAAGTTTTGAAGTTATCTAATGATTCTAGTAATTTGGTATATATGTGAGGATTTATGATATGCTAGAAAGCGTGTTATTTATGAGATTTTTGTACTAACATTTGAATAATGGTTTAATTTACATGAGAAGTTATAAATGTTTTCTTTCTTTTAAAAGGGATTTAATGTGTGGAATTTGTGATTGTGGGAGATATAGATTGCAATGCAAAGTTCAGGTATGGATAGTCAGGAAAATTTGAATCATGGATAGAATCATATCCAAGTCGAGTCACTTATTCTGGGATGTTATTGGCAGAGGAGTTTGAATCTACTGGAATGTTAGATATCCTAGTATTTCGCATGTGGCAAATAAAAAGTGCCAACCTCTAAGGAATTCCATTCTTGAGAGTAGCAAATCCAGACCCAAGTGAAGTGTGGGGGCAAAAATTTCACTTTTTCATTCTGAATGTATAGAAAGTTCCTACACACTATCTTGATTCAAGTTATTATCTTGGCGATAATTAAAGATTAACACTTGAAGAGCTTCAACGTGCAATTGGAGTTGACTTTCATTGACTTTGATTGCAACTCTCCTATCAGTCACTACATTCCACATGCCTTGATGTGATTGGTCCCTTGGATTTCCTCTCAGGTATTTTTCTTATCCTATATGAGCCTCATGTTCTATAAAAGGCCAGAGGATACCCCTTTTTTATTTTAAGTTCAGAATTTTTGGATGTTGGAAGAGCATAAAACTTTTTTAAGTTTTGTTCTTTTTTCCTATTTTTTGAATTATTCCGACGTAAAACTTTGTATGCACCTAGACATTGATTAATATTAGAGCCAATTGGATAGCTACCTATCTCATGAATCTTTTGTAGCCAGTTTTTTTAGTTTAGCTGAACAAGACTGTATGTTGCACTGTTTAAGGGTGCATATAGAACCTACTCTGTGTCTAGAAGCAAAACCCCTCTCTTTAAAAGCTCGCACCGTTTTATATGTAGATGTGAAGCAATATGGTGAAGTATAAAGTGGTTTGATTTATTTTAATTGATTATTTGGGGCATGCATGGAGAAAACCAGGAGAAAATTTTAATTTTTCAATATTTTTTATGCTTTATTTTAGAGTAGATGTTTAAATTCTTGAAAATGTTTAAAAAAAAAATAAAATGAATGGATGGAATTTTATTAAAGATCTTTCATTTTCTATGAAATTGTTGAATGCTTAATGTTAAATCTACTTAAGTGATAACAAATAATTTGTGATGTTCATGAAATATCATTGCAAATATTTCAATTTCATGATACTTGTCTTTATGATCGAATTGAAAACTCATTGCCTAAAATATTTAATACTAGAAACAATTGTAGTCCCTTTGAGATTAACAACAGTATCACATCATACTCGAGAGTGACCCTAGTGCAATCATGACCTGGTTATTAGAGACTTGGGATTGAACTAAAGCCAATCTTTTCCTATTAAAGTAGAATCCCCTTTTAGATTGTCTTTGTTCCATATCTTTCAAGAATGATAGGCTATTTGTGGGTTATTTGTGAAGGATTTATTCACCCTGTTTTCTGCGAGTAAAATCATCATCAACACTACCCTTCCAAAAAACCTTGGACAAAGCAAAAAGGATTTGTTAGGGCATCTAGAGAAAAAGAAGAAGTTGCAATTCATAAATTAGTTTCAAAATTGAGGGGTTCAATATCAAATGAGCATCACCAATCCATTTCCTCAGCATTGGAAGCCATGAAAATGAATGTTGACACCATCATAAATCAAATAAACCAATTTAAAACTTATATAGATTTATGTCATCAATATTATGCAACAAAATTGTCCTATTATGATGTGAAAAAGAAATACATAAGCAAAGAAAGAATATGTCTTCTTTTTACGGATCCCAAAACCAATTAAGTTATTCCTCTGAATTCAAAGAGGTTTCCAATACATTGGTGTAATCATGAGGAGATAAGAAATAGGTTTTTGGGATAGGTGGTGGATGGTCTTTGACCAACCTCCATGCAATAATTATGAGGTGTCACTATATTTTCTAAGAAAACTATATTGTGAGTTTATCCTTTATGAAATACCTAATTACTTTGATATGAGGGTGTTTCAAGGTAGAGACAAAGGCTCTGCATAAAATATACTAGGAGTTCATTGGGTAGATAATCATGCAAATCAAAGAAGAATAGCACATAAACCTATTTATCATGTGACCGTTCTAGTAGCCATTAGGGAGATTGTAGACGTGTAGACTCTACATGCAGTTGCTAGCTTGAAAAACATGATTATAGAGCATGGAACATAAATTTTAGCCTTTTTCCTCACAAGATGATGCACCAACTCAACCATCTAGCTCTAGTGCCCCTAGCTCTCATATATTCCCAAACTGTTGTAATCTATACTTTGGGAGAGATGGTGATGCAGAGGTTGTAGATGGTTCCACCTCCCATGTGTGTTCTCATTTTCAATATAGATGTCATGGGAGTAGCAGGGATCATCAGGGTGGTGCATCAAATGATGCAGTGATGATAGATGAGTAGTTGAATGAGGTATATGTTGGTCAAATGTAGGTATGTTGATTTTAATTTATAACATTTTATCTATTAAATACTTAAAATTATAAATGTAAATAGGTTTTTAATTATATAATTGAATTAAATTGATGCAAACATTATGCATTTCTGGGTGTAATGCTAAAGCTTAGTACGCCATCAAGCATTCCTACAACAACTTGTATAGTTACATTTGTAGCTGAGGTAAAATTTGTATAATATATCAAAATA
>VDFB02000015.1:307522571-307532820 GCA_007258455.2 Sequoia sempervirens | reverse complement strand
TCTGTTAACATTTGTTTGTTGTAGGTGGTTGGCATGACTTTCTCATTGTCATGACAATTGGAGATTTCATCTTTGGTTGGCTATCGACATATGTTTTGGCCATCGGGGTGGCGTCTTACCGAATTCAGCATGTCTCCCTGACTATGTGTATGGTGGTCCATCGGTGTGAGCCTGGCGGTATCAGTGCAGTGTCATAGCGATTTCATTTTGTCACAATCAATCGTATAAAGGAACAACTCTGTGAGATAAGGTTATCGCTAGTTGTCTTTGGCGAAAGTAATCTCGGCCTCACGAATCTTACATGTGGATTCGTTTCCAAATAAAATTTTGATGACTAGGGTGTCTTCGATGAGTGGTCACGGTGATATGTATTTGTCTCACCGACGAAGCATTGGGGTTCTTTCGAGTGGCTTTCGGTGTAAGATTTGTTTTCTTTTGGCGAGGATGAATATCACAATGGGTAATGCTCAGTCTGACTTTTTGTTTTCGATATATTGTCATGGTGAACCTATTGGGTCTCACTGACAAATTCTAGTGAGTGGCTTTAGGCGACAATTTGGTGTTGTGTCAGCGAAACAAAGGTGCGAGTCTGGGATGTTTTTGGTGTGATATAGCATACTCTACATGATGTCTCGCTGATAGTCAGATGTCACAGCGATGAGTGAGAAATAAAGGATGCTTCGGTATGACATGAGGCGATCAACATAAGGTCTCCTTGATATCTCTGTGCTACAGCGACAGTGTCAAATGAAAAGTGCATTTCGACAGGAGACTTCTTATGTCTCAGTGACTCAAAATGAATGAGGATCTTTGGTGAAGCAAGGTCTAATCTATGAGACATCTCTTTGAGATTGTGTGGTCACAACCATAATGATTAAAACAAAATTTATTTTCGATGATATTTTTCCTAAGTCTTGTCTATTGGGAAAACAATAGGCGCTTTCGGTGAAACATAATTTGGTCTACGAGAGGTCCCCCCGACAGATGGATGTTACGGTGAATGAAGTGAACATAAAAGGGGTAGGGTGCATTTCAGTGAGAGGTTCCTTGGGTCTCGGCAAATGGAAGGCACAATAGAAATACATATCAACAGAATGCAATGCAATATGTGAGATGTCTCCCCGACGTCATAGGGTTTGAGCGAAATAGATTGAACACAGGATGATAGCAATATTTTTCATTTGGCATACCTTCAGGACTGTCTTAGCGAATGTTTAATACAGAATTCAAACATTGTGGGCTGACATGTGAGATTTTCTAAAATGTCGTTGGAGGCCGACATGATTCAGGCTTGATTTCTATGGGATTTCTATGGGGGTTGACATGAATTCAAAACAATATGATTCCTAATGCTGGTGTATAAATATACACCCCCAATTGTAATTGATTGGAACGAGATTTTAGAAATACAGTAGATTAGGGATGGCTACAGTAGAATAATTTTCTCTTATCAAAGACTATGTGCATGTTTTAAAATGGTGAATTCAATGGGAATCAACTGGTGTGGCAGATTATTTTGGTATCAATTGTTTGTTGAGTTTATTGAAAAGTATTGTTGAAGCTGTCTCCATTTTGATTTTTTCTGATTTTTTAAATTGGCATAACAAGTTATGTTCAGTTTGTCAATGCAAACTTGATGTATTTGTGTGATTAATCAACTGGTTCTTTCAAGCAAAGATTAAATCCTTTTTGTGATCACAGTAATTAGTAAGATTCATCTGGATTATTAAAGAAGAGCTCAGTAGTCATAATCTTGCATTGTTTATACAAGTTATGAATAGATCATATGCCTGCAATTTGATTTTCTACTAGACTAAGTTGCCCACTTTTGTTTCATTTGACTCCGCATACCCAATGAGGCACTGGTCTCTACAATTTCATTATTTGAATTCATTTAGTCTCTTTATATTTGTTAATTAAACATTTTTTAGGATTTAGATCTGAAGATTGCTATCAAGTTTGATTTCATTTTGTTCACTTACATCTGCCATTGTGGAAAAATCATTTCAGAAGGCTAATCATAAGATAAGTTTTCTCAATTCAAAAGGTACACCCGCCTGGGTTTAGCAGCACCTAAAGAGTAGAAGGTTGAGTTCTCTTGGCCTTGTTTGTTACCCTAAAGCATATCAAGAGATTGGCAGCCTCTTGAGGCATTCAGCCTGCGTTTTTGAGAGCTAACAAATTGGTGACTCAGCTAGGGATTACATCAGAAAATTCAGTTGAAGACCATCATATAGAGTCAGTGAAGAAAAGATTTGTAATTTGAGAAGTTTTAGAAAGGTGATTCTGCTGGGAAAGATTAGAAATAATTATTTTCCTACTTTTGGAAAAGTAGGTGGCAACTCTGAAAGAATATTTTGCAGTTGTTCAAACATGAATGAAAGAAGATCTCAATTCTGGGGAGGTTATGTTGGAGCTCCTCATAGTCAGTAGTATATGCCATATCATCATATACAACACTATGGTTTGATGTACCAGCATCAGTACCCACCTAGTGCCCCCCCTCATCAGCATACAACTATGATAAGATAGTTTGATTTGGCAGGGATTCCATTATCCCCTTATCCAATGGATGGCAGTTGGAGGGGTATTGTTCCAAAATTTATAGGGAGTGATGCAATCACTGTTGAAGAGCATTTAAGAAGTTTCAATGCTTTCATCCAAGATTTGGATGTGCCATATGAAGATTTACACATGCGGCTATTTATGATATCACTGGTTGAAGATGTTAGGGATTGGTTCAACAGCCTACCAGCTGTCTCAATTGATTCTCTCCAAGGATTTCAAGATCAATTCCTTGAGCAATTTGGGAATCTAGGTGCACTAGATGCTGCTCTTCGTGAATTAATGCACATTCAGAAAGACCAAAGTGATACAATTTATGATTTCAATCAGAGATTCAATAAGTTGTAGAATAAGATACCTCCTAGATCAAAGTTGCTAGATTCTGTAGCACTGAGTATTTATTTGAATGCATTTGATCCCAAGATAGGGTATGAGCTGAGAAATAAATTCCTAAGAGATTTGGCTAAAGCACAGAAGATAGCACAAACAATTGAAAACAATAGGAAGGTTGCTGGGATAATCAGTAAAAGAGATATTCCTAGGATTTCTCAGCAAAGTAGCACATATAGGAACGAAAGACCGAGGTTGCATGACATGCCTTATAATATAGACTGGAAGGATAGCAAACCTATAACAGCTAGGCCTGGAAACAAGGAGGCTCCTGATCCATTGACAAAGGGAACCTATATGGTAAGTAACAATTACTTCTGTGAATTTTGTGATATGCCACATTCCCCAGATTATTGTGTTGTAGCCCAAAAAATGCAAGAAGAGGGAATGCAGATGGAAAACAATGAAGAAGATCACACAGTATATCTAGCTTTAGATACTTTTCACTAGGTTGAGGAATATGAAGGTGCAGGGGGTCTTCCTTGCACAACAGATTGTCACAGAGAGAGCAGTGTTGAATCTAGTGAATATTCTAATTCTTATGATGAACCTAAGGATTTTGATCTGCAGTCAAGGGATTCTTCTACTTCTTATGAGGATCTAGATGAAGAGGCAGTGGGAGATGTTGATTCATCAGATAGTAAGTATACAATACCTCTGGCTGCAGTTAAAGTTATGAAGATACATTTGATCATGATGAGGTTTGTACATTTGAAAGTGATTTCCAAATTTTTTCAAACTCATTGTATGATGAAGAGTTAAATGAAGATCGGATGATTTTTTGCCAAGGTGTGTCAATGAGTAAGTTTCAGGTATTTTCAAATCCATTCTATGAAAAGGAGGAAATAAGTTTAGACAAGCAAAATGATGGAATAAATGAATGTGCCGATGATGTTTCTGATTTTTCATTCTCTGATGGTATTGGATTTTTTTTTAATGATGACAAAAGTGAGGATTCTAATTGTAGTGATGAAAATATTGAGACTTGTTCACTTGGTTGTGAACAGATTGCAGATTTGTTTACTTCTGAATACCAAGGATGTGCACATGAAGATGATCTTGAAGTTTTGTCTCCAGCTAACTTTTGTTTTGATAGTGAAGAATCTTTGTGTAAAAATTCTTATGACTCCCTGTGTATTTCTTGGAATGATGGTGATACTTTTGGTGTTGATCAAAAGTCTGCTTCCATTCGGGATGAGGTATGTGATTTTGAAATTTCTAATTCATGTGAAGAAGACATTTGTTTGCATACCAAGGATGATAGAAGTCCAAATTTCATTGGTTCACATATGCATGATATGGAGGATATGAGTCATGATCTAGTATTGTCTCCGAATAGAGATACTGAAGAGGTGCAGAAGGTTTCTGACTTGTTTTCCTCAAACAGGAATGATATGACAGAGTTTTTTGTTTTTCAAGAGAAGCACTTTGATTGTGAAATTTTTATACAGTTGGGAGAGTGTTTCATAATACATAATAGTGAGAGAGATAATACAAAATTTTGCATTAAATATGTATGCATTTTGTATGTTGGTAGAGATTTGTCTGATGATGAAGAATATAAATTACAGAATGGTGAATGGATTTTGGGCCAAGCTGAGCATAGTGATTCTCTAAAAACTTTCAATGATAGGAACTTAGATTGCATCAGTGTCTTCAAGAGAAATATGATGAACTCAAAACAAAACCAGGTATTTGACAGGGGAAAGTATGATTTGAGTTTCAAATTGTAACAGCTCAAGATAGGAGAAGTTAACATACAAAGGATTGAGGGTTGCCAGTGCATGGACAACTCTTGCTTATCCTCTTTAAAATTCTTTTCCATGCATAGTAGTTTAGGGTTGTGGTTCATCTTCACTTTGCATTCATTTACATTTCCTTTCTTTCCATTTCTGCTCACTAGTTCATCATTTTGTGTCTGGTCTGCTCACCCAAAGATTCTGGATCCTTGCAATGATTTAACTATCATTCATCCCCAGACGGAGCCACTGTTAGAACTTTAAAAATATGATGTTTTTACATATGATTTCCTTCATAATTTTCCAAATAAGTGCTTTCTTGAACACTTTCTGCCCATATTTTACCATGTTGCATCATATGTTCCATTGGGTCTTGCATTTTGTGCATTCTGGATCCAATTGGCATAGGTCCGTGACTATCTCCCCGACCCATGTTGCCTTTCTGTTAACATTTGTTTACTACAGGTGGTCGACAGGACTTTCTCATTGTCACGACGATTGGAGATTTCATTTGTGGTTGGCTATCGCCATATGTTTTGGCCATTGGGTTGGCTTCCTACCAAATTCAACATGTCTCCCCAACTATGTGTATGGTGGTCCATCAGTGTGAGCCTAGCAGTATCGACGTAGTGTCATAGCAATTTCATTTTGTCACACCAACTGGCATATAAAGGAATAGCTCAGTGTGAGATAAGGCTATCATTGTAAGGTCTTGGCGAGTGACCTTCGGTCTCGCCGACCTTACACGTGGATTTGCTTTGAATAAACTTTCGGTGAGACTAGGGTGTCTTCGATGAGTGGTCACGGCGATATGTATTTGTCTCATCGACGAAGCATTGGGGTTCTTTCGAGTGGCTTTCGGTGTAAGATTTGTTTTCTTTTGGCGAGGATGAATATCACAATGGGTAGTGCTCGGTCTGACTTTTTATTTTTAATATATGGTCATGGCAAACCTGTTGGGTCTCACTGACAAATTCCAATGAGCAGCTTTCAGCGGCAGTTTGGTGTTGTCTCAGTGAAATGAAGGTGCAAGTCCAGGATGTTTTCGGGGTGATATAGCATACTCTACATGATGTCTCTCTGATAGTCAGATGTCATAGTGATGAGCGAGAAACAAAGGATGCTTCGATATGACATGAGGTGGTCGACATAGGGTCTCCTCGATATCTCTATGCTACAATGATAGTGTCAGATGAAAAGTGCATTCTGGCGGGAGACTTCTTATGTCTCAGTGACTCGAAATGAATGAGGATCTTCGGTGAAGCAAGGTCTAATCTATGCAACATCTCTCCGATATTGTGTGGTCACAGTGATAATGATTAAAACAAAAGTGCTTTTTGATGAGATTTTTCCTAAGTCTTGGCGACTGGGAAAACAATAGGGGCTTTCGGTGAAACATAATTTGGTCTACGAGAGGTCCCCCCGACAGATGGATGTTACGGAGACTTAAGCTAACATAAAAGGGGCAGGGTGCATTTCAATGAGAGGCTCCTTGGGTATCAACGAATGGAAGGCACAATAGAAATACATATCAACAGAATGCAATGCAATCTGTGAGATGTCTCCCCGACATCATAGGGTCTGGACGAAATAGATTGAGCGCAGGATAATAGTGATATTTTTTCTTCGGCATACCTTCAAGACTGTCTTGCTGAATGTTTAATATAGAATTCAAATGCTGTGGGCCGACATGTGAGATTTTCTAAAATGTTGTTGGAGGCCGACATGATTTGGGCCCGATTTCTATGGGGGCTAACATGAATTTGAAATGATATGATTCCTAATGCTAGTGTATAAATATACACCCCCAATTGTAATTGATTGGAACGAGATTTTAGAAATACAGTAGATTAGGGATGGCTACAGTAGAATAATTTTCTCTTATCAAAGACTATGTGCATGTTTTAAAATGGCGAATTCAATGGGAATTAGATAGTGTGGCAGATTATTTTTGGTATCAATTGTCTGTTGAGTTTATTGAAAAGTATTGCTGAAGTTGTCTCCATTTTGATTTTTTCTAATTTTTTAAATTGGAATAACAAGTTATGTTCAGTTTGTCAATGCACATTTGATGTATTTGTGTGATTAATCAATTGGTTCTTTCAAGCAAAGATTAAATCCTTTTCGTTGATCATAGTAATCAGGAAGATTCATATAGATTATTAAAGAAGAACTCTTAGTCATAATCTTGCATTGTTTATACAAGTTATGAACAGATCATATGCCTACAATTTGATTTTCTACCAGACTAAGTTGCCCACTTCTATTTCATTTGACTCTACATACCCAATGAGGCACTAGTCTGTGCAATTTCATTATTTGAATTCATTCAGTCTCTTTATATCTGTTAATTAAACATTTTTTAGGATTTAGATCTGAAGATTGCTATCAAGTTTGATTTCATTTTGTTCACTTACATCTACCATTGTGGACAAAGCATTTCAAAAGGCTAATCATAAGATAAGTTTTCTGGATTCAAAAGGTACACCCGCCTGGGTTTAGCAGCACCTAAAGAGTAGAAGGTTGAGTTCTCTTGGCCTTGTCTGTTACCCTAAAGCGTATCAAGAGATTGGAAGCCTCTTGAGGCATTCAGCCTGCATTTTTGAGAGCTAATAGGAGATAAGGTGGGGGAGGGTGCGAGAGAGTGGGAGAGAGGTGGGAGAGGGTGGAAGAGAGTTGGAGAGAGTGGGAGAGATTGGGAGAGTGTGGGAGAGGAGAGAGGGTGGGAGAGAGGATGGGAGAGTCAGAGAGTTGGGGAGCATGGGAGAGGGTGGGAGAGTGTTGGAGAGATTGGGATAGTGGGAGAGAGGGTGAGAGAGAGTGGGAAAGTGGTAGAGATGGTGGGAGATGGTGGGAGATATGGTGGAAGAGGGTGGAAGTGTGGGAGAAAGGGTGGGAGAGGGTGAGAGAGAGTGGGAGAGAAGGTGGGAGAGGGTGGGTGAGAGTGGTAGAGAGTTGCTCAACTCCCTCCTACTCCCTCTCCCTTTGTTAGGTCTCTCTCTCTTTGAACCCTCTCCCTCCTACCCCCTCTCCCTCTGTTATGTATCTCTCTCTCTCAAACCTCTCCTTCCTACCCCCTCTCCCTCTCTTAAGTCTCTCTCTCAGCCTCCCTCCTGCCCCTCTCCCCTCTGTTAGGTATCTCTCTCTCCCTCTTGCCTCTCCCTCCTACCCCCTCTCCCTCCTACTCACTCTCCCTCTCTTAGGTCTCTATCTCTCTCTCAACCCTCTCCCTCCTACCCCATCTCCCTCTATTTGGTCTCTCTCTCCCTCTAAACCCTCTCCCTCCTACCCCTCTCCTTTGTTAGGTCTCTCTCTCAAACCTCTCTCTCCTACCCCTCCCTCTCTTAGGTCTCTCTCTCTCAGCCCCTCCTCCTCTACCCCTCTCTCCCTCTGTTAGGTCTCTCTCTCAAACCTCTCCTCCTCCCCTCTCCCTCTCTTAGGTCTCTCTCTCTCAACCCTCTCCCCTCCTACCCCCCCTCTCCCTCTATTAGGTCTCTCTCTCTCTCTCAACCCTCTCCCTCCTACCCCCTCTCCCTCTGTTAGGTCTCTCTCTCCATCTCAGCCCTCTCCATCCTACCCCCTCTCCCTCTCTCTTAGGGTCTCTCTCTCTCTCTCTCAAACCTCTCCCTCCTATCCCCTCTCCCTCCTACCCCCTCTCCCTCCATTAGGTCTCTCTATCTCCCTCTCTCAACCCTCTCCCTCCCAACCCCTGTTAGAGCTGTAAAATTCTGAATAATTTCACAAGATTTTCATATCCCTAAGTTTCCATTTGAGTCCCCACCGTATGCTCAGGGCCTCTCATAATAATATTTTTCTCACATTGTACCCATTTTCATCCGATAAAATCCATTTAGGTCTAAGTATTTCACATAATAGTCCATATAGGCATGAGATTATCAAGGTCTCCCCAACCCATAATGCATTTTTGTTTATATACTTTTATTGTTGCCTATCGAAAAGACCTCAGGGATGTCATAGTGATTGAAATTCATACACAGGTGCCTATCGGTAGGACATTTTCATTTTCTCGGTGACTCAAAAGGATTATTTTTGGCCAGACAAAGACTTTGGGGTGAGGTCTTACCTTTTGCATTATGTCTCAGCGACTAGCACATAGAGCGATGTATCGGCAAGAGTTATGTCTTTTGTATGTGGTCTCACCGAATGGGTCTTGTCTCACTGACTGTGTGCACGTGGACATTTTTCAGCTAGACAAGTGGTTATCAGCATGAGGTCTTGGTGAGATCTTATTGTCTCACTGACCGCCGATAAGGATATACATCTCGGTGAGAAACATTTGCATTGGAGAGATGTCTTGGCAAGTGGCTCCGGTCTTGCCGACAATGTGAATGTGCTCTACCAAAGGTTATCGGGGTAAGGTTATACAGTCTTACCGACTCGAATTTCATGCCGATATGTTGTTTCATTGGCGAGAAAGCTTATATGTCTTAGTGACAGGAATGCATCATGGGGTATTTCGGTATGACTAAAGTGCTTCGGAGTAAGGTCTTGGCGAATGCATTGGCTCTCGTTGAAAAAACACAAAAGGATTCTAACACTAGCCAAACATTCACCATGACATCATGTAGATATATCGAAGTCCCATGTCTCGCCGAAAGAAATCCATTCACCCATACGTTTCACTGTGACCCATGGAGTCGGGGAGACCTCCCATAGACAATACTTAGTCTCGCCGAGATGTGTTCTTTAATGTTTGTTCCAGTCACCAAGACATAATCATTCTCACACAGATGAAGTAGCATGTTAACATGACAAAACAGATCGGCAAGACTGCAAGACCTCACACTGATAGTTGTTGATATAACTCCCTTGCACTTTGTCGACGAGACCAGAGGCATTCAATGAGACCTCACACCGATAGAATCTTTTTGTGTTTTGTCGGCAAGACCCAATACATTCACCAAGACCTTTCTCCAATGAAAAATTTCTCACCCATAAGCCCCTTCTATCGCCGGTCAGTAAGACATGAATCATTCGGCAACACCACATACTGAAGACATAACTCCTGGCGATACATCGTTCAAAGCTAGTCGATGAGACATAATGCGATCGGTAATACCTCACCCCGAAGTCTTTATCTGGCCGATATGAATCTTCTATCACCGAGACAATATGTATGTCCTGCCGATAGGTGCTTGTAGGTAAATTTTGATTGTTGTGATATCCCTGAGGTCTTGTCGATAGGCAACAACAAACGTATATTAAAAAGAATGCATTATGGTTCAGGGAGACCTTGATAATCTCATGCTGATATGGACTATAATGTAAAATACTCATACCTAGATGGATTTCTTTGGATTATATGGCCAAAAAGGGGAAAATATGCTCATGGTAAGACTTATTTTGAAAATTATGAGTATGAACAACATGTAAAATATCTAGAATTTTACAATTCTAATAGGTGGAAAAGAGTCGGAGAGAGTGGGAGAAGGTGGAAGAGATTTATTTGAGAGTGGGAGAACGTGGGAGAGAGTTAGAGAGCATCAGATAGGATGGGAGAGGGTGGGAGAGAGTGGGAGAGTGGGAGAGAGGGT
>VDFB02000015.1:307445581-307522471 GCA_007258455.2 Sequoia sempervirens | reverse complement strand
CCTCTATTGTAGCCAAGTCGGTGTGACATATTCTATGTCTGGCTGATGAGCAGATTTGTAACCTTATTTTTTGTACAGGTCGTTGTAACCTTGCAGAAGTCTTGCCGAATGGTTACACATTGGAGTCTTCAGTGTGACATGTGTTCACTATGTTCTTTTACCGGGTGGAGATCTCTGGCCGACAGGCCATACATATCATTTATCGGGGAGACCCTTGGCCGAAAGGCTTAGTTCGAGAAGAAGCCTCAGTGATGAAGAAAGGTCTCATCGATGGGGGAAATATTGGAGTATTCACGATGACACAATGACTTCAGTATGAAGTCTCAACGGCTGATGGAGAGTCTCATTGATGATGAGGGGTCTCCAGTATAACTCTTGGTGAATGGTGGTCTCATGGTAACTTGGAGAACTCGGTAAGAACTCTCAGTGAAGAGTGGTATGTCTCACCGATAGCATTTTCTTGGTGTCCTCGGAGTAACATGTGATGGCTCAGTAAGAAGTCTTACTGATGTGTGAAGTCTTTTCGACTGTTCGGTGCTCTATGTAACTAAAGGGGTCTCGGTGTGAAGTCTCAGCGATGAACGAAAGTCTTGCTGACTGTAGATCACTTCAGAGAAATTCTTTGAACCTCGGTATGATCTCTTGCCAAAAGACGATATTCTCACCGATGTAAGTTCTATTGTCTATGTGACTTTTGAACCTTAGTATGAAGTCCTGGTGAAAGTGATGAGTCTCACTGACTGGTGGATGCACACGGATTAACATGAAGGCTCAGTGTGAGGTCCTAGCGAGAGCGAGTCTTACCAAAGGGAAAACTAAAGTCGATGCAATGGGTGAACTTGATATAACCTCTTGTCGATTGTAAGGACTCTTGGCGATATCGAATGTTGACTATGTTGGAATCGGGGAGACATGGATAGTGTCTCACCGATATGCCAACACAGCTTGATTTCCTTTTGACCATTTGACCATCCTATGTGGAGCCTCGTGGACTAATCAGAGAAGCTGAATGGGAACCATTGGAAGACAGTTCGTTGTGGTAGTTCTAAGAGGAAGCTTGATAGACAAGGGTGACATGGTTATCGTAACATGAGTGCGTTATTAACCGGTAGAGATATGTTCATTTAGGATTAAATAATGTGCTCGTGTTATCACTAAAACGGTAAAAAATCACAATATACTTGTGATGTCGGCCCACATTCTACATATTCTCCTAGTTTTGTGCGTGCTTCGACAAAAAGTAGCTTTTTGGTGATTGAGTGAAGTGTTCATGCATGATTTTGAGATTCCATCACCTTTTGAATGTTCTTTCCATCACCTTTGGATGAAATAGTAGAGTTTTCACATTGAGAGGCATATAATATCAATTCAAGTTTGAATTATAGTGATAATTGATATACAATTGAAATTTGGAGGGGAACAAGCTTTTGAAGAAGTCAAATTTTTGAGGAGTTTGAGGAAGGAAGAAGCAAAGGCTGCATAATTGGGTAGAACTCCTCTATTTGAAAATTAGATTTTTTAGGTATGTGAAATCTTTGTACATTTTCTTTCATTCTATTTAGGCTTGCTTTGATTTTTGTTGTTTAGCTTTTTCCATGTTGATCAAATTATTTGTTTGTGATGCAATATCAGATTGCCAAGCCACTCAACAACATCATTTCCTTAGGGAACTTCCTTCCCAAATCAATAAAGAGTAAAAGATCAATTTATACAAAATTTGTCAAATTCATCCAAAACTACTTTTCATTCAACCAAAATCCATTTATTTCATTTCAAGTTATAAGGCTATCAATAGCCAATTCACCATCTCCATATAGCAAACCATTTTCAGAATCAACTTTCAACTTTGTTCTTGTCATAAACAATACAACAATCACTCATCAACTCAACTTACCCCTTCAAGGAAAAAACAATCAAACACCTCTGTTCCTTAGACCTACAATCAAACATCATCCCATCCATTTAAGATATCTTTGCTCAAATCAACACATCCATCATCCTATCTTCACTTAAACACCATTTGTAACAAAAAAAAGCAACATTAGTTTAACATTGTCACTAGACCTTTAAGATACCAATTTCATCATGTTTTGATTGTAATATTCCAATATATCAATATAGACACACTCTGACTACTTTGCATTCATGAAACCATTGCCATATATTGGAAACATATGCCCAAATATTCAAATCTTTCACAATCTAGCTTCAAAACATTACCAAGCATAGACACAACTGTGGCATCACAAATGAGACTGCTCCCAAGCACTTAACAACATTTCTTTCGATGTTTCTACATATTCTCTGTTTTTAGCAAACAATGCCAAATATCTCTAGGAGGCCAACATTCCATCTAATCGGGTGATTCATTTTCTATCATAATGCATTTACACAATTCCAATATAGATTCTCAGGCCTATTTTGATCCTTTTCAACATACTATAAAATTTTATACACTTATTTCACAAAAAAGAGTAGAACTAACATGCTATCTACTAGTAAAAGCCCTTAAATAGGTCAATTTATCAAAGCAAGTCATCATAGAACTACTCACTAATCCACCAAACCTGCAAACAGTATTAGGCCATGTGTAGAAACTCACAAATAAACAAATTTCAAGATGGGAAACGCCCATCAATACACAAAATCAGTAAACATTTGATTATAGGGTGAAAACACACCAACCATGAGGGTTTCTTTAATGAAACATTTGCAAAACCTCTACTACTCCGCCCAACAATTGAAACATGCTTCATTATGTCTTCAAATTATTTTGAAATCATTTCTAAGATCCTCTACATGTTGTTTCCTCAAACCCTACTTGAAAACACCATTTTTTTGAATGAGAAAATTCAAAATTTTGTTCATGCAATAGTATCCCGACTTCTTATTTCTATTTACCCTGCCACACACATCTTCTTCACATTGAAAAAACACTAAATATGATCAATTCCACCTACCTACTAGCCCTACATCAGTGGAATGGCTAAGAATCAATTTTTAGACTCTCAAAAAAATTCTAAGGAAACCACAAACCGAGACTTAGGAAACTAAGTTCAAATTAGATTGATTATTTGAATTACAATTCCTACAACTTTCAAGAATGAAAGAAGTCTCTTTCCCTAACAAGAATCAAATCTTAAAACATGCTTGAATCACTATGCAACCTGAAAACAAGAATAGAAAAGGTTTCCAAAATAACTGAGCAGAGGTTTTTTTATTAATTTTTATTGATTTTTGGGATACAAGATCTTCCTTTCTTGAGCTTACAATTATTTTTAAAGGTGCCTAAATTAGTTGAAATAACTATCTCTTCATCTTCATCAACCCATCCTTTCCCTTCCACAAAAGACTCTTCACCTTCCTGCTTTTGTGCAATTTTACATTTTAATAATTGACAACTTTTTGATATAAAGCAACTTTTCAATAATATCACCTAGTGACCTATTTCATGGTGCAAATACATTGAAATTCATCATTTAATGACCTTCACTCATCATATTTACTTGAACATTACAAATTGAACAAATTAGCTAGCACGAAGGAATTTCATGACCTAGGTGCTCCTGCACCAGTTTGTCATGTTACAACCTTACGTTGTCAATGGACATTTTAAATCACACAATTCGATACACTTTCCTATTACATTTTTAAAACACATCTCTTTGAGGCATTTTGTTAAATTTAAAAATTGACTTTCTTTGTGTATGCTTCCAAAGCTATCATTGAGTTATTTTGTCAAACAGTTATACAAACTAGCTTTCATTGACTTTCTTTGTGTATGCTTCCAAAGCTTTCATTGAGTTATGCTTCCAAAGCTTTCAATTAGTTAATTTGACAACTTAGCACTTTTTGCACAAGTAAAATTATTCGTCATGTTGAAGAAATGAACTGTTAAAAGGAAAAAACTAACAGATGATCAGCTCCAAGCCATCAAAGATAAAGAGAAAAAACGAATGAGGGAATATCATGAAAAGCAGAAATTGGGAACGATTGATGAAAACAAGCCAATTGAAGAGGAACCTCAACTGTCAAAAAGAAAAGAAATTGGTAGCATAAAGGGCACAAATGTGAAAGAGTCATGCTAAGGGAGATGTAGATATCATAGTTGGAGACACACCCTCTACCGCAAGTGAATATGAAGGGACACCATTAAGCACAAGCGAATATGGAGGGACACCATATACCACAAGTGAGTATGGTTGGAAACCATCCACCACATCTAAAGTTGAGAGTACATCATCACTCAAAGTTGAGGAACAAGGTATGCCATCATCCCCACGTGAACCTCAAGGTATGTCTTCTATTCCACCCTCGATCGAAGGTACGCAATCTAGTCCACCTAAATTAAATATTGATGAAATTGCTAATGTTGAGATGTATGTACCTAAGAGAACACCACCTAGAATTTTGTGTAGAAAGCCAAAGTTTTTGATTAATATTGATGAGTATATTTTGCAACACATGGAAGGTAAGATTCTAGAACGCACTTGTAGAAGATATGCTGATAAGATTTGGTAAATGTTCTTTGAAAGGCTAAATGAGACTGTAAGATGTCAACTATTTGTTCAAATGATGCGGGGTTTAAAGTACATAAACATCATGAAGACTCTTGGGTTGAAAACATTGAATGCATCAAGTGAAAACATGAGCCATCTCCGAATCAAAGGGATGTCGTAAGAAGGAGAATCGAAACCATGAGCCACATCCAAAGCATTTTTTGGATACGACTCAAACCCAATTTTTTCATAAATTTCAAAATTCTTATCCTCAAATTAGTATTTCTCAAATTTTTTTTGAAATAATTAAACCTTTTTATGTCAAGATAAATCACACACGCACTACTTGTTGTTGTAAACTACATATTGAATTCTCTTACCATTATGATGTTTATCGTTCTATATGTTTACATTTGCATACTAACGATGTTTTGCAGGATTGTGGCATAGAAGCCCCAAAAAAATCTTCAAGAAAGTTCTTATCAAAAAATTTATGCAAAATAGAGGATGGCCAAATATTCTATAGGACAACATGCTTGGATGGTTCATGTGAGAATTGCAGTGGCTTGCAATGAATGCTAGTATGTCAACATGGAAAGCACATATGAGGCAGGACAAAAACTAGTAGAGTTCAGGAAGTATAAAACAGTGGCATATGCTACAAAAGATGGGTCTGAAGCAAAAAGGTGTGAGTTGGTTATTCAGAAGATTCTAGTGTATCAGTTCATGTCCATGTTTTGTGAGAATCTAATGTATGTGTATGCAAGGCATACCCATAGATCCTGATGGCTAGACACACAATTCAAGCTATGCAAGGACACCTTTCCACTTGGTAGCATAGTATCAGTGGTTGACTTTGTAGAGAATTACACTCTACAGCCACAACGTGAGGTGCAATCATAGTATTACAACTCCACACAGGTTTCGATATTTGTGCACATAACATTCATACATGTAGCTGAAAGTATAGAGGATGAAAGGAAGGTATTGAGGGAGTATCACTTTTATATTAGTGATGATCGCACGCATTCTCCAGAATTTTGTGCAAGGTTGCTTCCATATGTTCTACAATCATTTGGCTCAGAGGGGCATATCATATGATCGGCATATAATATGGTTAGATAACTGTGAGCAGTTCAAGAACACGTGCATGTTCTATACAGCAGGATGCATCTCTACACATGTTCAACATATGTGGAACTTTTGTGAGGCTATTTGGAAAGGGGAGCATGACGTGCAGGAGCATGCGTGAAAGAGCATTACGAGAAGATTTAAGTATAAAGACAATACGTTGATAGATGCAAGATCAATCGCCGAGTGGTGTAATGGTTCGATGGGTCCTGGTAATGAAGGTACATCTTCAGTTCATAGATTTTTTGGTTCATGGGAGGCCTACAGATGTAAGATGGCATGCTTTTGTTCTTCATGTACAATGCAAGCTTGAATGATTGTGAGTTAGGGGAGTGGGTGACAAATGGTTGACAAGTTATCTTAGCCCACTTCACACGTATCACCCTCCGATGGCATTGGAACTAACACGGATGGAATCATCGGTCGACTTTGACCATGTATCGGATCTAGTTCAACTAAGTAATATATCTACTTGCTTAGTATTTGAAATTCCATATTGTTATCTTACTTTGTACTGTATTCATAATGTTGACTAATTTTAAGAGATATGTCGCACATATAAATGTAGGGAATGTTTATGCAGTTATTGTAGATGAAGACAACGAAGAGGGTACAGAATATTACTTGTGTCATTGTGTTGAGGAAAAAAAGAAATTGGAAGCCCCAATTATAGATGGAGAAAACATTGAATACCCTATAGGCTCAGTTGTTGTTACTGGAACGTGGCTGAGATGGTACCCACATAAGAGTGTTAAACATTGGTTGTTTGAGGAATTTGACATGCATCGTAAGATTCTTCATTACTCAAAACTTGTCGTGGCATCCAATGTTCATTTGAGCAAATATGGGGGTAGACCTGTGAACAAGACCTTGTGGAAGGTTCGTGAGTCTGACCATGAGGCAATACTTGACACAATAAAGAGTAGAGCAGACCCAGATGGTTCATTGGATTAATTTGTAAGTTATGCACAATGGTTCTTATTAATTTATACTTGTATCCATGTTAGTTTGGTTGATGCCAATGCTATCATCTTATTTTACTTTGTGTATCCGTATGTAACCAGGCAAACATTGATTGGTGTCCCCTTGCATAAAATGCAGATTTATGAGCCATCCAAGAGAATCTCAAGTAGAAAAGCAATACAACATCCTTATTTTGATGATCTTGAGAAATTTCAATTATGATTTTAATCCATTAAAAAAGTGTGTGCGAAGCTTGATGAGGCAATTTCAATTTATTCATTTGAATTTAACCTTATCATGACCACCTATGACATAGACATTATAAGAGCATCTCAAATTTCAATAAATTCTATTCATAAGAGCATAGACAAGGCAGTGAACTCTTTGAAAAAATGCCTCAAAGAAATGTGGTCTCATGGTGATGGAATGGCATGATGAATGCCATGACAAGCAAATTGTTGTGGATTGTCATGGCATTCCATCACCATTGAGACCACTTTTTGAGGCTTTTCAAACAGTTGTTCCTTTTCTATGCTATTATATTAGTATGCTTTGATAGATTTTTCCAAGCATCCATAGCTTTTTTGGAAGCACCTATTTTAGGCTTTTAGCCATAGCAACAAGGAAGTGAACTGTTTGATAGAATGCTTTGGTAAACATGTATGATAAATGTACTAGCATAGAGAAGGCAACAAACTGTTTGAAAAAATGCCTCAAAGAAATGTGGTCTCATGGTGATGGAATGCCATGAAAATCCACAACAATTTGTTTTCATGTGATGCAGAGGGGATGGGACTTTAGTCAAAACTCAAAGTTTCAAGGATTACAATGATGCAATCTCAAACACTCTTCCAGGCACCCTGATGGAGACAAGCCTCAATAGTGCACTTGTAACTTAGATGCTTTCCTAATGGACCCAAACCCTTAGATTGATCTCAAGGAACTCAAAAAAACTTGTCTTGAATGGTTTCAAAGCCCCAAACCTCTGTCTTAGACAAAACTCACTTTTTGCACCTTGACTAGGCTTCTAGCCCAACTAGGCTTCTAGCGATGGCTTTTTGACTTTTCACTCAACTTCCCCAAAGGACTCCTCAACATAATGACTGATTCATATGTGATTCATGATGATACGCAACATATCAAATCATTTATGGCACTTGTTCTGGATCAAACCTACCAAAATCTGTTGTTTCCTCAAATTTAAGGCCTAATTAGCCCACTTTTTCAAAGCAACCCCTGATTGTGAAACTTTCAACAGTGTTTTAAAATGTTCCCAAACCAAATATTTTCAAGGTATTAGTCTTCTTTGACACCCTCAACACCCTAAATCACAAAACCCTTAATAAATTGCTCCAAAACTAGGGCCTCTTGAAAATTAGCTTTCCCAACACTTCCAGAACCTTCTCTTGGAATTTTCACCAATAACTCAACATATATAAACACCTTCAACTCAAAAATATACCCCTTATTAAGGTAGATCTCTGGCTGCTACACTTTAGGCACCATTTTCATGCCCTTTTCCTTGCTAAAACTCGGTGTACACCCAAGAATCACTCTTTCCTACACAATAACTTGTTAGATCTGTATAATACAAGTTAGATATGATCCATTTTACAATTTTTTAGTCACACTCTCCCATGAAATGGATCATTTATTCATGAAGACTCTCAAAACTAGTGAAAAATCTATACTTTTTGAGGATAGTCAGCAATATAACACAAGAAACTGATTCCCAACATTATTTAGGTCATTCAAAAGGTTAAATGCATGTAAATACAAGTTCTTAAACCATCCAAATGAGCATGACACCAAAAGGAATAAGAGATTCATCAAAAAAACTCAAGAAAATGCAAAAAGATTGAAGTTTTTATTGATTTTCTGTAGCAGTCCGTACAACACTTGCAATATCAGCCAACCCTCCGTACAAATGCTTTCTCCAAGCTTATAGACTCATCCTACAACTATCCCAACCGATTAGAATTGATTTTATTACATTATTGTGATTAAAACTCCTAAAACTCACTTTTCGCCCAAAGTTGGATTTCAAAAATTTGAATTTGCAACATTGCAATTTATTAACTCCTAGTAACTATAAAGCTTCCAAAACTATTACATATCATCATTCAACCTTATTTAACCTAATTAAAACATCATATACCTATTTAAACTCCTAGAACATCATTGTTCCATTTACAAGTCAGTTTGGTCCTATGGTCCTTATCAGGACCCTTAGGACTTTTGATCTTCTTGTTACACTTATCCATGCCAAATGCCATTATATTATAGGCTTCAAAATGCTATAATTGATGCTCTGGAAAGGTTTATAGGCCTTCAAGACCCCTTCCATCTCCTGAATCTCCAAATGATCCTCAAGGAGCTTGGGTGCTCCTGCACCATCATGGCATTCCACCACCATGAGACCACATTTCTTTGAGGCATTTTTTTCAAACAGTTCATTCCCTTGTCTATGCTATTGCTTACTATTATGCTATGATAGATTTTTTCTAAGCATCCATAGCTTGTTCGAAAGCACCTATTTTAGGCTTTTAGCCATAGTGGCAAGGCAATGAACTATTTGGCTAAATGCTTTGATAGACATGTATGAAAAATGTGTTAGCATAGTGTTATCACGGAATCTAGCAACGCTTGTTCCACGGATAACCCCCCTACGAAACTTGTCTGTTTCCTAGGATTTGTGAAGTTCAAGTACACATAACGAAGTGATTTTCAAGCCACCTTGAAATGCATTCCTAAGTCTTGAATAGTCAATTCAAGCATTCCCCCATGTTCACCTCATGAAGACCTTTGAAACGAGATCCTTCGCGAAGTCTCACTGTCCGTACTTAGTGAATTACGAAAAATGCAGTGGCACTGAAAAAGTGCGCTCCTACCCTGAAGCCAAAATTGGCTAAGTACAAAAAGTGCAAGGGTGCTAAAATTTAGCACCCTTGCATGAAGTGAAATTCCTAAAAAATGTAATAGCGCTAAAATTTAGCGCCATTACACTTTTCTTTGCCACTTAGACTTTTTCTTGGCCCTGGCACGTTTCTTCATGAATTTCACGTTTTTCATCAATCGTGCCACTTTTCGTGCCTAAATTTATTGCTTGACTTGAGTTAGGTTTTTAATCTTCTCTTTCACTTAAAAGTATTAATTCGCCATTTTCATTGTTTATGTTTTATGCTCTTTTCTCTCTTCTTGCTGGGCGAAGTGCTTTTCAAACTGCAAACACGTTTTTTTGAGATTTTCGCCATTCTCCTTCAGCAATCTTCGCATTTTACTTTGGGTAAGTCGTTTCCTCTTTCTCCTTTCTCCTTTGATCTTCATATATTTCTAGGTTTGATATATGCGTTTTTGTATGTGTTCTACGTTTTTCTACGCATTCTTTTGAACGTTTTTTCCATCCTCTCCCACGCGTTTTCTTCTTTTTCTCTTCGCGTCTTTTCTTTTCCCATTCGCATTTTTTTGTTTACCTCATGCAATGGAACCCTCACTTTTTGTTTTGAATGTGCTTTTCTTCCCTTCCTCTTCACTCACATTTTTCTCCTCTATGCGCGTCATTCTTTGAGAGTTTGTTTCTCTCCAACATTTTTTGGTGTTGCAATTTCTCTTTGTCTCCCTCTCTCTACGCTTTGGTGCGAACATTGAAGAGATCTATCATTTTGAAAGAAAGTTTCTTTAACCCTTGAATGTGTATGCAATGGTATTGAAACAAGTTCCAAATTGTAATTCCATGAAAACAAAAAAAACCTTGTCAAGCATGAGCACCATTTATATTCATCCTTACATTTGTTTTTCCAAAATTTGCTCAAAATGCTGAAGCACCAAATTTTAGTGCTATGACATGCTGAACATGTCAAAAATTTTCTTACTTTGAGAAATGTAAGGGCGCCAAAATTCAGCGCCCTTGCATCAAAAGTGATTTTCCTGAAATGTAAGGGCGCTGAATTTTGGCGCCCTTACACTTTTTCCAGTTTTCTACACTCCTTTCCAGATGAGCTTCATTTTTTACCAGTACACTCTGGAACCTTGTTCTTCTACCTTTGTGCATCATTTTGTGTGCCTTGTCATCTGCTCCATGCTTTCCCATCCTCGTTGCTCATTTCACGCTTTCCCATGTCTCCTAACGATTAATGTTTATTCTGGCTCAACGAAGTGTAGTCTCTTTTCAAAGATCGTCAAGTCAGAGTGATCAAAGTTCCAGTTGTTTTTTTTTAATGACTGCTAGCAAGCCTCCTTCTTCTTCAAAAGCAAAAGGCAAGATGAAGTATAAATATCAAGGTGTCTATCCGCCGACTATAGTGCTCTCCAAGGTGGAAGAGATAAAAGACACGGAGGTTGGTCATCAAGATTTGGTTGACTTTGCAAAGCAAACAGAGACGAAGCCTCTTCCTGATTTAATGAGAGCAATTGTACACAGCAACCTTCATTTGGTGGCAATGTTTCCTACAGCTGCGCATAATATAGAGTTTGTTCTTTAGGTGGTGTCTCATTACATCAGAGAAATCAGAAGTGTGATTGATTCTTCTAGGCATGAGATTTTGAGACTCGAGCCTGATTTCTTTGATATTGTCTTCAAGGTCCCTCATATGGAGAAATATATTGATATTTCTATATCAAAAGTATAGGAGATCTTTGATGCTGATCCCAATAAAGCTAAACAATTGATAAACACTCAATGGTTAAAGAAGCCTAGATCATCTGTTTCCAAGTGGCCAAAAGGACTCCTGTGAAGTGACTTCAAGGATGACGTCAAAGATATGATCACATTTCTAAGCAGAGTGAAAGGCTTGCTAGAATCCTCCACTTTTCACAATTGGATGTATGAATACATCAGGATCATAAGAAGACAGAAGGTGCATATTGACCGGGGCAAACAAATCAGCGATGAAATACACGAGCAGTTGATCAATGCTCCTTCTACATTGAAGTTCTACATGACTTCTTACCTGGTGTACGCGACAGCTGTAATGAGACAATTCCCAAGTCTATCTACAAAAGGGAATCAGATGATGGTGCCTGTGTACAGATATTTCTATCAATTGGAGCTGAAGGAAAGCTTTCATCACTTCAGACGGGTCACAAATTCTTTCTTTGCACCTTTACTTTTCAATTTTGATCCACTCTGGAAAGAAGAAGAGTATCTGATGAGGCTTATAAGGTGGTAAGTAAAGTTGGATGTATATTTCTTCAATTCCCAATGTTTACTTACTTGAGAGTAGGCTGCTACATTGGTTGTCCCTACATGCTACCACATTATCCTTCGGATAAGTGGGTTCTCATGGAAACATGCAGACAATTGATGTCAGTGCAAAAAGAATGAAGAAGCAACCACAAGCATGGATTCAAGTTCCCACTGACCATTGGTCGATATACTATCCAAACTGCACAAAAAGCTAAGTCTGTTTATGCTGAAATGCAGATCATGACCATCAAGACCTACAGGTATAGGTTTGATTTCGATTATCGAGATGTCAAAAAAATTTTGCAAAAGGGTCACCATCACAGGTACCATTTTGAGGACATCTGGGCAGATTGCAGAGATGAAGAAGCCATTCGTAAAATGGACTACTGCAGGTTGATAGTTCAACAGATTAGAGATCTTGGTATTGCTAACCTACCAGAGGATTTTGCAGATCCAGGTGATATCATGAATGTTGTCTATGATGAGCAAGGCATTGCTAAAAGGCTGTTGCCTGCAATACAATGGTCTAGGAAAGAAGTTACTAGCATAAGAGAAAGGTTGAGGCCAATCCTAGCCAACACAGAAGAATGGTTACATAAACATGGTTATGCAATGAAAAGTTTCAGAATAGACTCAGAAGGAGAGGAATCTGAAGCAGAAGCTCGCCAATGGCAAGAACTCTGCGACAAAAATAAATCAACGGTTGTTCCCACTTCTTCACGAAGAGGTCCTAGGATCAAGTTCACTATTGGCAAGAAAGATACCCAGTCTGTCCTAGAGACAGAAATCACGGAATCTAATCCATCTCACTCTAAGGGTAAAAAGTCTATTCTAGAGGAGATAGATTCCGATGAAGAAGAAACTTCAAGTGACCAATCCGCTGAAGATGAAGATTCAGTAGAAGCAAACTCCGATGCAGAAGAGGTTTTTGAAAGCGGGCAAGAGTCTGATGAATATTCTGAAGAAGGATCTGAAGGTGATTTTGAAGGTGAACCAGAATCGGAGAGACAAGAGGGTGATCAATAGGAACCCGGGCATGATCAAGAAAGAACTACTTCTCCTAAGAATGTAGTTGAGGAAATTCCCAGAACATCATCGCCTGTGACTTCAAATGTTCCTCATACCCCTCCAGATTCAAGAACTCCTCCACCTCCTGTTCCCTTGTCACCTATTCCTACCACATGCATTCCTGCAGTTGAGATATCCCCTATCCTTGCAGCATCAACCCAGCTTGATACTCCTTCAGTGACAAGCATCCATACGGTTGATATATTGTCAAGCCCTCCATCGTCCATTCCTAGCTTGTCTTTGCCAAGGTATGATATCACTTCTGAAAATGAATTCAATTGTTTCATGAATGATTCAATGTGTGATCAGCTCAATGTGTCAACTACAGGAGTGATGATGATAGACACTTCTCCGATTGTCACGATACCTATGGTAACTTCAGATGTGACAATAACTTTAGAAGTAGCAATGGCGACTGAATTGACAGTGAATCCAGAAGTTCACACTTCTTTTCTTCCCCCTTGGCTAATATCTCAAGTGTTGAAGCATAAAAAGCAAATGATTTCTCCGGAGGAGCTCGATCTCGAAGAGATAGTCCTTCCAAAGGCCAAAGGGAAGAAAAAGGAAAAGGTATACTCAAGGCTGAATGTTGATAAGTCTAGCCACAAGTATGCTGAAATTGGCATACCACCAAATGAAGAAGGTGATGTCAATATGGAAGACTACACGGTGACCAAGGTCCAGCTTGGAAAGGTTACCAATGAAAGTGCAAAAGCCGATGTGCAAGTCACTTTGGATATCTTGGCTGGAAGGCTAGATAAAGTAGAGCAAGCTCGTAACATGCAAAAACAGAGGGTAGAGCATTATGCCACTGTTATAAAGAGACTTGCAGGTTCTCCAAGTAATGCACAACTGCTGACAGTGGTAAGTATTGAAGACCCAGCTATCAAGAAAGCTGAGAAATTCACCTCTAAAGGCAGGGTGTTGTATGATTTTGTTGAGAAGATCATTGAACACAGATCTCAGATTATAATGGCTACGGACGAGAAAACTACCTTGTTGGCCAAGCTCACCATAGAGCTTGATAAAGAAAAAAGTATACTTTCCCAGGAACGTAGAGACATGGAAAAGTTCATGTTGTCATGGTCAGAAATGAAACAGGTAAAGCTTAGTAAATTGGTGGAGGTTGGGGTAATTCCTGACAAAGAAAAGTTTGTTGAGGTAAGAGAATCTCTGAAACACAGAATTCAAGTGGTTCAATCTCTTACGGAAGATCTCCACCAAGTACAGGAAGATGTCGACGAACATCGCGCCATTCTTGAAAAAGGTATCAAAGAGTTGCCTGGTCAACTTCTTGAGGAAAATCGTATCTTCTTGCCAGCCACAGAAATATCCCAGATCTTCAAGGAAGCCATCATGAATTTGATTAATAGTTCAGACTTCTCAGAAGCTTTGCTGAACATCATTTGTGATACAAGGCTTACATTGGACAACCTAAAAATGCATCTTGACAGGTGCAAGAAGGTTCACTCATCTGCCATGAGATCGATCACGATAATTCACACCATTGTGGATTACACTGTTGGTCCAGATGAGAAGTTCGTGCAGGAGACTAGGAGGAAATTTGAAGACTTTCGCCCCAATGCAAAGAAACATGAAGCAACCCCCTATTCTCCAGTGTTAGACATTTCCGGTGCATCCCTTTATGCATCTTGTAAATATTTCTCGACATTTTCAAATGTCTTTTTGTAAATTGTAATTACACCAAGCTCAAAGATGTAATATTTTGAAAACAAATTACACTTTGACTTTGGTCAAAGTTAGGTGAGATCTCCTAAAATCGCTCACCTAACTTTCCTTAATTTTCTCAATCAGTTTCCTATTTTTGCTCATCCCTCTTTCTATATAATGTGAGGGATTTTCATTGTAAATTTATCCTTTAGTGTTTTGCAACGAAGTGCTGCCCTTTTTGAAGCAAATTTGTGAAACTTTGCATTCATGCTTTGTGAATGAAATTCAATTAATAAAGAAGAGGATTGCAAGCCAAAATTTGCGTTGGATTCGATACTTTTGTGAGTTGATCTTATTTGGTGGTGATTAGCTTGAAGAATCTGAAGGACTCTAAGTAGTTTATGTAAACTTTGTGTTATATTTATTATTTAGATTTGCATTTGTATTTCTGTTTATCATTTGGTTGAATGATCTACAAGACTTTGTGCTTGTAATTGTTCATGCTCTTGCATATTTTGGTTGAATGATCTACAAGACTTTGTGCTTGTAATTATTCATACTCTTGGATACTTTTGTCGAAGGATCTACAAGACTTTGTGCTTGTAATCGTTCATACTTTTGATACTTTTTTTGGATGATCTACAAGACTTTGTGCTTGTAATCGTTCATGCTGTTCGAGGAATTGCTACATCTAAGAAGACTTTGTGCTTCTAACATGACAAACGGTACATCTGCACATATCCAACATTGATAAAGCTACGGAATGACTTTGTGCCTTCGTGAGCTTTCCATTTTTACTTTATTTGTTTATTATTAATTACTTCTAGTATCTCTACGCTTTGCTTTGACAAGATAGAGGTATTGGTATTATTGCTAGTTGTTCGTTTCAAGTTGTTAAGAATTGTGAACTTCCAATAGTGAAGCATTGTAAACATCTTCTCTGAAAAAAGAGAGAAGGATGAATGTAACACACCCCCCCACTTCATAAGTTTTGTGTACATTTTGTAATTACTTGTTTGTTTTACTATCGCTTCTATTAGCAGTAAGAAGGGCACCTCCCCTTTCCGAGAGGAGAGATTCATATCTCATATAGTTGTGGCTGAAGTCCAAGTTGTGTAATCTATCGAAAAGATGATTACATAATTTTCACCCAACACATAAACAAGGCAGTGAACTCTTTGAAAAAATGCCTCAAAGAAATGAGGTCTCATGGTGATGGAATGGCATGACGAATGCCATGACAAGAAAATTGCTATGGATTGTCATGGCATTCCATCACCATTGAGACCACATTTCTTTGAGGCTTTTTTTCAAATAGTTTGTTGCCTTTTCTATGCTATTGCTTATTAGTATGCTTTGATAGATTTTTTCCACAAGCATCCATAGCTTTTTGGAAGCACCTATTTTAGGCTTTTAGCCATAGCAACAAGGAAGTTTAATTGTTTGATAAAATGATTTGGTAAACATGTATGATAAATGTAGTAGCATAAACAAGGCAACGAACTACGGAAAATGCCTCAAAGAAATGTGGTCTCATGGTGATGGAATGCCATGAAATCCACAACAATTTGCTTGTCATGGCATTCACCACCATGAGACCACATTTCTTTGAGGCATTTTTTTCAAACAGTTCATTCCCTTGTCTATGCTATTGCTTACTATTATGCTATGATAGATTTTTTCTAAGAATCCATAGCTTGTTCGAAAGCACTGCTTTAGGCTTTTAGCCATAGCAACAAGGCAATGAACCGCTTTTAAATGCTTTGATAGACATGTATGAAAATAAGAGATAGTTAAGGTAAGGAATTTTGAGGTTAATGAAATTAAATGCCATGACAATCAAAAGCATTTGATTGTCATGGTATTCCATCGTGTCATGAGACCTCATTTCTTTGAGGCATTTTTTCAAAGAGTTCACTGCTCTATGATATTGCTTACTATTATGCTTTTGATAGATTTTTCCAAGCATCCATAGCTTGTTCGAAAGCACTTGTTTTAGGCTTTCAAATAGCAACAAGGCAACACTTGAACTATTTGACAAAATGCTTTGGTAGACATGTATGAAAAATGTGGTAGTATAGACAAGGCAGTGAACCTTTGAAAAAATGCCTCAAAGAAATGTGGTCTCATAGAACCAAGACAACCAAAATGCAATTGGCAACTGCTCCTAGTTATTTGTTATGCAATGTGAAGTAATTGCATAACTGCTTAGGTTGACTTTGTAAAAACTATATTGTAATTGAAATTTTGTCATCTATCAGCATCTAGTTATTAGTTATGAAATGTGAAGCAATGCTTTTAGTTTGAAAGATGTGCAATGCAATGTAATCAATGTATGAATATAAACTACAAAAATCTATTTTTTACTAAGTTACCGGTTCATTTTGGGTTCGGGATCAGGTTCGAGAACCCGTTCACCGATTTGGGAATTTTTTTGGGGATTGGGTTCGCTTTTGGGTTCGGTCATACAAAAACATATAAAAATAAGAAATATATACATATTTGTAGCAAGTAATCAAGTTCAAAATACACCACCATATTAATAGTCAACAACATAGCAAAATACACCACCACTTTCATAGTGAAATATTAAAATATTAGTGATCTACTCGAATGTCATGATACAAAATTATAAATTAAAGTTTAAACATAAAAATGTCAAGTGTTTACATCGCGATTATTGATCATTGATCAATCTAAAAGTGTGAACATTTTTCTATGTGCAAGGCAAACAAGAAAATAGTGTTACATAATTATTTACATTATGAAAGAGCCAAAACCTTTTTCTCGCAGATCGTAGAAGAATCTCAGTGATTTTTTGGGTGTCCTTGCCTTGGAACGGAACTATCCTGAGCCATGAATGATTGACCAGGAACTGTGAGAAAGAAATAAGATATAAATCACATGCAACTTGTTGCAATTTCTTTCCTTGGGAAAAAGGGTAAAGTTTTCTTTTCAGGGAGAATCTCCTTTAGAGTTTGAATGCATTGATAATTTTCAAGATAGACTTAGCCAAATATGTCATCTAGGTTTGAAGCTTTTAGGTAAAATGTTTGCTTCTTAAAATTTTGTTCAAAATTGAAGATGCGTGCCTCCTCCCTATGAAGAGAAGGCCTATCAAACCTAACACTCTTATGCAACACTCTTAAGTTCTTGTTGATGCAAAGTATTAGATGTGAAGTTTCAAAATAGGCATGGTTATATAAATTCTCATCTCACCTACTATCATTGCATCAAATTAAGAATTTTCAATCCTTTATGGTCTAGACAAGAGAAGTATGGAGTAGTGTTCCAATGCTAAAGTCTTATTGTGAATCTCTTTGCTATGAGTGGTTCAAAAATGAGGAATTGCCTTCTACACCAAATGAGAAATATTCACAATTTGTGCTAGGAAGGAATAAGTCCATAAGATCGAGTATGCAAGAATTGAGAATTGCAAATTTGGCTTACATTTGACTTCCAAACACAAAAAAATTCACACTTTTCGATGTTCACACGTAAGTCAAAAAATATATGTGCATAAGTTGTAAAGATTACACTTGAATACACTTAACTCATATCTATTGAACCATGAATTTATAATTTGCAAATATGGACACCATCGATAAAAAGATTTGTATTAAGCAAATAGGCATGTATGCATACATCAATATATGTCGATATAAGTATAAAATATAGTTACAAAATAGCCATATAGGCTTACGAGAATGCCATATAGGCATTCAATGTCAAATATATCCAATACAAAATATGTACAAAATTGCCATGTAGGCATACAACAAAGGGCTCTGTGCATTCAAAATTCATTTCTCTCCATGCTCTGGTTCAAATACAATTTTCTTTCCGATGGCGATAAGTCTGTCACCCATTTCTGGTGTGCTCGAGGAGTGCTCCTGCTGCTCCTCCTAGTGTTTAACTTCTAGTGAAGTTTCAACTGTTACAATAAGTAAAGACATTAATATATAGAAATTACATTATCAAAATTAATATATTTAACAAAATAATCACTTAAGGCCATCTCACGATCACTCTCCTCGATGGAAATATTTGCACGCCGATGCTCAGGAGTGCTCAAGCCCTGTATAAACCATCCAAATAAGAATTAAACTACGAATCAATAATGGTTTGATTTTTCACTAGAACTAGTTCATCTATCACAATGAATGTAAATTGAAATTTAGTAATTTGCCTCATACCTCCCCTATTAGAGCCATCGAGGATTGTATAGTGGAGGAAACACCAATATCCATTGCCCTCGTAACGTTTGGCGGTGTTTCTATCACCAACATCTGAAAATAAAACAACAAATTATTCAATCACAAAAAAGTTACAATAGCGATCCATGTGATGACTTATAATGTATGAGATCTAATGAACAAAATTTTGAGTACAAGTATTAAACAAATATATTTCTGATTATTAGTTATCGAATTTGAAGTAATGCTTTGATTTTGAATGATTTGTGTAATGCAACGTAAGGTCAACAAT
This sequence comes from Sequoia sempervirens, assembly GCA_007258455.2. Taxonomy (NCBI): domain Eukaryota; kingdom Viridiplantae; phylum Streptophyta; class Pinopsida; order Cupressales; family Cupressaceae; genus Sequoia; species Sequoia sempervirens. The sequence continues at coordinate 307,503,466 of VDFB02000015.1, read as the reverse complement.
ATGAATATAAACTACACAAATCTATTAAACTTAGAATTCATTACTTAAGTTCTCTTTAAATTCTATATTACCTCCATGAACGTTTGATCAAATCTACTGGCACTTGGAGGTGTTTCCTTGAAACCTCCAACAGTACCCTGTTCAACATCCAAAATCACATATTAAAATACCATTCGTAAAACAATGCTATTAACACATGTAATAAATTTATAATTGTTTACTAACTTTACATACCCCACCAATAGGTGTACTGCAAAAATAAGTAGGTGGATGACTAGTGTATCCAGTCTCTACGCTGTGACCCTACAATTTTATTAAAATAATAAAACTAAATTAGTTAACCTTGCATTTCACAATCAAATTTAATAAATTAAATTCAATGAACATGACGAATTTTACCTAAGTGTCAATGCCATATGCATCATGCAAAATGTCAGCCATCCTCTCCATCCCCGTAGATGCATACGGATCAGGTTGCATAGTAGCATATGGATCTTACGTAGCACCCTCTTGAGTGCCGGTAGGGTCATATGAACAAGTCCCTGCAAGATTGACACACATGGGTTCGAAGACCACCACTTGAAGACTCCCCTGGATGGCATTGTACAATAGGGCTAGTGTGATGGATGACACTCTGGGTCAAAGTTGTGATCGCCTGCAATGTCTCTATGTCGACACTCTCCTTTGCAATGGCAGGCATCACAATCTACTCACGAGGCGGCCTAGCAAAGGTCATCTCCCTTGCCGCATAGGATCCGGCTATGCACCGGGCCTATCCTGAGCTGACCCCCCACCTCTCCCCTGGAACTCCCTCATACCAAAATAATTTTGGATTTGGTTCAATACAAACTCACTTGTATAGTTTCCTAAGAAAATATTGGGGGACTTCACAATTATTGCACGGTGGGTAATCAAAGACCATATACCATCTTTCATAAAAATGGTTCTTAATCTCTTGGTGGTGGCACCAATGAATAGGAAACTTCTTTGCATTGAGGGTAAGATTTTGATTTGTTTTAGGGTTAGTGAATAGAGAGCACAAATCACCTTTAGTAATTTTTAAATCTTTTACTTGTTTATATGATAATTTGTCTGCATAATATGCCCTAGCTGTCTGCCTCCTATCTTGCCATCCAGATATTTGTTGGGTGATTGCATCTACATTTTTTAGCATGTCTTTCAATGAATTTGCTAGAAGCATTCTTTCTGTGGTTGAAGCATTTGGATCACTCAACCTACTGATAAGATCCTCAAGTTGTTTTCTATTGTTCTCAATTTCACTCCTCAAATTGTCTTGAGTGCCAGGAGCGAATTGAGAGAATGGTGGGGGAGGTTGATTTTATTGTTGAGGATTTTGCTATTGAGGATTTACCTCCTCTTCTTGTTGAGGATTTGTAGGATTTCCTATAGATTTTTAAAAAAAAATCAAATCTAACCTAAAACAAACAAAATCAATTTCAAACTAACAAATTCAAAACAAATAGTAAACAATACTTACCTCCTGCATCTCTTCGTCGTCATGCCGCCATATTTGTAGACAAAATCCAACTGTTCTTGATGAAATTTGCAGAAGACCTTCTTCCTAGAATGCGAGCGTGAAAATGAGGGTTTTTTGGCTGCGAGCAGAGCTGAGAAACAGTGAAAAGTAAATGATACACATTTCACTTTTTTCTTTTCTTTTAAAAGCGCATAACACGCTCGCGTTATAACGTGAGCGCATTATGTGTTTCTCCATTTTTTTCCCATTTGGCCACAAAAGTGTGACCAACTTCATGCACCTGCCCCTTTTAAGAAATTCAAATAAAACGATCATGTTATGGCTCATAAAATTTGAGCCCTAACATGATCATGTTATTTAAAAAAATAATGTGAATGCATTATTATTAAAATAAAACATGTACACAATATTATCAGAACATAATGCATACACATTTTTATTAAAGAAAAATGTGTATGCATTTCAAAATGCATACACATTATTCTCAATAAAATAATAAAAAGAAAAAGACTATCCATTTTGCTCACCCATGGCCCACATTTTCTATAGCTATTTTGCTTCCCTCAACTAAGCATAATATGAACATTTTTTGTCCTTTCCAATCTTGCTTCACAATGCCATGCCAAAGAAGAGGTGAGTTTTTTTTTTTGCATTTGATTTAAATTTTGTTTGTATTAGGAAAAATGGACTATTTTTATCAATTTCATATTTTTATTGAATTATATAATAGATCACATAAACCCTGGGCCACAAGTAAATTTAAATGATGAATTGCTTGAGGAAAATCCTAGGATGCCTAATCCTCCTCCTACCTATTGTGTGGTCTCACAACACGCCCTAAAACTGAAAGACTTGGGGATCCAAGTGAAAATAACCCTTATGACAGGAGCTAGCAAATTGAAAGATCACTGGAAGTGAAAAGCAAATAGAAATATTTAATCAAAGAGAACTTTGTAATGTAAGTGTTTTGGGGACCGGGTTCCGGGAACCGAAAATGTTTGTAAAGGAAAAAGGTAATGTAGGTTTGAATGGAAGGATTCGGTCCGAGGTTTAGAGTTTAGTAAAATGGAGTCTGGTAAAATGGAAGTTTGGTAGAACCAAAGTCTGGGAAAGTTCATGGGTAAAGCTGAATACCGGGTACTAGATACCGAGTTGCAATGTGAAATGAAAATTTTAAAAGTTTTGAAGTTATCTAATGATTTTGGTAATCTGGTATATATGTGAGGATTTATGATATGCTAGAAAGCGTGTTATTTATGATATTTTTGTACTAACATTTGAATAATGGTTTTATTTACATGAGATGTTATAAATGTTTTCTTTCTTTTAAAAGGGATTTAATGTGTGGAATTTGTGATTGCAAGAGATATAGATTGCAATGCAAAGTTCAGGTATGGATGGTTAGGAAAATTTGAATCATGGATAGAATCATATCCAAGTTGGGTCGCTTATTCTAGGATGCTATTGGCAAAGGAGTTTGAATCCACCAGAATGTTGGAGATCTCGTTATTTCGCATGTGGCAGATAAAAAGCGCCAACCTTTGAGGAATCCCATTCCCGAGAGTAGCAAATCCGGAGCTAAGCAAAGTGTGGGGGAAAAAATTCCACTTGTTCATTCTTAATGTATGGAAAGTTCCTACACACTATCCTAATTCAAGTTATTATCCTAGCGATAATTAAAGATTAACACACGAAGAGCTTCAACGTGCAATTGGAGTTGAATTTCATTGACTTTGATTGCAATTCTCCTATCAGTCACTACATTTCGTGTGCCTTGATGTGATTGGTCCCTTGGATTTCCTATCATGTATTTGTCTTATCCTATCTAAGCCTCATGTTCTATAAAACTTTGTTCTTTTTTGAATCATTCTGGCGTAAAACTTTATATGCATGTCGACATTGATTAATATTAGAGCCAATTGGATAGCTACCTATCTCATGAATCTTTTGTAGTTGGTTTTGTTATTTCTGTCAAACAAGACTGTATGTTGAGCCATTTAAGGGTGCATATAGAACCTACTTGGTGTCCAAAAATAAAACCCCTCTCTTTAAAAGCTCGCACCATTTTATATGTAGTTGTGAAGCAATATGGTGAAGTATAAAGTGATTTTCTCTATTTTAATTGATTCTTTGGGGCATGCATGGAGAATAACTAGGATAAATTTTTAATTTTTAGTTTTTTACTTGTCTTTGTGATCCAATTGAAAAATCATTGCCTAAATTATTTAATACAAGAAACAATTGTAGTCCCTTTGAGATTAATAGAAATATCACATCATACCCGAGAGCGACCCTAGTGCAATCATGACCTGGTTATCAGAGACTTGGGATTGAACTGAAGCCAATCTTTTTCTATTAAACCAGAATCCCCTTTTAGATTGTCTTTGTTCCATATCTTTCAAGAAGGATAGGCTCTTTGCAGTTTGTCTGTGAAGAATTTATTTGCCCTGTTTGCTACGAGTAAAATCATCATCAACAGGAATTGGCACTAGAAGGAGGGCCACCTTTAAATATTTTAGGCTTTATTCTTTTTGAATTGGAGGGCGATACTTTGAATTATTAGTCCCGAGTTTGGTGAGAAGCTTGTAAATTGAAATTGAGTGCAAGTTGGCTTTTCAGTATGGAAGTTGAAAAAGTTTGGAAAAATTTTAACCAAAAATTACATCCTTTGAGTTTATTCACTTTTGGTAGGGTCACCGAGTGTAGAATTCATGATACAATTGATCACGATGAACTCGAGTGTGAATTTTTATAAATAGGGTAATTTTGGCCATAAGTAAAGTGATTATGTTAACAAAATAAGTTCTAACTGCTAAAAGAAAGGAATTGTTAATGAGAAAAACATTTAACCCTAGTGGAATTGGAAATGTTAAAAACCAACTGATACATCAAAACAGTTGGAAAACTGCAATTATTATAAAGAAAATCCTAATGTTTTGCAGGAAAATAGGCAAGAATGTCGAGATTCAAAGACATTGCATCAAAAACGAGGAAACAACATTGATGAATCATCATTCTCCTTATATGTGGAAAACACAGATAATGAGAAGGAGTGAGAAAATCAAGCAAGAAATGCGTGTATTTTGTTCCAAGTTGAAAATTTACAAGCTATAAAAAAAAATTCTTTATTTTATGCAAGATACAAAGTATCAAACTTTTACTTTTTCTCTCTCTAATAACAATATAAATAGTGATATATCTTGGTTTAACAAAATGCAAAGTAAAGACAGGACCGAAGACATGAAAATTTTCAAACGAAGAGAAAGTAGAAAAATGGACACAGTTGTTCATGGAAATGGACCAGGGCTGGAGGAAGGTAGAGTATGATTGCATCAGATGAAATGTGTGTAATCGATCTTTAATGAGGTCATTTTCATACATATAATCCAAGTCATTGGTAAGTACGCTTTTGAATTTATAATTATTAAATGCAAAAAAATTAAGATAATTCATTGTTACAGTAGAACATTGGAAATTATGTTAAATGAATTCAAAGATAAACCTGTTGTAATTTGTACGAAAAATGCAAAGGAAATAGTCATAGAAATTTAAATAAGTTATTTTATTAGGATTAATCTTTTTTTATGTTAGAGTTAGGGTAGTTAGGGTTAGTTTGCTTTTTGTAGGGTTCTTTTTTGTTTTGTTTTCTTTCTTCATTTTTTTTTCTTTTCTTTCTCTGGCCTCTGCATTAGCAAATTCTACTTAAACCTATCTTACACATGAAAGTTAATTCAAACATTTGTAAAATTGAACTGTGAAATGTAAAATGATAAAACCATGCACAGTAATACATGCTTTAAAATGTACCAAAAAATTATATATATGTGTGTGTGTGTGTGTGTGTGTGTGTGTGTGTGCGTGTGTGTGTGTGTGTGTCACATATATAAATGAGATATAAAAAATTGTTGTTTCAAAAGATCAAAAAAGTCAAAAAAGAGTGAGAAAAGTTGTAGATGGTAGTAGCCATTCAGTCGATGTGGGACGCCTCTTTTATCAGGGCTAAATACCCTATATAGGTGAGTTCCTGGTGAACTTCAAAGTCACAAATATGGAGATCAGTAAGGAAAGGTCGGAGTGGAACCACTTCCCTACATTCTAGGAATAGAGGAATATCATCCATGGAGGGAATCCCAATGGTCGGATGTGCAACAAATAAAATAATATCCATATTCTCTAGATATTTAGGCCTCACTATCAAATTGGAAACCAAGCGAACATCTTCAATAGGTAGCCTAATATCCAGAAGCGACACTACAAAATGAGAAGCCACATGGGAATAGAAGCGAAAGTAGCGGTTGGATTCAACATACTTTTCCCCAAGGACTAAGCACAAATTTGGCAACAGTGAAACTAGAAGTCCGAATGAAGAAAATATTTTCAAGCCTTTATGGTGTGATACTTCCTAAGAAAATATTTTAGCAGTGAGAGCAGCTTAAGAAAATTGGAGTATCCATTTCCAAGAAGCAAATGAGAATGCACAGAGCAAAATTACAGAAATAAGACAAGAAAGCTAGAAAGAAAAAGTGTGAAGAATTTGAGAAGAAATGCAAAATTTATAGAGAGTCGTGAGGAAGTTGTGGTACATAGTTGCCTCAAGTGAATTCTTGGAAATTGTAAGTAAGGTGGCAGCTGGATAATTATCTTCAGAGCATAATGCTAAATCAAATTATTATTTGCACATAGTTGGTGATAAATTGCTTCAAATTTGAGTAGTACAAAGATTGTGAATCAAGCAAGTTGAAGATTTTGAAGTTAATAGTGGTCATTTCATTTTTTTAAAGAGTCATATTAATTATGAAGGTGTTTATGTGTGCAGAACAAAAAGGAAAATGAAGTCGGCAGGGCAGTACATGTCATCACCCAGGTAAGTTGAGAGGAATAATACGTGTGAAATAAGGCGTGCGAATTTAATGCAGAATAATGTGATCTTGTTTCAAGGTAATCATTACATTTTTTATCCATTAATGAAGTGCAGTGCCGTCAAATCAGAATTGCTAGCAAAAATTTTTAGTAGTTGCCATAAAATTTAATCAGAAGGGTGGTAACTAATGTTTCTAAATTTAGATTTAAATTTGGTGATTAAATTGTTTGTTGCTAAATTTTAATTTATGCATATTTTCTAACATATAGTAAGTTACAGTTAGCTAGGATTTGGCATAAAGTAGTGAAATTTAGCTGGAAACACGCACCTACAGGGAATTATTAAATGAGTTTTTGGGAAGTAGTGAATTGATTAAGGTATTTGCATTGAATGAAAAATCAAAAAGTAACCTTTGCTACCGCTGTAATTCCAAACCTAATAGCGGGGCTTTATTGCTTGCAAGTTGATAAAAGAGCTATCATTGAAATATCAAAAGAGAAAAATGAGCTAGCATTGCTATATCTAAAAAAAAATCAACTCTTTAGGCTATCCAAATAACTCTACCAGGGCTATAGACTCCTGACTGGTAGCAGAGCTATGTTTGGGGGGAATTACGGAGATAACCTTGTCAGGGCTATGGACGTTTGACTAGCAGCAAGGCTTTATTCCTAATTGGCTTTGGAGGATTACTATATTATGTAGTTCAATGTTAATGAACTGATTCTTTTCACTGAGTTCCAAAAATTGAAATTAATCAGAGCACACACAGATATTTTTGGTGGAGTTTTACTTTTTTATGTCAAAATCTAGGTAAAGGTAAAAGTTCTTGTTTTAAAATATGTATAAATTATAATTTATGACTGGTGATTTAATTTCAAATTTGGTTTAAATTTGGTTTTATTGGTTGCAAGTTGTTGTGTGGTCTCACAACATGCCCCAAGACTAAAAGACTTGGGGACCCAAGTGAAAATGACTCTTATGGCAGGATCTAGCAAATTGAATGATCACCAGAAGTGAAAAGCAAAGAGAAATCTTTAATCAAAGAGAACTTCATAATGTAAGTGTTTCGGGTTTCAGGTACCGGGAACCGAAAACGTTTGTAAAGGTAAAAGGTAATGCGGGTTTGAATGGAAGGATCTAGTTCGATGTTTGGAGTGCAGTAAAATGGAGTCCAGTAAGATGGAGTTTAGTAAAATGGAATTTCGGTAGAACCAAAGTTTAGGAAATTTCATGGGTAAAGCTGAATACCGGTATCGAATACCGAGTTGCAATGTGAAATGAAAATTTTAAAAGTTTTGAAGTTATCTAATGATTCTAGTAATTTGGTATATATGTGAGGATTTATGATATGCTAGAAAGCGTGTTATTTATGAGATTTTTGTACTAACATTTGAATAATGGTTTAATTTACATGAGAAGTTATAAATGTTTTCTTTCTTTTAAAAGGGATTTAATGTGTGGAATTTGTGATTGTGGGAGATATAGATTGCAATGCAAAGTTCAGGTATGGACAGTCAGGAAAATTTGAATCATGGATAGAATCATATCCAAGTCGGGTCACTTATTCTGGGATGTTATTGGCAGAGGAGTTTGAATCTACTAGAATGTTAGATATCCTAGTATTTCGCATGTGGCAAATAAAAAGTGCCAACCTCTAAGGAATTCCATTCTTGAGAGTAGCAAATCCAGACCCAAGTGAAGTGTGGGGGCAAAAATTTCACTTTTTCATTCTGAATGTATAGAAAGTTCCTACACACTATCTTGATTCAAGTTATTATCTTGGCGATAATTAAAGATTAACACTTGAAGAGCTTCAACGTGCAATTGGAGTTGACTTTCATTGACTTTGATTGCAACTCTCCTATCAGTCACTACATTCCACATGCCTTGATGTGATTGGTCCCTTGGATTTCCTCTCAGGTATTTTTCTTATCCTATCTGAGCCTCGTGTTCTATAAAAGGCCAGAGGATACCCCTTTTTTATTTTAAGTTCAGAATTTTTGGATGTTGGAAGAGCATAAAACTTTTTTAAGTTTTGTTCTTTTTTCCTGTTTTTTGAATTATTCCGACGTAAAACTTTGTATGCACCTAGACATTGATTAATATTAGAGCCAATTGGATAGCTACCTATCTCATGAATCTTTTGTAGCCAGTTTTTTTAGTTTAGCCGAACAAGACTGTATGTTGCACTGTTTAAGGGTGCATACAGAACCTACTCTGTGTCTAGAAGCAAAACCCCTCTCTTTAAAAGCTCGCACCGTTTTATATGTAGATGTGAAGCAATATGGTGAAGTATAAAGTGGTTTGATTTATTTTAATTGATTATTTGGGGCATGCATGGAGAAAACCAGGAGAAATTTTTAATTTTTCAATATTTTTTATGCTTTATTTTAGAGTAGATGTTTAAATTCTTGAAAATGTTTCAAAAAAAAAAATGAATGGATGGAATTTTATTAAAGATCTTTCATTTTCTATGAAATTGTTGAATGCTTAATGTTAAATCTACTTAAGTGATAACAAATAATTTGTGATGTTCATGAAATATCATTGCAAATATTTCAATTTCATGATACTTGTCTTTATGATCGAATTGAAAACTCATTGCCTAAAATATTTAATACTAGAAACAATTGTAGTCCCTTTGAGATTAACAACAGTATCACATCATACTCGAGAGTGACCCTAGTGCAATCATGACCTGGTTATTAGAGACTTGGGATTGAACTAAAGCCAATCTTTTCCTATTAAAGTAGAATCCCCTTTTAGATTGTCTTTGTTCCATATCTTTCAAGAATGATAGGCTATTTGTGGGTTATTTGTGAAGGATTTATTCACCCTGTTTTCTGCGAGTAAAATCATCATCAACACTACCCTTCCAAAAAACCTTGGACAAAGCAAAAAGGATTTGTTAGGGCATCTAGAGAAAAAGAAGAAGTTGCAATTCATAAATTAGTTTCAAAATTGAGGGGTTCAATATCAAATGAGCATCACCAATCCATTTCCTCAGCATTGGAAGCCATGAAAATGAATGTTGACACCATCATAAATCAAATAAACCAATTTAAAACTTATATAGATTTATGTCATCAATATTATGCAACAAAATTGTCCTATTATGATGTGAAAAAGAAATACATAAGCAAAGAAAGAATATGTCTTCTTTTTACGGATCCCAAAACCAATTAAGTTATTCCTCTGAATTCAAAGAGGTTTCCAATACATTGGTGTAATCATGAGGAGATAAGAAATAGGTTTTTGGGATAGGTGGTGGATGGTCTTTGACCAACCTCCATGCAATAATTATGAGGTGTCACTATATTTTCTAAGAAAACTATATTGTGAGTTTATCCTTTATGAAATACCTAATTACTTTGATATGAGGGTGTTTCAAGGTAGAGACAAAGGCTCTGCATAAAATATACTAGGAGTTCATTGGGTAGATAATCATGCAAATCAAAGAAGAATAGCACATAAACCTATTTATCATGTGACCGTTCTAGTAGCCATTAGGGAGATTGTAGACGTGTAGACTCTACATGCAGTTGCTAGCTTGAAAAACATGATTATAGAGCATGGAACATAAATTTTAGCCTTTTTCCTCACAAGATGATGCACCAACTCAACCATCTAGCTCTAGTGCCCCTAGCTCTCATATATTCCCAAACTGTTGTAATCTATACTTTGGGAGAGATGGTGATGCAGAGGTTGTAGATGGTTCCACCTCCCATGTGTGTTCTCATTTTCAATATAGATGTCATGGGAGTAGCAGGGATCATCAGGGTGGTGCATCAAATGATGCAGTGATGATAGATGAGTAGTTGAATGAGGTATATGTTGGTCAAATGTAGGTATGTTGATTTTAATTTATAACATTTTATCTATTAAATACTTAAAATTATAAATGTAAATAGGTTTTTAATTATATAATTGAATTAAACTGATGCAAACATTATGCATTTCTGGGTGTAATGCTAGAGCTTAGTACGCCATCAAGCATTCCTACAACAACTTGTATAGTTACATTTGTAGCTGAGGTAAAATTTGTATAATATATCAAAATAAAATAATACTTTCTATTTAGAATAATGTTTAATAATTTAAAATACATTTTTTATTGAATAGGCGAGCATGGTATCACCATCTACTACACATGCTACCATGGATGGTTATGACATTGGATTTACTCAAGTACACTATATAACACATTTAAGTTTGTTTTTGAAAATTTCAAATTTGTTTTTTATTAAAGGAAAAATAGGTTTTGAAGGGGCCCTGAAACCCTTTACAAGATAAGCCATTGGTTCATCATATAATAAAAAATAGAACAAGTAGTCAAAAGCAGCCAAAAACCAGCACACAAACAGCTAGAAAAAAGCACAAAAAATAGAACCCAACTAGAGATTATTAAGAATTTCCGCTACTTCAAGATCACTACCAATGATTTTCTGATGGACATTCATGACTTCCACCACCTCTTCAACAGGAATACTAGCCTTAGAATTTAATTTGGTCTTGTTACAAGTTCTAGCAGAAGGCCCCATCTCACTTGTCATATTTTTCGGAGCACCACCACCAACCGTCATGTCTTTCATTCTAGAATTGTCCCCTAGCCATTTCTTGGCCTTCTTATTCAGCAAACACAAACCCTCGACCTCATTGCACATAACATTTTTACTGACCTCCATAAACATCTCCAATTTTTTATTGACATGCTCCAAACCTCCTTCAAGGGTAGCTATATTTTGTTTGTATGTATTTTTCATATTGATCATCTCATCAGCAACCATTTTGAGAGTTTCAAATAACTGATTAACCTCGAGTTGAACCTTGTTAACTTGAGTCTACACATTAGGCCCCTTAGAAGAAGATGTCTCATTAGCATTATTATTCATAGCTCTAACCTAAATATTAGTGGAGTTCATCTCATGGAAAGCCCATTTGAAAAGCTTGAACAAGGAAAGAGAGCTCTCTTTCACCAAACCAAGATAATTAGGCATAATCTCCCTCCTAAAGTTAAAAGCATCCTTATCCATTGCATAATCTTCTTGGGAATCACTACTAGTAGAATCATTCTCCATGGTCTCCATCCCTTTTTGATCAGAGAAAGCAACACCTTTAGCCAATTTTTTCTCCAACAACTGGTCCTCAACACCCATCAAATTGGCATCATGCTCGTATGGCTCATCCCTCCCCAAATTCATACGAGACTTTTTCCTCTTTGACCCCTCTTTCTTCTACAACTTACAAGTAGGGGAGATCCCCCAGCTAACCCCTGTTAATCAAATCCTCCTTGCTCAAATTTCCCAAAGCAACTCCCTTCAAATTTTTTCCACCTGACCCCTTCATAGGTTTAGACTTCTGGTATGATCAAACTACCTCTTCCTCGTCACATGTATCATACTATTCAGCCCTAGAGGAGCTAATGGGTTGATTCTTTTTTCCTTTTCTTACCTTTAGAGATGGTGAGAGATTATGAATCAACATCTAAGGATGCATTAGACCTAGGGGCATAATATTCATCATCAAAATCATCCTCTAACCCCGTCATATACTCAAGATTCTTCTTCTTCTTCCCAACATTGAAAATATTGCGTTGATCAAGGATAGTAAAGGCCTTAACATACTCATAAATCAACATAATTAAACCTTCATGAAGGATAGGGTTTTTGGGATTGCGTTTATGATCTCTTATACCATTTTTGAAAGAAACTAGTAAATAGAAAGGGAACAACACCTTCTTCTTATGCCTAAAATGGTTAAGCAAAACAAAATGATGCCCAGATAGAATAGAGAAGCGTACATTGAGGGTAAAATACCTCTTTATTTCCTTCACAACATCTCTCCAAATTTCCTTGATTGAAGAACGATAATAGCCACCACATTTTTTCCTTTCTAGCTTCCTCCTCTCATCATCTTTGAAGAAAGTATCCATGGCCAGACCTTATTCATTCTTGTCTCTATAGAATTTTTTCCCTTCAATCAACAAACCAGTGATTTCAAATATAAGATCCTTCATGATATTAAACTCCTTTCCCCAATTTGCAACACATGATTATGCCAACCATCAAGAAATTCCTATGGTGTCTTCACATCATGCCCATGCAGCTTTTCCATATATGAGGTCACTCCCCTAGCCTCCAATAACTCCCATACCTTCACAGTGTCATGGGATTTGGGTTCAATTCTATTTTGGTCACCCCCCATAGTTGCAGCAAGCAAGCACCCCAACAGAAAGAAGAACTTGTAGAGGAGCCGTAGAAACCTCGAGAACTTGTACATAAAAAAAGGAAACCTCGAGAAAACAAAGGCTCTCCAAATACCCACAATCTGTGTGGATTGAACAAGATGGCAAAGAGGAATAATAAAAAATGAATTCCTAGTCATTCAAGCTGCCAACCTATCAAAATACCACATGGCCTTTCCTCTAAGATATTTACACCTCATAATGAAATGCCACATTAGGATCATGTGACAAAACACCATCATAAAAGGACCTCTCCTCTCAACACCTTTGTGATTCATGATTAATTATTGAACGATCTTCCATGGGAATGAGGTTGTGTTCTCCCCATTCCAAATAAACATTCACCCCATGATTGGCAAAAAAATCAGCAAGCCTATTCCCCTCTCTATAAACATGGGAGATGAAACATTGATCGAATGAATCCAAAATATTTAAGGCATCATTAATAAGGGCTTTCACTGTCCATGATGGATGTGAAATCTTCCTTAGGTTATTGATAATATTGAGGGAATCACCCTCAACCCACACCTTATCATACCCTCTTGATTGAGCTAACTTCAAACCAACAAATTTTAAATTTGTTGCTTGTATATATTTGTGAACTTTTGAGTTTATTCTAAATATTGTTTGTTTAGTTGATGAATTCATTAGAGACACATCCTGGGATAAGAGAAAATTTGGAAGTTGGTGTTAGTGCAACGATTTCATCCTCCATAAGCTTAAGTCAGTTATGAGTATGAATATATGTGTTTAATAATGTTTAATTATGTGAAATGATATTAGTAGACCTATCAAAAATAATTGATAAATATGTCTTTGTTATGTTATAGATGGATGTAAACACCCTAGTATGAGGAAAACATCTCTTAATGATGTCAAGTTTCGTCAACAAGAATCAGACTACCAGTATGTTGTGTGTTTATAATATATGTATCATTTTAAATAATTTTTATAGTTTTTGACTTTGGCATAGTATCTAATTTTATATTTTTTGTGTATAGGTTATAGTACAAAATACTGAGGAGCACAAGAGATCAAAATGACACAATACATTGACTACTTGTAGTGACCAAAGTTCAGTTAGTCGGGCTAAAAGAGGCCCAATGTTTCAAGATTAGTATTTAATATTCATAGATGAACATATTTTGTATGCCTATACATGGAACATAGATAACATTTTTGGTGTGAATATATGTATCGATGGTATTTTGTAGACTGAGATGCAATACATTGGCTTCATGGCATTGTATGACATTTTGATGATATTCTGTGCACCATCATGATGGTATTGCATTACATTTTGTGTGCTCTCATGATGGAATTGTGTGGAATTTTGATGATATTTTGTATGGCCTCATGGCCTTATGGAGATCAATTTATATAAAAAAATTATTTGTAAATTGGTAGCTTAAATGGCTTAAAATGTTCTCATAATTTACTTAGCCCCAAGTGGTGTATGTATGAATCTATCCCATATCCACATTTTAATTTTTGAATCTAATTTTCTATCATGTGACAACAAGTTAACTATAACATCAAGTTCATCACCTTATCAAAAACAAATAATTAATAAAGACAAATATTTCCCTACAAACATGGATCTAAAAGTTATATTTACAGAGTGCAATGAAACAAAGATAATAATGAATATGTTAACAATAATGTATTGAAATTTTAAATATTATTTACCAAAATTAAAATTACCAACCATTCGATGATGAGCATATCATATGTTTGACTATCTTATAGGGTCACATAGGATAAATCCACAATAACCTCTCACTTTTTTAAGACTTCAATCCATTTGATTGTGGCACCAAGTTTTCAAATGTTGCAAAAACTGTCAAATGCATTAAACGAAAAGTTGCAAGGTAGTGTAACTTTTGTTTTATCCATCATGCATCCAAATGGATAGTTCCAACACATCTGGGCGGTTGGGTTAATGGTATAAAATGTCATATTTCACACCCCAACAAGCTAGATCATTCCAAGGTACATCATACTGGTGCTTTGTCTTAAGATCCCTAAATGCCAAAAAGCGACAAAATTTGACAAGTTGTATCTTGGAAACTGTGGCACTTACAAATGTTCTATATGAAGTTACACAGGTTTAGGTTCCCTCTACAATACCCTATCTCATTTTTCATATCTCCAATCCATTTTTCTATGGTGAAATTTTTTCTTGTTGCCACAAAATCGTCAAATGCATTCAACAAAAAAGTTGCAAGGTAGCGTAACTTTTGTTTTGTCCATCATGTGGAAAAATGGATAGTGCCAACATATTGAGTGGTTGGGTTAATGCTATGAAAGTTCCTATTTTGCACACCAACAAACCAAATCATTCTAGGCTAAATCATATTGGTGCTTTCTTAAGATCCCTAAATGCCAAAAAGTGACAAACTTTGATGAGTTGTATCTTGAAAACCATGGCACTTACAAATGTTTTGGATGAAGGTACATAGAGATGTAGGGTTCCTCTACAATAACCTCTCACATTTTTCATATCTTCAATCCATTTGGCCATGGTGAAAGTTTTTCTTGCTACTCAAATCATCAAATGCATTCAACAAAAAATTATAAGGTAGCATAACTTTTTTTCTTTCCATTGTATGACCAAACGAACAAATCCAACACATCTATATGGGTGGGTTAATGTTAGGAAAGGTCCTATTTTTCACCCTAGCAATCTAGATCATTTCAAGCTACATCATACTAGTGCTAGATCTTAAGATCCCTAAATGCCAAAAAGTGACAAACTTTGACGAGTTGCATCTCGAAAACCATGGCACTTACAAACATTAATTCTGAAGGTACATGGAGGTGTAGCATCCCTATACAATACCATCTCTCATTTTTTCATATCTCCAATCCATTTGGCCGCAATGAAAGTTTTTCTTGCTGACCCAAAACTATCAAATGCATTCAACGAAAAGTTGCAAGGTAGCGTAACTTTTGTTCCGTCCATCGTGCAGCCAAATGGACATGCCAACATGTTTGGGTGGGTGGTTTAATGCTAATAAATCTACTATTTCACACCTCATAAATATGGATCATTTGAGGCTACATCGCACCGATGCTCTCTTAAAATCCCTAAATGCCAAAAAGTGACAAAATTTGACAAGTTGTATCTCAAAAACCATGGCACTTACAAATGTTCTATCTGAAGGTACACAGAGGTGTAGGGTCCCTCTACAATATCCTCTCTTATTTTTCATATCTCCAATCCATTTGGCCATGGTGAAATTTTTTCTTGCTACCCCAAAACTGTCAAATGTATTTAATGAAAAGTTGCAAGGTAGCGTAACTTTTGTTCCATCCATCATGCGACCAAACAAATAGTGCCAACACATCTAGGTGGGTCATTTAATGCTAGGAAAATTCCTATTTTTCACCCCAACATGTTGGATTATTCTAAGCTACATGGTACTGATGCTCTCTTAAGATCCCTAAATGCCAAAAAGTGATGAACTTTGATGAGTTGTATCTCAAAAACCGTGGCACTTACAAATCTTTTGTCTAAAGGTACATGGAGGTGTAGGATCCCTCTACAATTCCCTCTCTCATTTTTTCATATCTCCAATCCATTTGACCGTGGTGAATTTTTTTCTTGCTACCCCAAAAACCATCAAATGCATTTAACAAAAAGTTACAAGGTAGCATAACTTTTGTTCCAACCATCGTGCAGCCAAACGAACAATTCCAACACATCTAGGTGGGTTGGTTAATGCTAGGAAAATTCCTATTTTAGATCCCAACAAGTTGAATCATTCCAAGGTACATTTTACTAGCACTTTCTCTTAAGATCCCTAAATGCCAAAAAGTGACAAACTTTGAGGGGTTGTATCTCAAAAATCATATCACTTACAAACATTTTATCTGAAGGTACATGGAGGTGTAGGGTCCCTCTAAAATAACCTCTCTCATTTTTTCATTTCTTGATCCATTTATCTGTGGTGAAAGTTTTTTTTGGCCCAAAACTGTCAAATACATTCAACAAAAAGTTACAAGGTAGTGTAACTTTTGTTCCATCCATCGTGTGGCCAAAAAGATAGTACCAACACATCTGAGTGGGTAGATTAATGATAGGAAAGGTCCTATTTTACACCCTAGCATGACAGATTGTTTCAGGCTACATTGTACTGATACTTTCTCTTAAGATCCCTAAATGCCAAAAAGTGATGAACTTTGACGAGTTGTTTCTTGGAAATCGTGGCATTTACAAACATTCTATTTGAAGATGCATGAAATTTTAGGGTCCCTCTACAATACCCTCTCTAATTTTTTCATATCTCCAATTTTTTTGGCCATGGTGAAAGTTTTTCTTGTTGCCCCAAAACCATCAAATACATTCAACAAAAATTTGCAAGGTAGTCTAACTTTTGTTTTATTCTTTGTGGGGACAAACCATTAGTACCAACATGTCTTGGTGGGCACATCTACATTACACATGGTTCAATTTTGCACCCCAACTCTCTTGAATGTTTCAGGATACATTGTACAAGTGTTTTCTCTTAAGATCCCTGATGTCCAATTTTCAATAGTTTTAGACATTATTAAAGGTTTGATTTAGTTTTTTTTTGTCTCCAATCTATAAAAAAACATTCATATTTAAAAAATAAACATTTTATTTTACATGTGTGGGTAATTAACAAAATGTATAAAAGTTTTCAAAATGTTCAATGAAAGATATCAACTATACATATATGCATACCAACAAACAAAACTTACAAAACTCACACATTTACAATCAATTGGTACAATCATGGTAGAGTCTTCAGCGTTTATATATATACAAAATATCAATTGTACATAGATACAATCAGCTGACAATATTTACAAAAAAATCGCGTTTCCAACATTTCGTAGAATGTTGGTCATTTATATATATAAATTTTCAATTGTACATAGATACAAATCAACTGAAGATATTTACAAAAAAATCACATTTCATACTTTAGTACACTGAATAGATATGTCAATCAACCAATGATATATATAAAATTTTCAAAATTATTCTACTCATTCATAGAATCAATTTGATCTAGTGCTCCAACACACTGACTACCTACAATTGGTCCAAATTCAATCTACTAAACCTTGTGGATCAACTCTAACCATTATAGTGTCAAGTATTGCCTCATGGTCAGCTTCACAAACTTTTCATAAATTCTTATTAAGTGGCATGCCACGATATTTAATCAATTGAATATTTGTTTGAACAACAAGGTTAGAGTAATGAAGAATATTCCTATGTGTTTCAAAGTCCTTAAACAACCAAACATTCGATTTCAAAATAGGGTACCTTCTACCATGTTCTTATGACAACAATAGAACCTATTGGATACTCAATACCCTCTCCATTAGTGACTGTGGTAGTCAATTTTTTTATCCCCTCTATACAACAAAACAAAAAATAATTTGTTCCTTCTTCGTTATTCTCATCAGTAATAACTGTATACACATAACCTACATTTCACTAAGTGAATAAATTAATTCCAAAAACCATGTAAAATCTAATAAAATAAGTTAAAAATTTGATTTCAACTAATTAATAAATCACAATACCTGGTTGCACTAGGTTAGATACATGGTCAAAGTCCATTGATACTTCCATTTGGACGTTCAACTTTAGTGCTTGTGAAACTTGACATGTGTCAATGGGAACTAAAGGTCTACAAGACCATTTGTCAACCCACTCTTTTGACTCACAATCTTCCCATACAAAATCCATACATGAAGGACAAAATCATGCAATCTCTCTCATATAAATAAGTAGTGAACTTGCATTTAAACTTCTAAATGAGTGAAACTCACTCGATCTTGTAACTATACAATAATCTTGGTAATTTGTAATATTAGATTCATTTACCAACCAAAAATATCTAGAAACCATTGACTTACCTTGATTACATGGTCCCATTGTGGAGTTACACCATTGCACAATTGTTGCTACATCGGTCAACTTAGCACCACCTTGGTACTTCAACTCCTCTCTGACTAGGGCTCTTTTTACACATGCTCTGGCACCATCGTGTTCACCCTTTCCATGTCCAACCTCTGTGAAATTCCAGAAAAGTTGAACACCAATTGTCACATGCATCCTAGTCAACCAATAGAACATCCTTGAATTCTTGAATTGTGACATTTAGTTATCTGACCATATTATGTGTTGGTTGTATCTCATATTTCTTTCCCTTAAATTATCATATAAAATTTGAAAGAAACCTTGCACAACCTCTATGGAATGAGTACAGCGTTGCTAATGTAGAAGTGATACTCTCTTAATATCTTTATGTCTATCTCTATTCTATCATGTGCATTCATGAATGTTATGCGTACAAAAATAGTAACCTAAATAGTTGTAATACTAGAATTACACTTCATTTTGTGGTTACAATATATAATTCTCAGCAAAATCTACAATAGAAACAATGGTACCAAGAGGAAATGTATCCTTACATAACTTGCATTGCTCATCCAACCATCGAGCTCTATGTGTATGCATTGCATACTCATAAACTATTTTCTCTTGAAAGATCCTCATAAGTTTAGCTACAAAAATAGCTACATTCACTAACTCATATATCTTCAACTCTTTTCCATCTTTAACCACATATGTCACTGTCTCGTATTTTCCAAAAGTAACTAGTTTTTTTCCAATTTCATGTGTGCTATCTAAATGTAGACATTTTTTTCAAAAGTTACAAACCACTACAAGTAACACATGATCCTTTCAAACACAACTTCTTATTAAAAATTTGGCCCTCATCTCTTCCACATAGTACACTTGAAATAAAATATCTTGATGATTTAGAAGGGACTTGTATACCACATTCCTGCAAAACATCATTAGTATGCAAAGTAACACATATATGATGATAAGTATCATAATGCATGGAGAATTCAATATGCATCCTAGAACAACATGTAGTGTGTGCATGATTTATATTAACATAAAAAGGTTTGACCATTTCAAAAAACCTTTGACTAATTCTCACTTGAGGATAAATTTGATTAAAATTTTCATAAAATTGAGTTTGAGTCATATCCAAAAAGTGTTTAGGATGTGGTTCATGATTTTGAGATTCTATTCTCCTCCTAACAAAATCTCTTTGATTGGGTGAAACTCTTGTGTTATCTTTCCAAAAAATTCAATTAACACTCTTAATGCATCAACAACCACCTTGTCTTTGTGTGGAAGTCTACCCAAAAATTCCCATAGAGAATTACTATTAGGATCTTCAATTGTTTCACGTCTCCCCATGGAATTTAATAGTGTTCTACTTATTTTTATTGACCTGCTTGTTTTGGTAATCAAACGAGATTTTTTAGTTTCATTGCTTACTATAGTTGATGTAAGAACACGTCGGGTAACGTTGCTATCTTTAGTGCACGATGTTGAACCTATTGATTGATACACACTAATTATATTTCTTTTAATAGTTCTTTCACCATTAGTATTTGATGATCTTAAGCCAAGGATCTTCATAGTGTCTCTAAAATTAATATTTTTAATCATTTCAACAAACAATTGGTACCTTATGGTTTCACTTAAGCTCTCAAAATAGTTTTTCCATATTTTATTAGTCATTCTTCTACAAGTGCAATCGGGAATTTTTTCAGGCTGTGGTTTCAAAAAAAATTCATCCATGTCAATTAGATAATTTAGCTTTTTACGAATAATTTGAGGAGGTGTTGTGATTGGTGTGTGTTCTTGGTTTGCATTTTCTACAATTAATTGATCATTCCTTGTCTCAATAGGTGCGATGCTTGGTGCTTGTTCTTGGTTTGCATTTGATAAATTTGATACATCATTTATATCTTCAATAGGTGTTTTGATATTTGATTCTAAATTAATGTCAGTGGGTATAGATGGTGTACCTTCTCCTCTAAATTTTCTCATTTCACGTAGTCTTTTTATGCGCTTCCTTTGTTGTTTCTTTTTTTCTTCAATTTATTTGGGTGGTCCTCACTTATTCCTTCCCATGGTTAATATCAATTGTTCCTAAATAAAAAATTATGGATATATGTTAATGAATATAATTGTAAATTGAACAAAAATGATTTTACTTGACCAAATTATAAGTAAACAAATATGAAATTAATTAAACATATATGAAATTAATTAAACATGTATGAAATTACTTGAACATATATGAAATTACTTAAACATATATGAAATTAAGTTTAAACAAATTACTCTTCTTTGACATATACATGATAAAATTACTTAATCAAATCAATAAATTGTCAATGAACAATGAAATAATCATCAAAATTGACAATCAAATATGATATAGAAACAACAAAAAAACATTTATACAATTAGTTCATTGTCACATTCCAATGTATTTCAATCATTTGAACCCAAATAAAATAAAGGAATCTCTTACACTATCAGGAAAAATACACACAAAAAGCGTAGCCCGTTGCAGTGGGACCTTCAACAGAGTGTCATGTGATTTTTTGGCCATTACGAGTGCATATAAACTAAACACAACATGCATGTGTTATGCTTACATAATATTTATGTGTTATTCTTCCATTTAGAAGTGCCTATAGATTCAAAAAAATGTATGTTCTTTTAACTAAAAACATATATGCGTTATTGGTCCATAAAATTAATTATTTGCACTTTGGCCTTAGTTTAGAAGTTCCTATAATGTCAAAAAAAATGTAAGTGATTTGAACTAAACAAAAAAAGTACAGATTATTGGTCCATAAACTTAAGAGTTTGCATGTTGGCCTCCATTTAGAAGCACCTTTAGTGTCAAAAATATGTACATGCTTTTAACTAAACAAAACACATACATGTTATAGCCTTGCATAAACATAAGTGTTTATACTTTGGCCTCCATTTAGAAGAGCCTATAGTGTCAAAAACACGTACTTTCTTTTAACTAAACTCTATACCCATAACCTTAAACCCTAGATACCCTATACAATAAACCCTAAATCCTATCCCTCAACCCTAAACTATAGAGAGAGAGGTTAGATAAAGAGAGGTACATATAGGGAACTATAGTCTATACCCTATACCTTATACTGTTAGTAGATCTAGAGGAGAGAGAGAAGTGAAATAGAGAACAATAGAGATGGGGAGGAGAGTAGAGATGGGGAGATGTGAGACTTAACCCTAAACTAGATATACCCATTTAACCTGAAACCATGTACCCTATACTGTTAGTTCCCTAAACCTTATCCATCAACCTTAGCAACTAAATCCAATATGTTAAATCCTTAACCATATACTCAACCCTATACCCTATACCCTAAAACCATAAACATAGGCCCTACACCCTAAATAATGAATAATTTAGAGATATTAAAGCGAAAGAGGAGAGAGAGACATGGGAGAGAGATAGAGAGAGATGATATATAGAGAAAAGAAGAAGAGAAAAATCTATATGTGAGATAGATAGAAGGGAGTGAGGGAGAGATAGCTAAGGATGAATGAGGAGAGAGATAGGAAGGGGAGGTGGATAGTGGAGAGAGAGAGGTATATCTAGAGGAGAGAGAAGTGAGATGGAGAACAATGGAGATGAGGAGGAGAGTAGAGAGGGGGGATGTGATACTTAACCCTAAACTAGATATACCAATTTAACCTGAAACCCTATACCCTATACCATAAATTCCCTAAACCTTATCCCTCAACCTTAGCAACTAAATCCAATAGGTTAAACCCTTAACCATATACTCAATCCTAGACCCTAAACCCTAAACCATATACCCTAAACCCATAAACCATAGGACCTACGCCATAAATAATGAATAGTTTAGATATATTAAAGGGAGAGAGGAGAGAGATACATGGGAGAGACATAGAGAGATGTGATATATAGAGAAGAGAGGTAGAGAAAGAGATAGGTGAGCTAAATAAAAGAGAGATATACATAGGGAGGGAGGGAGAGGGAGGTAAGGACAAATGAGGGGAGAGATAGGAAGGGGAGGTAGATAGTGGAGAGAGAGGTTAGATAGAGATGGGTAGATATAGAGGAGAGAGAAGTGAGATAGAGAAAAATAGAGATGAGGAGGAGAGTAGAGAGGGGGGGATTTGATACTTAACCCTAAACTAGATGTACCAATTTAATCAAAACCCTATACCCTATACCATAAATTCCCTAAACCTTATCCATCAACCTTACAAACTAAATCCAATAGGTTAAACCCTTAACCATATACTCAAACCTATACCCTATACCCTATACCCTAAATCCATAAACTATAGGCCCTACACCCTAAATAATAAATAATTTAGAGATATTAAAGGGAGAGAGGAGAGAGATACATGGGAGAGAGATAGAGAGAGGTGATATATAGAGAAAAGAAGTAGAGAAAGAGATATGTGAGATAGATAGAAGAGAGATCTACATATGGAGGGAGGGAGAGGTAGATAAGGAAAAATGAGGGGAGAGATAGGAATGGGAGGTAGATAGTGGAGAGAGAGAGGTTAGATAGAGAGAGGTATATCTAGAGGAGAGATAAGTGGGATAGAGAATAATAGAGACGAGGAGAGTAGAGAGGGGGGATGTGAGGCTTAACCCTAAACTAGATATACCCATTTAACCTGAAACCCTATAGGTCCTATACCATTAGTTTCCTAAACCGTATCCATCCACCTTAGCAACTAAAGCAATAGGTTAAACCCTTAACCATATACTTAACTTTATACCCTAAACCCTATACCAAAACCATAAACCATAGGCCCTACACCCTAAATAATTAATAATTTAGAGATATTAAAGGGAGAGAGGAGAGAGAGACATGGGAGAGAGATAGAGAGAGGTGATATATAGAGAAAAGAAGTAAAGAAAGAGATATGTGAGATAGATAGAAGAGAGATCGACATAGGGAGGGAGAGAGAGGTAGATAAGGATGAATGAGGGGAGAGATAGGAAGGGAAGGTAGATAGTGGAGAAAGAGATTAGATGAGATAGATATAGAAGAGAGAGAAGTGAGATAGGGAATAATAGAGATGAGGAGGAGAGTAGAGAGGGGGAGATGTGAGACTTAACACTAAACTATATAACCCATTTAACTCAAAACCCTATAGGTCCTATACCACCAGTTCCCTAAACCTTATCCCTCAAACTTAGCATCTAAAGCCAATAGGTTAAACCCTTAACCATATAATCAATCCCATACCCTAAACCTTAAATCTTATACCCTATACCCATAAACCATAAGCCCTACACCCTAAGTAATGAATAATTTAGAGATATTAAAGGGAGAGAGGAGAGAGAGACATGGAAGAGAGATAGAGAGAGGTGAAATATAGAGAAAAGAGGCAGAGAAAGAGATATGTGAGATAGATAGAAGAGAGATCTACATAGGGAGGGAGGGAGAGGTAGATAAGGATGAATGAGGGGAGAGATAAGGGGATGTAGATAGTGGAGAGAGAGAGAGGTTAGAGAGAGGTATATCTAGAGGAGAGTGAGATAGAGAATAGTAGAGATCAGGAGGGGAGTAGAGAGGGGGATGTGAGACTTAACCCTAAACTAGATACACCCATTTAATCTGAAACCCTATACCCTATATTGTTAGTTCCCTCAACCTTATCTATCAACCTTAGCAACCAAATCCAATAGGTTAAACCCTTAGCCATATACTCAACAATATACCATAAACCCATAAACCATAGGCCCTACAACCTAAATAATGAATAATTTAAAGATATTAAAGGGAGACAGATAGAGAAGCATGGGAGAGAGATAGAGGGAGGTGATATATAGAGAACATAGGTAGAGAAAGAGATATGTGAGATAAAAAGAATATAGATATATATAAGGAGGGAGGGAGAGGTAGGTAAGAACGAATGAGGGGAGAGATAGGAAGGGGAGGTAGGCAATGGATAGAGAAGTTGGATAGAGAGAGGTAGATCTAGAGGAGAGAGAATGAGATAGAGAACAATAGAGATGAGGAGGATAGTAGAAAGGAGGACTATGAGACTTAACCCTAAACTAGATATACCCATTTAACTGAAACCCTATACCTATATTGTCAGTTCCCTAAATGTTATCCATCAACCTTAAAAACTAAAGCTAATAAGTTAAACCCTTAACCATATACTCAAATCTATACCCTTAACCCTAAACCGATAAACCATAGGACCCACACCCTAAATAATGAATAATTTAGATATATTAAAGGGAGAGAGGAGAGAGAGACATGGGAGAGAGATAGGGAGAGGTGATATATGGATAAAATAATTAGAGAAAGAGATATGTGAGATATATAGAAGAGAGATCTACATAGGGAGGGAGGAAGAGGTAGATAAGGATGAATGAGGAGAGAGATAGGAAGGGGAGGTAGATAGTGGAGAAAGAGAGTTAGATAAAGAGAGGTATATCTAGAGCAGAGAGAAGTGAGATAGAGAATAATAGAGATGAGGAGGAGAGTAGAGAGGGGGGATGTGATACTTAACCCTAAACTAGATATACCCATTTAACCCAAAACTCTATACCATATATCATCAATTCCCTAAACCTTATCCATCAACCTTAGCAACTAAATCAAATAGGTTAAACCCTTAACCATATACTCAAATTTATACCCTAAACCCTAAACCCCATACCAAACCCATAAACCATAGGTTCTACACCCTAAATAATGAATAATTTAAAGATATTAAAGTGAGAGAGGAGAGAGATACATGGGAGAGAGATATAGAGAGGTGATATATAGAGAAAAGAATTAGAGAAAGAGATATGTGAGATAGATAGAATAGAGATTTGCTTAGGGAGGGAAGGAGAGGTAGATAAGGACAAATGCGGGGAGAGATAAGAAAGGAAGGTAGATAGTGGAGAGAGAGAGAGGTTAGATAGAGAGAGGTAGATCTAGAGGAGAGAGAAGTGAGATAGAGAACAATAGAGATGAGGAGGAGAGTAGAGAGGAGATGTGAGACTTAACACTAAACTATATATACCCATTTAACTTGAAACCCTATAGATCCTATATCATCAGTTCTATAAACCTTATCCCTCAACCTTACTAACTAAATCCAATAGGTTAAACCCTTAACCATATACTCAACCCCATACCCTTTTACCCTAAACCCATAAACCATAGGCCCTGTACCCTAAGTAATGAAAAATTTAGAGATATTAAAGGGAGAGAGGAGAGAGATACACGAGAGAGAGATGGAGAGAGGTGATATATAGAGAAAAGTAGAGAAAGAGATATGTGAGATAGATATAAAATATATCTACATAGGGAGGGAGGGAGAGGTAGATAAGGACGAATGAGGGGAGAGATAGGAAGGGGTGGTAGATAGTGGAGAGAGAGAGAGGTTAGAGAGAGGTAGATCTAAAGGAGAGAGTGTGAGATAGAGAATAATAGAGATCAAGAGGAGAGGAGAGGGGGAGATGTGAGACTTGGCCCTAAACTAGATATACCCATTTATTCTAAAACCCTATACCCTATATCGTCAGTTCCCTAAACCTTATCTCTCAACTTTAGCAACTAAAGCCAATAGGTTAAACCCTTAACCATATACTCAACCCTATACGCTAAACCCTAAACCCTATACCTAAACCCATAAACCATAGGCCTTACACCCTAAATAAGGAATAATTTAGAGATATTATCATCTTAAGTGTTTAGATTTGTTATTCTAAGAATCTTAAGTGTTTAGATTTTTTATTCTAAGCATCTTATCATCATTTCATGTTTTTATCTTAAGTTTTTAGATTTGTTATTCTAAGCATCTTATCATCTTACATTTTTATTATATTTCATATCGACAACATACATATACATTCTTTATTAAATGCATTATTGATTCATTTTAAACTAGATACATATATCTACATTAGTATTCCCCTTCATATGTCATAAATCGTATACACCAGTACAAACATCATTATTAGTACATTGATATCATAATCATCATTAAAACATAAGCCATTCATGTTCATCATATAGTTGATCTCCTTGACCTCATTTATCTAGCTGATCTAGATGTTAGGTGATCTATATATCTTTGCAAAACATGTACATTCTTTTAACTTAACAAAACATGTATTTGTTTTGATACTATTTGGGATTACAATGGATTTAACTTTCCAAAACCCTATGCAGTTAACCTTAACACGTATACACTTAACCCTAAACTATATACCCATACCCTAAGCTCTATACCCACAACCCTAAACCCTCGATACCCTATACAATCAACCCTAAACCCTATCCCCCAACCCTAAACCATAGAGAGAGAGGTTAGATAGATAAAGGTAGTTATAGGGAACTAAAGTCTATACCCTATACCCTATATTGTCAGTTCCCTAAACCCTAGGAACTAAAGCCAATAGGTTAAACCCTTAACCATATACTCAACCCTATACCTTATACCCTTAACCCTAAATCTATACCTTATACCCTCAACCCTAAACCCTATTTCTTAACCCTAGGCCTTAAAGCCTATAGGCTAAACCCTAAATCCTCAACCCTATACCATATACCCTCATGACCCTAAACATTATCCCTTTTGACCTTGGACCCTAAGGCCTATATAATAAACCCTCAACCATATACACTTGATCCTAAACCTTATATCATATACCCTCAACCCTAAACCACATCCCTTAACCCTAGGCCCTAAAGCCTTAGGGATGAACCCTTGACCCTATACACTCAATTTCCTAAATGATATTCCCTCAAACGTATAAACTATATATCATATACCACTCTCAACTCTAAACCCTACACTTAGCCCTAGGTCATAAAACCTATACTCTACCCTAAGCCTTATACCTTCAATCCTCAAGGTTCCTATACCCTCAAACCTAAACCTTATAACTCCTCCTAGATTGTAAAAATGAAAGCTAATTGAACACACACTTATAATGCTTATAATAATCGATTACTATCTTGTTTGATTTATGATTTAATGTTTACAATATATATTATCAAAGTGAGAAAGTAACAATAGATTTTAGATAACAATAGTGGTACTTAAACATGAAATTAAGATTGTGTTGACCTGCCTTTGCATACATAAACACATAATTTCCCAACTTTAAATTTTCAATATATATTTTAATGTTGGCTATAATATTAATTTCCTCAAAAATAAGATACTCAGTGATTTTAGTTTTATCCCCTCTTCAATAATTTTATTTTCTTTACATGATTCATGAACCAATAGTTTATATATTTATTTATTTGTTTACCTGTAATTTTACAAAACACGTATGTGTTTTGGCCTGCACAAAACATGCATGTGTTTTGTATTCTACAAAATGTGTACATGTTTTGGCCTACACAAAACACACATGTGTTTTGTATTTTACAAAACATGTAAGATTTTTGTCTTGTCAAAAATATGTGTGTTTTGGCTTGACAAAAAACGTATGTATTTTGTCTTGATAAAAACATGTACACGTTTTGTCTTGCACAAAACAAATACGTGTTTTTTCTTGCACTTGAAACATGTACACATTTTTCCTTGCACAAAACACGTACACATTTTTCCTTGCACAAAACACGTACATGTTTTGGCTTGTACTTAGGCTTGGATGGTTCATTTGCCTCATTTTCACATGATTTTCTCCTCCATTCTCATTTTTCAACTTGCTCTTCATCAAGTTTACACATTATAAATCAAATCTTAGTAAAATTGCCACCATAATTTCACACATCTTCTAAGCTTTGTAACCATATATTTTTTTTAGATTTGAACTACATTAATATGTTTATTTTTAATTTCTTTCACTAATGTTTCCATAGTTATCAGAGACATATGTATTGACTTTTTTAATAACTTTTGACCTACTTGTCCAAATTTGGAAAAAATTATCTAATATTTTTCTACACTTCATTCTTTAGACATTGGAAAAAAATTACATTTTTGAGTATTTCAAGGTGCAAGTTATGTGACACGCACACTAGGTGATGTGTTTTTAGGATGCATCCACTTTGAAAAATCATGGAAAAAATGAACTTAGTAAAAAAATACAAAAAAATATACAACTTCTAGTACACACTCTTAACTATATTTCTACCAATGGGTTTTTAAAAATACTAAATGCAACTAAAAAAAGTGAGGGACCCACTCCAGACACTATGTTATGTTTTTCTAAAAACATAGGAACACTTTTGTGTGCATGAATCATTTGACCTCTTAATATTATCCATTTTTGAAAAAAATTAATAGTTTAGAAACTAGACTCAGAGTACTACAATTCTTGTTCTTTTGGTATCTCCAAATTTTGAGTGCATGAATCTCAAATTACTCCTCCAAGTTTAGGTTTAGCTGATTTAAGAAAAAAGTGGCCACTTTTAACGCCGTTTTGTGCACCATCTTGGTGCACTTACCCTTAAACTCATCTAGATCTATGGGATAATCCACTAGTGGTCCAGATGTATGCTCAATTTGTTATAAAGGGAGTGACCTGCTATGGACTAGGTGGTACACTCCCTCTTGATATAGAAGGACCAAAAGTACTTGATGTAGAAGATGGCATATTTGTTAGTAATTAATTAGAATTTTATAACATAGTCATCATCCTAACTATAGGATATCTTATATGTAAAAATGATCCTTCAAAATATGGATCCACTCTTTTCCTCTTGTTCTTTACTATCTAGATTTTTACCCATAGGGCTCTCTTCTGTGTAGCCTCCTTCTTTGTGGAGTAGTTCCTTATTAGGTCCTCCACACTATAGAAATCATTTGGATAAGGTGATAGATTAAATATGGTTCTCTACTCATGTATGAACCTCTCTAGGTCAGACCTTCTCATCTTATCCACCTTCATTCTATAAGGAAATAATTTTCCATACAATAATTTCATACCCTCCCTTGATGTCACTATGAAGTTAGAGAATATAATTGTAGTTGGGAGGAGGGCATGCTTCTTGTTATTCTTGAAATGAGTCTTATCAAACACATTCAATTGCCACACGATCTCCAAATATGCAATTATGTTAGGCACATTCTTATTTGCACATGGAGTGCCACTTGGAACCCATACATCCTTATAATTGTAGCATCTATGTGGAAAAACCATTCACCCAAGTTGGGATTGATTCCTTTCTCTAGAGTGAGGTCCCTTGGCCTTAGGAATCTTCTAACTTCCTATGAAAACCCCAAATCCATCTGTAGACACCTAAATTTGGACACTTAATTTATCTAAATTTATCTCCTTTCATCTAAGCATCCCCTTATTTGCATTAATTAAGTAATATCGTTATTATTTAATTAATATCCTTAATTCTGCCAAATCCCTAAGGTATTTAATTAATAAATAAATACCTTATCTCTTTAATCCCCCTTTCATTAATGAATTAAATAAATATGACATTTATTTAATTCTTCACATGTCACATCTCTTTCTTAATCTTAATTATTCTCCTAATCTCATCAGTAGGAATATGCACATGCCTAATCCTTGATTAGGATGTGTCATATCCTCCAACTTTTGCAAGTTGGCCTCTAATCTCTCTTAGCCACCTAACCCTGCTTTAATCCTTCATTAACTAGCCTAATCAACCTCCCAAGGAATTTTTAATTCCTTTTATCCTTCCAAGGAATATTAAAATCATTTTTCTCTTCCCCATGTAATCTTTGACTTGTCACATCAAGTCACATGTGGACTCTTCCCCATGTGATCTTTGACTTGTCACATCAAGTCACATGTGAACTCTTCCCCATGAAATCTTTGACTTGCCACATTAAGTCACATGTGACAAGTGCTTACCTTTTTAGGCACCTTGTCTTATCCAAGGTACTTTTCACCTCTCCCTTTGGAACCTTGTCTTATCCACAAGATTCCCTAATCATGTGAATTTTAAATTCACTTTTTATTCCTCCAAGGAATCTTCTCATCTCCCATTGTACTTTCAAGGTACATTTCCTACCTCCACATCATGTACGCTCCTCCCACCTCATTCACACATCACCATTTCTAAGCCATCTCACATTCCACATGTCAAGATGTGAGAGCTTGTGAGTTTTCAACTCACCATAGTCCTTCATCTTGGCCTTGTTGGTTTAATCTCAACTGTTGAATTCTCTAGAGAATTCAACTTCCTCTATAAATACCCCCTATTTTCTCTGATTTAGGGGGTTGATCATTGTGCTAACCAAACTCTTGCAAAATTTTCATCTGAGCCATACTTAGCTAAAAACTTGCATTCCTTGCATCCATCATACCATTTTCATTCATTTCTCATCCATCTTGCATCTCATATCAACATTTTTTGTCATCCAAGGAGCATACACAAAATCAACCATCAAGGGCCAACCAAAGGATCAATTCAAGGCAAGGTAAATTAGCTCATTTTTGTTATCTTATTTTGTTTTGAATCCAACTAGGCTAATCTTGAGGTGTTAGGTGTTTCTATTGTTTCTTGCACATTTCTTGTTGTTGCTCATTTATGGAACGGTATTTTCACCTGTTCACATTTCTAGCATGCCTGGTGGGACCCACAGACGGGTCCTATTCTTTCACGTTTTCTATTTTTTCACTATTTGCAAGTGCAGGTTGCAGAGGGGCAAATTTGACCTATCAGACAAATGTACCTGACCTCTAGGGGCAAACCTACCCTTTCTAGGGGTGAATTTTCCCTTTCCAGGGGCATACTTGACTTGTCTAGGGGCGAACCTACCCAGCCAAGGGTGAACTTTCCCTTTCTAGGGGCATACCTGACCTGTCCAGGGGTGAACCTACCCAACTAGGGGCGAACCTGCCCTTTCCAGGGGTGAACTTGCCCAGCCAAGGGCGAACCTGCCCTTCAAACAATTGATTTCACCCTCCATTCAGTTGTTTCGAGCACCCATTTTCCCGTCATCAACATTTTTTGTAAGGCATTGTTTCATCATCAGATTCCATATCCATCATCAAATCATCCATCCCAATCACCTAGACTTCGTTTTGAGAGTTTTGATTTTTACGCATAAACTTTCGAAGGCCATAACTTTTGACTCGGGTGTCGTTTGGGATCAAATTTTATGGTGGTTGCGTAATGAGGTGGCATGTTGATTCCCAACATTGTTAGTTGATTGGTCCTCATTTCATCACATTTTTGGGGCCTCAAACTTTCATCTTGACCCTCAAAATCGCAATTTAGTTTTTTTTTAGTTTTTGAAAAATTATTTTTGTTAATAACTCGAAATACATGTCTCAAATTTGGGGTGTTAGTTTTCAATTCATACTATCTTAGTTTTGGGTATTTTTTTGGAAAAAACTGGACTCTCAAAAGTATGTCTGTGAAGTTTCCTAAAATGGAAAAATTTGACAATTTTTGAAAATTGCCAAATCTGAAAAAAATTGATTGTCAGCACCTTACGTCCTCTAGTTAAAACCCCTGAACTTGGTATAGAATAAATCCCATCACATCCTCCAATCATCCTAATCTGAGATTCAATCCAATCCTAATCTGAGCTTTAGTCTAATCCCAATCTAAGCTTAACCAAAATCCTAATCTGAGCTTTAGCCCATCTACAGCCAAGATCTTTGGGTATCGAAAAAAATCTTAAGATCCTTCTATCTTCTTTAATTTCGTCATATTCATCCTTTCGTCCATTCCAAGAGTCAAACTCCCAATCTAAGCATTCGTTCATCCATTTTGATCAATCGTTTCCTCATTTCAAGATTTCATTCATCCATTTTGAATATTCATTCTCCTTATTTCGAACTATCATTCGCCCTTTTCGATCATTCATTTACTCATTTTGAGTAAACTTTCATCTATTTCGAACCTCCTTCTATCATTTCAAACTCTTGTTCAACAGTCTTGCTCAATCATTTACTTGTTCTGAGTAATCTTTCATCTATTCCAAACCTTCATCTTCTCATTCTGAGAGTCGTTCATCCATTCCAAGTAGTCATTTACTTG
Source organism: Sequoia sempervirens (assembly GCA_007258455.2). Classification (NCBI taxonomy): domain Eukaryota; kingdom Viridiplantae; phylum Streptophyta; class Pinopsida; order Cupressales; family Cupressaceae; genus Sequoia; species Sequoia sempervirens. Next base: position 307,471,024 of record VDFB02000015.1, on the reverse strand, counting down.
TTCCAAGTAGTCTTTCATCTATTTCGATCAACCGTTTACTCATTTTGAACTTTCATCTCCTTGTTCCAAGTAGTCATTCATCTATTTCTATCATCCATTTCTCTAATAAAATCATCGTTTTCCCCATCCAAATCCTCTGAACTTCATTTTAGGTTATTATCCGAATTGACCTAAGTGTCTGAATTGATCGTCATCATTAACATTCGCTTAGGATTATCATCCATCCTAAGTTAATCATCATCGTCGCCCAATCAATCCGCTTTCAATCTCAAGGTGGATTCAGTGCCGCAATCATCCATTTATCCTCTAATCCAATCAATCAGTATACTAAGTCACCTAGGGTAATCTCTGAACAAGGTTTTCCAATCCCTTTTGTCATCCTATCTAATCCATCATTCAATCTTATTAATCATCGATCAATCATATCCAATCCAATCTAGTTGCATCCTTATCCAATCACCTTCGACCCAATCAATCTATTTCAATCTTGAAGTAGATTCAGTGTCATGATCATCCTTTGATAATCAAATCCAATTGTCATAATCAATCCCATCACATCATCCAATCATCCTAATCTAAGCTTTAATCCAATCTCGATTTGAGCTTGACCTAAATCCTAATTTGAGCTTTAGTCTGTTTCCATCCAAAATCTTTGATCCATCCTCTTTATCCTTTCATCATCATGAATCCTTATCCTCCATCAATAGTAGTCAAGGGAAACCCTAATTATGTTGACGACAATAATAAAAGTCTTGTCGATCAAGAAGAATATGACATAGATCCCCCTAACACTATCATTGTTAGTAAGCTTTCTCCACCCACCTTCCAAAATCCAATCACCCCTTCAAGTTATCCTGTTATGTCTTCATCCATGCCTAATCATGCTCCTTATGCTACCTTTAACAAGGGATATCCATCATATCCTTCATCTACATCATCCTCTTATCCAACACCTGCATCCTCTTATCCTAATTTTCCATCCCAATATTCCTATCATAATCCCTCATCCATGTCCCACTATCCTAATCCCACATCCACACCTTTTTATCTTAATCCTACACCCCCATCAAATTACCCTAATCTAACATCTACATCAACTTACCCTAATCCAACATCTGCATCTCCCTATACTAATCCAACACCCGCGTCTTCCCATCCTAATCCACCATCCCAATACCTTTATTACAATCCCCCAGCTATATCCTCTTGTCCTAATCCACCATCCATGTCCTCCTATCTTAATTCATCATTCCAATATCCCTACCTCAATCCTCCATCCAATCCTAATCCTCCACCTACCCCAGTCCAGTATCCAATCCCATTCCCCCATCTAATCCTAGTCCACCAATCCATAGTCCTAATCCCCCACCAATCTGTAATCCTTCATCAAGTCCTACCTTGCCATCTCAGCCTAGAGTATTCAAGTTTCTCACTCTAGAAGTTCTCCAAGGACATATAACAAAGAAAACATCCGCCACTCCACACATTGTAGTCATGGAACCATGTCATCCCAACCCATCATCCATGGTCATTAGTGACAAGACCTTTCTCCATCCAACACCTATCATTGATGATACCACCCCTAGCACCACTCAAATCGTTGACACCATTGAAATCATCACTGAATCCATCGAACCCCCATCTCCTACTCTAGAAACCATTGAACCAATCGATGATAACCAAATCCAATCCACTCCCCCTACTCCTAGATCCATCCAATCCATCAAAGAAACCCACATCCAATCCACTTCTCCTACCCCTAGTATCACTGAAATACATTCCGATGAATGCTTTGAAGCCTCCATCCTTCCATTTCCCCAACTTCAGGAGTCCCTCTGACACTCTTTTATCATGCCAAAAACACAAGAAGAGCCATGCCATGAGCTTGATCAAAAGCATAACAACATACCCCCTTCTCCAGATCAAGATCCTACCATCCCATCTAGTCCACATCAAGATCATAGTCTCCCATCCATTCCATCCCATGATCTCCTTGATTCCACCACTCCATCTCATGAGCACTTATCTCCACCTCTATCGCATGAGCCCTTATCACCCGCTACCACAAATCCAAATCCTATCATATCACCTAATCCCTCTCTTGGGTGGTCCATGATCTCCTTGATTCCACCACTCCATCTCATGATCCCTTATCTCCACCTCTATCGCATGAGCCCTTATCACCCACTATCACAAATCTAGATCCTATCATATCACCTAATCCCTCTCTTGATACCACCCATCAAGATGTTACTATCCCACCATCTCCATTTCTTGATCCTCCATCGTCACCTAAACCTACTATCCCCTCACCACTTGTATATCCCCTTGGTACTCTCACATTCTTCCATGGTGGTCTCCTTGAAGAAGAAAAACACAACATATATACCACCCATCATCCTCTACCTATTAATGGACTCGCATCATGTTTTTAGAATAATAAAAATCCTATCATGCATCAAATGCTCAAGAACATCAACTATCAAGGAAAGGTTTAGGCCTTCATGAGCAATGTATTTTAGAGCCCATCTAGGTCAAAGAACAAATTTGTATGCAAGGTGTTGGACCTATTTCCCAAGATTCACAATCTAAATATGTTGGTACAACCTCTAGATGTCCTCAATGAGCCTCTTCCAAAAGAAATATAGGCTCTTCCCATCGCTCCACCTGATAATATGCTGCCATCCCTCCTCCTCCATTGTATCACCTCAAAACAACCATACATATTCCTCCCTCATCTGCTCCATCCATTTTGGGTCCTTATGTCCCTCCACCCACTAAGTCCATTTTGGGCACTTATATCCCAAAATCACCCCCTCCATCTCATCATATTCATCCTTTCATTCATCCATCACCTATCCATGTCACCCATCATAAACATCCCACTTGCATATCGCATAATTAGGATCAACAAAGGCACATACCTAAACATCCTCAATCTACACATAATCCCCATACTCCTACCTCCATCGCTCCACATCATTCATCTCCTCACACCCATCCCATTGCTACTAAAAGCACTTTGGATGCTAAAACAAAAATGCATAAATCCAAACATCCACACGAATTTACAGCTCCCCATGTCCCCTCTAAAATACATGGTGAAGAGAAGAAAAATCAAATCCATAGGCCACAAAGGCCCACCAAAGCAAAAATCAAAACCATGTGGATCCCAAAGAAAAAAGATGCCATGCCTTCAAATGAAAAATTTATAACAACATCCAAAGTTGCTAATCCAAAATCCAATCATACACTTCCTCCATCTCCTAAATCTATTTTGGGTCCTCATGTCCCAAAATTCACTATCCCATCTCCTCCATTATCCCCACATTCTCCATCCATTAATCCTCCTATTTTTTCACATCCACCACTACATGTGCCAATGTTGGTCGTGAACTCACCACCCCATCACACACTAACCCCATCATTCTATCCACACCCTTTATAGCATCCCATCCATTATCCCACATATCTTCCCCATCAAATCCCTCTAATTCATCCTCTTGCATAATCCATTTATCCTAATAAGGTTGTACCAACATCCAACAGTCGCTTCACACATGGATGGGATCTTAATACATCATATGGAACTTGATGCTTGAGTCCTTCATCCATATCCTTATCGTATATCTTCTAAATCCACTTATCCACATCCCTATCTTTATCCATCCCCATCCACATTCTATCCAAAAAATCTACAAAAGTAAAAAAAATCCAAAAAAATAAAAAAAATAGTAAAGATAAATCATCCATCCAATGGTGAAAACTTGGAAAACAAGTGTCTTGGATAAGTACCATGATGAAAACCTGGAAAATAGGCGTCATGCGTAAATCTCCATTTGTCATTTTCCACACTTGGGGGAAACTTCTTGATATGCATTCCCTCCATCCGCTATGCACTTGTCTTCTTGCTATACATCCTCTTCATTCATCCCCTTCATCCCACCTATCTTTTGTATCCTACCATCATAATCCCATTCATCTCCCAATCCATCCATCCTCCTTGTGATCTTGATATCGATAGGGGAAAACATATAAACATGCTTTGGACACCTCTTGGTATACATTCCCTTCATACATGCTCTATCGTATCCCTTAGTCACCCATCCTATCCTCCTCCAGTTATCTCCTTCATTTTCCCATCTTCCATCCCTCATGCCTCATTATATATGACATAGCTAGAGTGGGGGAATCTTCTTCCTTTGTGATATAGTCCTTGGCGATATCATTCATCCCTCAATCCACTAATCCTTTTTCACATTCCCATCCTTATCTTCCAAATCCCTCCACATAATCCTTTTAACCTCCCTATCCTTATCCCCCTATCCATCCATCATAGCATCACTTCCATCTCCCCATCCTTATCTTCCTATCTATTTATCTTTATCCTCATCCCATCTCATAATCCCTTGTCATTGGAATCTAGCTATAGGGTACTTCCCACGCAGTCCCATGTCATCTATCTTATCATCACCACTTCTACTTCTTTTGCACATATTTTCAATCTCCTATCCTTTCTAATCATTCATCTATCCATCCTCTCGTCCTCCCAATTCATTTTGATGATTTGGATAACTATCCCATCCCTAAGCTTTTTGTCATCACCATCATCCTATCCAATCCAACAGGTCTATCTTGTCTCATCATATCGGTCCCATCTTTTTATTCGCTTATCCTAGTCATCTCATCATCTTTTATCCATCATTTGTCTTTGGCCTTTTGTTGAACTACGTTGCCCATGCACTTTCATGTAGGAAAGGTCAATCATTTGATTCGCCTCTGGGGATTTTTTATCGTCTATCATCATCTTCATTGTCCACTTTTCTCCTTTTTTCCATCCTATCTTTATCATCCATCGAGGTCTCCATCATGGTCTATCGTCAGCCTTTTATCGAACTATGAGGGCTCTGCGCTTTCACGTAGGCAAGGCTAATATTTGATCGGCCCCCGAACCCCTAGGTCTCTAGGATGTGTCAGTATTGTGTCATGTCATCAAGTTATTCCCTTATCTAGCTGGTTCTTAACAAACAAGATCCACTTGTATCATCAAATCCAATCAGCTTTGACAATCCTGCATCATATCAATCTTTTAGTTTAGTATCCATCATCGGTCTCAATAGGATGCATCCTTCCTAATAGACCTCATCAATCCCATCCATCCCCTTGATCCTATGGCAAAGGAAATTTGAAATTGATTGTGATATTTTGATTCTTTTTGCATTTTTTTATCATTTGAGCTCCCTCTCATCACTTGTCATGGTTTCCTTGATCCATCATATCATGGTGTGCTTTGACTAGTCAACATAGGGGCGTATCTTGATCTTTTCTTTATTATTGTCTTCTCGATTGTCCCATGTAATACCCACCAAGATCCCTGAGGTCTTGTGTTACGCCGGAGCATCCTTGTGTGCTTGTGGTTATCCCAATACCTGGCTCGACCAAGGTTATCGCAACTTTGGGGTGTTGGGATAGTCTTCTTGTTTGTTGTGTTTGTTTCATGCATTAGACACTAATCTGCCTTGGTCCTTTATACTTTGGTGTATCATGTCTTCTGCTATAGCAAGAATTAGTGCTCCTAAAGATGGAAAATTGCATTTGGATTGAATTTTATCTTCATCCTCTCGTCTATCAAAATTCCCCCCATCCATTCATCCTTCATCACTCTCCCCTCCCAATCTCCTATCGCCTTTTCATCCTTTCTTACCCATCACTTTGCATCATCTTCCTCATATACTTCTTGCATCATCTCCTCCATTTCGAGAGCACACCCGTGTTCTCTTGAACCTGCATTTCCTCTCGAGGGGGCATCCTTCATCCCTAATCTTCATCATTTTTTCCTTCCTAGTCACTCACTTGAATGACTAGGGCATCTTTCCCAATCTAACCATCTTCTTCTTCGTTCTATGTTTTAATATTCTTTGAAATGATGCTACTACGTAACACCATCTCAAAGAGGGGAAAATGCAAACACCTAAATTTGGACACTTAATTTATCTATATTTATCTCCTTTCGTCTAAGCATCTCCTTATTTGAATTAATTAAGTAATATCGCTATTATTTAATTAATATCCTTAATTCTGCCAAATCCCTAAGGTATTTAATTAATAAATAAATACCTTATCTCTTTAATCCCCCTTTCATTAATGAATTAAATAAATATGACATTTATTTAATTCTTCACATGTCACATCTCTTTCTTAATCTTAATTATTCTCCTAATCTCATCAGTAGGAATGTGCACATGCCTAATCCTTGATTAGGATGTGTCACATCCTCCAACTTTTGCAAGTTGGCCTCTAATCTCTCTTAGCCACCTAACCCTGCTTTAATCCTTCATTAACTAGCCTAATCAACCTCCCAAGGAATTTTTAATTCCTTTTATCCTTCCAAGGAATATTAAAATCATTTTTCTCTTCCCCATGTGATCTTTGACTTGTCACATCAAGTCACATGTGGACTCTTCCCCATGTGATCTTTGACTTTTAACATCAAGTCACATGTGAACTCTTCCCCATGAAATCTTTGACTTGTCACATCAAGTCACATGTGACAAGTGCTTACCTTTTTAGGCACCTTGTCTTATCCAAGGTACTTTTCACCTCTCCCTTTGGAACCTTGTCTTATCCACAAGATTCCCTAATCATGTGAATTTTAAATTCATTTTTTATTCCTCCTAAGAATCTTCTCATCTCCCAATGTACTTTCAAGGTACATGTCCTACCTCCACATCATGTATGCTCCTCCCACCTCATTCACACATCACCATTTCTAAGCCATCTCACATTCCACATGTCAAGATGTGAGGGCTTGTGAGTTTTCAACTCACCATAGTCCTTCATCTTGGCCTTGTTGGTTTAATCTTAGCTATTGAATTCTCTAGAGAATTCAACTTCCTCTATAAATACCCCCTATTTTATTTCATTTAGGGGGTTGATCATTGTGCTAACCAAACTCTTGCAAAAATTTTATTTGAGCCATACTTAGCTAAAAACTTGCATTCCTTGCATCCATCATACCATTTTCATTCATTTCTCATCCATCTTGCATCTCATATCAACATCTTTTGTCATCCAAGGAGCATACACAAAATCAACCATCAAGGGCCAACCAAAGGATCGATTCAAGGCAAGGTAAAGATCAACTCATTTTTGTTATCTTATTTTGTTTTGAATCCAACTAGGCTAATCTTGAGGTGTTAGATGTTTCTATTGTTTCTTGCACATTTCTTGTTGTTGCTCATTTCTAGAACAGTATTTTTGCCTATTCACACCATCAATTAACCCAAATTCTCAAGCACTATCCTAACAAAAAAATTCTCAAAATTTGAGTAATTTGTCTTGTCACAATCTTTATCCCAAATATAAATCCATTCTTGGATTGGAAATATTCTCGTCTTCTCATCCATGGCCCTAATTTGTATATGGTGGGACCATACTAGTACTCCACTATATAAAAAATAATGTGGCATAAAAGTGAATACCACTTAAAATGCACTTTTTTGCAATCCTTATTAAGTGAACTTAAGGATTTGTGTAATTCCTCTACTACATACCCAACATAGTCATAAGGTTTATTGAGATCTTTGCTCTAGATGTCCACTGCTAACACCAATAGATTGATAGGCATATGAATGTTGATTTCCAACCCTAGGACTTGACATAAGGAGAAATATTTCTTTGCAAATTAATCTTCAAAAATGTCATATCCAAAGGGCTCCCAATCTCCCTTTTCAAATCTTTGCAACTCTCTGTGAGGCCCTCTAGGCCTAAAACATGGTAGCCACTTCACTCTGTAGCTATCTTAGTGTCTCTGATATTCTATGGTGAGGGCACCCAAGCCAATTGGTAGTTGATAATTAGGGTTTAGATCTAAAACCCTACATATATGGTCTTTGTCTAAGGGTAAGAGGCTTCTTCCATCTATTGTGAAAAATACCCTCTTCTCAAGTTTGTAGGCCTTAGTAACTACCCTAATTAGATCCAAATTTATGAATACATTTGACACAACTAGTTTTCCCAACCCTAACCACCAAATGTTTCAAATTGGCCTTGCTACTAGGGATTCCTATAGGTGTACTTGAAAAGTTCATACCCCTAAACTAGGATAATGGGGTCTCTACAATTTTTGTTCTTTTCAAAAACCCTATTTGATAAAATTCCTAACCCTTGGGCCATCTTTGGAATCTTCTATGATCCAGATAGTTGTACAATGATTTCATCATCTAACCCCCACTTATAACTCCTTGGCGTTCCAACCATTATTCTCAATTTAGGGCTTTCAAATTAAAAACTAGGGTTTCTTTAAAATTTTATGCTTCACAAAATACTTTCATAAAATTTTAATATAATTTCCCTATAAAACCCCAATTTCCCCTCTGAATACTTAATATCAGACAATTCAGACCCTTACACCTTCAAAATTTCACAAAGATGGTTTGATATACTTACTTGCTTGTAATTTTGCTGGATGCCCTAATTTCAACTTGAAAAACCCTCATTCACTTGGAAACTTTTAGCACTTCACTCGGATACTCAGCTTTTGTGATTTGAACAATGAAGGATGAGGTAATTAACCCAAAGTCCTCAAGGATTTGGTAGATATAAATCCCATCAGCCATTAGTACATTTGCATGCTTGAACGTGTGACCAGTGGTAGTTGTTCACCATGTTTGAATATGGGTCATTGATTTGAAAGATCAATGGTGATCACAGAAATTCAAAATTGCCACCTTGATGTGAAAGCTTTCTTTTTTCATTATTTGAGATGTGTGTCACCATTTCAGGGACTTGTGGGAGCAGTAGTCAAGGAAAAAAGGCTTCCCCAATTGGTGATTCTTTTACAAAATAATGAGGTGATGACACTTGATAGTATTTTGCAAGTTTGGGGAAGCAAAAACTTGATTTAACATCACCCTATGAACATTACATAGATTTCGTGAAAAGAATATACATGTGATTTTATGATGTGGTGGATTTTTTCTAACTCATTGGAGCAAATGTTGTCAAAGAAAAGGATCTATGATGCAAAGGCCCTCTGCGATACATAAGAGTTCAAAAGGCATGTGCCTTAAAGATAACTTAAGGCTACTAGGAAAAGGGGGGCCAACCATGAATGATGGAAAGGGGATTTACATGAGCAACTTGATTAGTCTTGAATTAAAAATGTGTTCTAGATCTCTATATTTATGTATAAACATGATATTTCCTTTATTAATAATATTAGTTAAAGAATTAGAATGAAAAAATTCAAGATAGACTTACCAACTAAATCCTATAAGGAATTATAGAATTAATAGGGGTAGTGATCACAACCTAGAGCCTTAGCATTAGCCATGGAAATAATAGATTTATATGAATTTCCTTTGAGATAATAAGTTTCTCATAAAAATATCCTTAATAATATGTAACCTAACAAGGGACCACACTCAAACATTGTTGAAAAGTAATGACTCATTTAGGGATATCCTCTTGATCTTTGAAAACCTACTCATAATGGTGAAAAAAATCTTGAGTGATAGCATGAGGCTCTATTAAAAGATGTTGGTCCTCCTTGATTATTTTGATAGCATGAGAAGTGTGATGAGTGCATAGGGAATGGACAAATTCCTTTAAAAAATTGTCACCAATTTTAAGCTAGTGAAGATGGGCTTTGATTTGAGCTACTTTTCTAGAGTGAAATTTTGCTTTTGCTAATGGAATTTAGCAAATATTAGTTGTAGAGTAGGAGCATGTGTTTGGGCCTCTAGAGAAATGGTGGCATGATGGATCTCCAAGATGGTCTCCTGATAGGAGTGGTGCTAGATCTATGCCAATTGACACCTATAAAATTAGATGAAGTGGGAGGTCAATTTGAGAGTATTATCCATCAATCAATCTATCCATTTTGATGACAATTGGACCCAAATTATAGGCATGATAGATATGGCCCAACATGGGTTGATGATTCAACAAGGACTATTTAAAAAGTCTATCTTTTTAGTATTGGTTTTAAAAAACTACCATTCAACAAAAAATAGTATGAGGAAGTTATTTGGAAGGAAAACACTTAGTAGAGCTTCAATTGGAAAGGGAAATAATTGGTAACAAAAAATAACTAACAAAGGAAAAAATATTAGGCTATGATCATGTTCTTTTCAAGCCATTTTAAAAAAAATTATTATGCATGTAGTACCAAATCTCTCTTAACCAATTATCCAACACATAGGCAAAGTACTACATTTATCATATGTCATTTCTACCATATTAAAATCTCTACACATAACCTGAGTGGTTGCAAGAATTGAATCAAGACTCTATAGATCCAAATATAAGATCTTTCAATTGTATAATTAAGAGCATAAACATTAATGACTCCAATTTAGAATGATTGCCACTATTAAAACTATCCCATAAAACCCTATTGGTGGGGTCACATTCCTAGTCAACTAAATGTGACTACTATTTAGGATATTGAAAAGTAACCACACAACTATGACCAACTTCATGATTACTACACAAAAAAGTAGTTGTTGGTCATATGACACAACAAACAATAGAATGCCAAAAATACAATTTTTAACTTTTCACAAATAGCAAATGTCCATCCTTGGAAATATTTATATAGAGTGTCTTACACACAAAAAAAATGAAGCCTATTAGACATCAAACATTCAAGGAGACACAATTCACTAATGGTCATCAAGACTCATATCTGAACTATCTAGCTCATTAAGAGTTGCATGCCTATTTGATAAAAAATCACACTTTGGAAGGGTGTTAAAGCTACCTAGTTAAATCACTAGTTAATTATGCATTTTTATCGGAATCATACTCATCTTCCTCCAAATACGTAGTCAAAGTACAAAGATTGTTATGGAACCATTGGAAGGGAAGATGGGGTTTAGCAAACAAAATATTTTGTGTGAGAAGATAAAATAGAGGTTGGAAATAGGATTCTAAGAACTTTTTATTCACCTTCTTGGATGATTCTCAATTGGAGGGAGCAACATCTTTTCCCTATCTTAGGGTTTTGAATCCCCCCGTTGATTTATGGTGGTAGACCAACTTTATAAAATTTTGTTATTTTAATGGCTTCCAACTCTAGTCCATCCTTCCTTTTCTTGGAGGTGGAGCCTCATTTGCATGTTGGGGAGTGGTCTTACCATAAGGAGAAATAAGAGGACAATCTTTGATCCTGTGATGAGAGGACTATCACCTTTAATAGGTGTTGTGTAGGCAAAGATAGATGACACATTGGGTGTGTGTCATTTGACCAATTTGAATATCAACTAGCTCCTTCAAACATTTAGAAAGATCAATCTCAAGATAGACACATTTTTGCAAATGGCCTAAGAAAACTTATCTAGCTCAACACAAATAGCATTGCCTAAAGAAGTATTTTCTCTTTGGTGGTTAGTTTGATGTGGGGTTTTCTCCCATTATTGGGGATGGTGTTGCGTGCACCTCCCGATGGACATTTTTTTGCTTCTTCGCAGCCTAGTGTAAGATCTTCTCCTATTAACATGGCTAGCCTAGGTGAGGGCCCATCTAGGAATGGGGGTTTTCATGTGGAAAAGGTTAATGGATGTTTGGAGAGGTTGCAAGAACATCTGATGTTGGTAATCCAATCGGAATCTGTTGTAGAGGATATGTGGCATATTACAGTAATCACATGCTAAGTTTCAAGTTTATGGGGCTAAGAGTTTCACTTCCATTTCTTGATTCATGGGTTTGCAAGACCTAGAACCCTAGAGGAGATGTCAATATAATGATGGCAACCAATAACTTCTTCTTAATTGATTTCTCCTACATGGTGGATAAAAATCAAACTTTTGAGGGTGGTCCTTATTTCTACAATCAAGTGGGCCTATTCATCAAGCCTTGACATGTGGGCTTCAACTCTGTAGAGGAGCTCCCATCTAGGATTTTGGTTTGGGTGTTTCTTCCTCGACTGCCTCTGGAATGTTGGCAAAGTGATATATTACAAATGATTTCCTTGTTTCCGGAAAGCCTATTGGTCCTTCTCAACAAACCCTGACTAAAAGAGTTATTTCCTTTGCTTGTGTGTGTGTGGATATTGATTTGAATAATCCATTGTTGGACTTGTTGGACATGATTATTGGGGTTGTTTCTTGGACCCAGTAGCTTGATTATGAAGTTCTACCTTTTCGTTCTCGATTGTGTCATGAATATAGCCACCTTTAGTAGAATTTTCCTAAATTTGTCATTGCTGAGAGTTTGGGTCGGGCACCTCCCCACTCTGCTCTGAAGTTGGATATAGGAAAGGATCCCATGCAAGGGGTGGTGGTGGAAAAAGAAGGGTTTGAATAGGTTAAATCTTGCAACAAAGGTAGAGGTCAAAAAAGGACCCTCAAAGATAGGTAGGAAGAGGAAACCTTTAATAGGTTTGAAGCTCTAGAGGACTTGGTTCAGGAGGAAGGTATTCCTCTTGATATGCAAGTGGTTGATGGTTCCTTGAGCATCAACCAATTTCTATCTCCATCCCAACTTTGTTAGGAGATCTTACAATTCAAATGTACATGGACCTTGACCCCTCAGTTTCTACGTTAGGAGAAGTTGGCTTGGTGCCTAAGGCTATTTTGGATCCTGGTATCCCTAGTTCTAGTTGCAAATATGAGAAAGGAGTTGTTGATTAAGATCCAAAAAATTCTTCGCCTCCTATCTTGGGTCTGCATCAAAAGCCCCCTAAAAAGGGAGCTCCAAAGAAGCCTCTTAAAGTAGGTAGAAAGAAGGACTAGGAAAAGGTAAAGATTATTGGTGAGATGTTGGTGGAGTCTGGATCCATGAGGACTATCGATTCTCATTTCTCCCAACCTCAGCGATGATTGTGCTATCTTGGAATGTTAGGGGTTTGAATAACATCCCTCGACTAAAGGCTATTCGTGATCTAATTTGTGCTCACTCTCTGGATATAGTTTTCCTCTATGAGACTAAGTTGTTTATTGATAGTATGATGAATTTGGCTTCTAATATTTGGGGTAGAGGTTTGTTTCAGTGTATTGGGGCACAGGGAAATTCTGGGGGGATTTCTTGTTTATGGGATCCGCACAAAATTATTCCTATTTGGTGGCTCTCTAGCAGGTACTCTATTTCTCGTGTTGCTTCTAGTTTGGTGCTAGGCAAGAGTTTTTTTTCTATAATATTTATGCCCCAATTGATTTTTTTGGTAAAGCACATTTGTGGTCGCATGTGAGATACTTGTGTTCTTTGGACCCTTTTCTTCCTTGGATTTTGGCAGGGGACTTCAATGCTATTTCTTCGTTCAAGGAGAAAAGGGGTGGTAACTCCTCAAGGATTATGTTGCTCTTTTAAACTTGGTAGACATCAAACCCTTGAATAGGTTGTTTACTTGGAACAACAGAAGAACTGGTGATGCTACCATTTCAGAAAGGTTGGAAAGATTCCTAGTATCCAGCTTTTGGGTTGGTAACAAATGGAGGACTTGTTCAGAGGTTTTGGATTGGTGGGGTTTTGATCACTCATCAATCAAATTTTTTGCTTGTTTCTCCAATTATCCTAAAAAGAATTCATTTAGATTCCAACTCATGTGGCTTCAAGATGTGTCTCTTCATTATCTTATCTCTGGTTGGTGGAATGTTGGGAAGCCGACCTATGACACTGCTATGTATTCTTTTACCAAGAGGCTTCAGTACATCAAGTATATGCTAAAAATATGGAATAGACACCATTTTGGAAATGTTTTTCAAGCTAGAAGGATTGTACAAGATCACTTGGATTCCATTTCTCGACAAATTCAGGCTCACTGGCTTTCTAGGGAGTTGAGAAGATTGGAGATGGTACGTGGAGGTGAAGGAGGTTGAGGAATGGGAGCTCCATGAGGAAATTTTTTGGAAGTGGAAGTCTCAAGTTGATTGGCTCCAGGAAGGTGACAAGAATACCTCTTTCTTACACAACTCAGTGAAGGATAGAAGGCAAAATAGTATCATATCTTCTCTCAAGTCTCCTGAGGGGAATGTTTTATGTTCCTCGAAGGATATTTCTCAAGAGTGTGTCAGTTTCTTCTCTGCTTTGTTTTCGGATGATGTACAGCCTGCCAATGAGGATGAAGCCTCAATATTAGCTTACATCCCATCCTTGGTGATTGAAGAAATGAATGACTCTTCTCAAGCCTATCTCCTTGACGGAGGTGGAGGGTATTGTTTTCCAGATGAAGAAAGGTAAAGCTCCAGGTCTTGATGGTTTTCCAGATGAAGAAAGGTAAAGCTCCAAGTCTTGATGGTTTTCCAGCTGAGTTCTTCTAGGAGTTTTGGGAGGTTATTAAGCTCGACCTTCTCGAGGTTTTCAAATAATCTTAAAGGAATAAGCAGATGTTATGAGCTATGAATTCCACTTTCCTAACTCTTATCCCTAAGCAGGAGGGTGTTGATTCTTTGGACCTTTTTTGACCAATTATCCTTTGCAATGTAGTGAACAAGATAATCACTAAGCTAATCACAAAATTCCTAAAGTCTTGGTTAGACAAGGTGATTTTTGAGGAGTAGGGTGGTTTTGTGGTTGGAAGACAAATTCTGGATGGTGTGATTATTGCAGCTGAGACAATGCATTCCATGTCTTCCTCTAGATAGAAGGTTATGTTTATTAAATTGGACATGGCCAAAACCTATAATCAAATCAAATGGGGTTTTCTCTTATACATTTTGAGGGCTTTTGGATTTGACAGTGCTTGGATTGAGTGGGTTATGAGTTGTGTTACTTCCTCCTCCTTCTTTGTGCTTATTAATGGGGAACCTTCTGCACTTTTGGGGGCCTCTAGGGAACTTCGATAGGGGGATCCTTTATCCCCTTATTTATTTTGATGGTGGAGGGTCTTGGAAGATTTATTAAATCTCATGTGGTGCTTGATCTTATTTAGGGTTGGCACTAGGATAATTTACCCCCTAGTCTCACCTTCAGTTTGTTGATGACACAACTTTAATGGGCTTGGCCAGGGTGGATGAAACCATCAATTTATGGAGGACTTTGGATTGTTACTTGGTTGCTTCGGGTCAGAGAATTGATGAGGACAAGTCCTTTATTTACTTCTTCAACACTTCTAATCGTATTCAGTGGAGAATTGCTAGGATTCTCAGGTTTCAAATTGGATTGTTGCCCTTTGTTTATCTTGGTATTCCTCTTGTTTTTCGCACTCTTCCAAGGTCATTTTGGTAGGATGTTATTGAGAATTTTCATAAAAATATTAGGCATTGAACTTGTAGGTGGCTCTCTACTACTGGTAAAGTGACTCTTCTAAGGTCTATAGTTCAGGCCCTCCTATACAAGTGCTTTGTGCTCTCAACCCCTACTAGTTTTATTATTGACTTGGAGTGTATGTGTTGTCAATTATTTTGGTCTGGAAATCTTCTCTCAATGAAGTGGAACCTGGTTAAGTGGGAGGATGTGTGTCGACCAAAGCAGGAAGGTGGTCTTGGGTTGCGATGGGACAACTTGTATGGGTAGGCCTTGATAGCTAAGCTTTATTGGCATTGGTGTGCTCAGCAACAACAGACATGGGCTAAAGTCCTCACCTCAAAATATCTTGGGGATGTGGAGAGTGTGGATGTGTTTAGATATAGCCTCTTGGGAAAAGGTTCCATGATTTAGAGTACTCTCAAAAGGGGTGCTAAGTTGATTAAGCAAGGGTTGTTTTGGGTTTGCAACAAAGGATTTGAAGCTCTTTTTTGGTTTGATTCTTGGGATGAGCACCCTCTTATTGTGTCATTACACCCTCACTTATAGGATTTATGCAGGATTTTGTGGTGGTTGTCTAGTGTCATGTTGCATATTTTAAAGTGCCCAATGTCCTGGCTTAGGCTATTGTGTATAGGTGGAAGGACCCAAATAAATGGCCTCCTAGGGGATTGATGGAGGATCGATGTGAGTTGGTTAGAATTTTGGCTAGTAGAGTTTGTAACTCCCTTTAGGAGAGGTATTTCCTAACTTGAGGCCATGACTAGAAGACAAGTTCTTTGTTGTTTCTGGTTATCAAGCATTGGATAAATAGATACATGGGTGCATGGGAGTTCCTTGGTGGAAACAGATCTGGAATAAGTTCTCTTGGCCTAAGTGCAATTTTTTCTCTTGGCTGGTGATTCATAATTGATGCGTGACCTGGGAGAACCTATGGAAGCATGGATTTTAGGGCCCTTCTACATGTATCATGTGCTCTAACAGCGAGGAGAACACCTCCCACAGGTCTTCTTTTAATGTTCCTTTGTTAGGGTGATCTAACATTTCTAGTGGGAAGTTTGCAGTCAGTCGTGCAAGCATGCTTGTTCCTTGGGTGACTTATGCTTGAGGTTGGGGAGTGCTCTTGCTAAGGCTTCCTTCCTTCACATTTTCTGGACAGTTGGTCCCAGTTTGATTATTTGGTAGATCTGGTTGGAACACAATTGCATGATCTTTCTAGATAAGAAGCTTCAGGTTCGTCAAGTTTGGATGAGATTTTTGGGGGTTCTTTAGGAGACTTTGGTGACCAAGTGTGACCTTTAGATCCCTATGGACCTTGGTGACATGGGAAAGGTTTGTAGTTTGGGACTCCTTGTTGGTGATAGGGGTGTACCTAGATCTAGCACAAGACAAAGTGCTAAGGAAAAGTTTCTAAGAGAGGGTCATTGGGTGCCTCCTCATCTTGGGGTACTTAAAATCAATATTGATGGGTCTTCTAGAGGCAATCCTGGTCCTACTGGGGTTGGTGGTGTTGGGAGGGATAATTTAGGAGTGGTTTTTTTTTCTTTTTCAATTACAAATTACAAAGGGAAGCATTTTAACAACTTCATGGAGGCTTGGGTTATTCTTGCTACTTTGAAAAGGGCTTGTGCCCTTGGTTGGAGAAAGGTGATTTGTGAGTCTGATTCTTAGATTGTGATTGACCTGTTGAACAAGCATCATTTTGAAGAGGTGAATTGGTAGCTTGTTGTGATTCTTAGGAAGATCATTTCTTTGGGTGGTGTCCTTGATTCTATCACCTTTTTCCACATCCCACAGGAGTGGAATAGGGTGGATAATGGTTTGGCTACGTGGGCATCTGAAAGAATGGGACCTTGGAGTGTGAAGGACTAGGATGATCTTCCTGTGGATCTATCTCAAGAGCTGGAGGAGTTGATCATAGAGGACATGAGATTCTTCTTGGGAGTTACTTGATGGTTCTTTTGTTGGTTTTTCCCCTATGGGGCTGGTTGTATCTACTTGATTTGTACTACTTTCCTGATTCAATGAAGTTTTTACCCTCTTTTTTTAACAAAAAAAACATTGCCTAAAGAAGCCAATATTTTAGGCAATAAGTTCTAGCATGGAAAAGGTGACCTAGGAAATTCTACCCAAATAGAGACACAAAGACCTCTCTCCATGAATTCTAAAAAGTCTTGAGTCTAGAGTGGGAAAAAGATAAGATATACATAGACAAACATAGAGCCACATTTGAGAATGACCTCTACATGGCTAGCTTCAACAAAGTGAAAAAAAAAAGAATCGTGATGTTTCAGACAACATCAAGGAACCCCATGCAATTCCCAAGCTTTGTTTTTTTAGATGCACATGACAATTGAGAAGGGGGGTGAATTAGTTGTACATCAAAACCCTCATTAACATTCAGATCTTCATTAGCCCTTAAACCCTTATGAAAGTAAACAATTAAAACAACACATCAAAACACCATGCCCAATAGAAAACCAAATTTACGTGGAAAACCCAAGAAGGGAAAAACCACGATGCTCAAATTAGCTCACTATATAAATGAATTGCAACATTGAATACAATAGGCTCACTACCAGAGGGCTCATTGCCCAAAAGAGAGAAGGGCTCACTACTAAATTAGAAAGAAGAAAGAAAGGAACTGTTACAAAGAGAAATCCATCTTAGAGGAACAGGAGAAATCCACCACTTAAACCTTATGCCATCTGCAACCTTTGGCTCACTGCTTCCAGTAACTTCAAGCATACTACAAATGTAGACCCTTCTACTCACTGCTTCAGATTCATAGGCATTAATTTCGCACTCAAATCAACACACTTATTCAAATTCAAATCCTTCACACACCTTCTACAGATTTGTACCCATCTTCAGCAATTTACCTTGCATATATACCATCCTCGACCTAAACAATCCCAATTAAGTCAACCTTAATGAAACGTATGCACCTAAAACGTGCAATTACAAAATAGGTCAACACCAAACACCTCCACGATGGAAAGAAGTGAAGGACGACCACACCTTGGGTTAACTAGGACCCAAAACTACACCAACACATTTTGTAAGGCTTCCAAAAATAACACACCACTTTTGAGGTCAACCAAACTTGTATTAACACCCTTAACAATTAAATTCATGCTTAACTAGGTCCAAAGACAACTTTGCAGACCACATAACAACACTCCAAAATATCCATACAATATCTCAAAATATTCCAGTATCATCAAAACATTCTGCAACTTTGTCACAACCACTTGAAACTGAGAACATCATCATTCTATGCATCTAGACACACTAGCACAGACATCCAACTCACTAAGAAACCTTGTAGAACAACATAGAACCTAAAACTTCAAGGAAAGGTAGATACAATCAATATAAGAATGTTCCTAGATCTGCAAGACAGGAACCTTCATTGTGAAGAAATGTGGAGCAATCTCATTTCTCCCAAAAATCCTGTTTCACCAAATAGACATATTGTCAAACACATCTTTTATTATGTAGAATAGTCCAGAACTTGAAACTCTGGATATAGGACCTTCGAGCACCTTTGATCATCATATCCAAGCCACGTGGGCCTATCTTCAACCATGAAGACATGCAGAGTAGAACATTGAACACCACTTTGTCACACTGAACTCTTTTTTACTCAAATTTTCTCAAAAGCGCTTGGAAACCAAGTGAACTAACTACATCGACAACACTACTAACATCTCTACAACACATTTGCTACATCTGCAACACCTCTCATCAATAATAGCACATCCAACAATCTCTTCAGACACAACTTCTACAACTATACTAAAGTAAGACATCAGTGACAACACCAACAACATTGTGTGACATCAATACCAACAACTCCAAGCTTCCAACAACTCCAATGCTAGGGGTTGACATTATCAACACCAACAACATTCCAACACTCTCTTCATACAAGGGGTTGGCATCAATGACATTACTCAAACCACCCACAAACAACTCAAGCTTCCAACATGTTCACCTATTCTTTGAACATTCTTTCAAGGGGAATCCTCCTAACAAAATATTCCATTAAAGTAAAAAATTTAAATCATCTATAGGCACACTATCAAACTTTGGGATGGGAAGGATCACATCTAGAGGTGTTTTAGAATACATAACTTATGAAATGTCTTGGGAACAAAGTTTTTGGGCTAATTTTTTTGTAGATCCACCTCTATGTGTTGTCAAACCATTAACATCAACAATAACTACTTGATTGATAAAGTTCGAAGCTATTTAAAAGAGAGTGAAATGTCCATAGATATAAAAGACTAAAAGGCCCCATAATAAATGTAGAAAAACAATAAAAAAACATAAATTTAAAGAAGCAAATAACATAAGAAACAACAAAAACCGACACAAACAAAACAAAAACCTAAACCCTGATAGAACCCTTCATCCATTCTCGTCTTTTGAAAACACCAATTTTCATGGAAAACAAAGGGTTGCAAAAGGAGGAGTGATGAGATCATTGAAAACAAAATAAGTCATCCAAATCATGAATGTTAAAAAAAGAAACTTACTTATCATCCTGCAAAATATTAAACATTTGCAATCAATATAGTATTTGCAAAGAACACAACATAAAATAGTGGGTGAGCTGTGACTAACTAGAAAAGATTGATTCGAATGAGACACATTTAAAATTGGAAAAAAAACATGCAAATAGAATCTTATCAATTTGTTATCTATCATTTCGCAAATTGATAGAGGCCCCCACTTTCACCCTTCCTGCTCTCATCCTCCATGCCCACAAGAATAAAGACAGAGAATAGTTTCAAGCATAAAAATAAATGGCTTACTTAAAACAAAGTGATTCGCCAATCATTCAAAATTATTACAAAAGAACTTTGGACCATTAGCAGTTTAAATCAGTTTTCAACTTTCATGCTGTCAGTTTTTTATTGATTCATATTTAGGTGATAAAAAGCTATGGTGGGATTATAACTAGCAGGTCAAAATCAAGGCCTCGTGAAGGGGCACTGTTACTCTTTAATTTTATAATGCATTAAGCTACATGAAATAAAAAGCTTGATTAAGGAAGTGGTTTCATGGAAAACAAATTGTTAATGGTTCCATTGGAATTTTATTTCTGTATTTTGGGTGGGTTAAAAATTTCTTCCTATCAGTTATTAACACTAAATTATCGTAGATAGCCCATACTTGAAATGGACGTGGAGCAGGGTTGAGAGTTTTTTATTTATGATGTTGAGATGTAATATTGCAATTTTTAAGAGTTGGTCTTATGAAGAGGGGTTAATAAGGGGTCTAATGGAGCCTATATGATTTGTGTAGTAAGGGTGAGTTTCATGGATAGGAGCATCCTAAAAATTTTCAGTGGGTATTGTTGAGAGTAGTTAAGAATATTTTAAAGTAGGAGGTCCCCATGAATTTAGTAGTGTGGTTTAAGCTTAAAAGTTTAAGCTCCAAAATTGGTGGGACAATTTCTAGCCCTACCCCAAATGCACCTACTCAAATCTTCAATCTAAAAAGTAGGGGCTGCTATTATTCAAGGAAAGATTCTAATTAATCCTCTAGCATATTAGGTCCCATAAGAAAAAAATCATGCTATAGAATAAATGCTACAAAATAAAATTGACTCTTATGCAAGAAAATAAGAGACCCTACTTTTTAGATTTTATATTTAAGTGGGTGTCTTTGGGGTGAGGCTGATAGTTTCCCTCACCCACTTTTGAAAATTTTATTGTCATGTATCATTCACCTACATTCCTTGTTGTTAAAAAAATAATCATAAGATTTGAAGTCACATGTCATTCACCTACATTCATTGTTGGTAAAAAAAAAACATGAGATTTGAACCTTGCCCATTATTTGAAAAATTCATGGGACTCCAAACTTATAAAGGTTCCTAAAAATTCTCAAGAACATTCTCAGCAACACCCACAGAGATATTTTTAAAAGCCCCCTTCTATGGAACAATAACTTTATATAAGATTTCTCTGCTGAGGTATAACTAAGATCTTTTAAAGCCTTGATAATCAAATGCTTCCGTGAATTTAATAACAATAGACAATACTAAAAATCTTAGTTCACAATTTTTAAGAATCTAGTGATCCAATAGATTTTTACCAACAATTATTGCTAAAAAATTATACATATTGTAATTGTTGTCATGCAGGTCTTAAATTTGATGGTTGTGTGGTCATATTTAAGAATTTTTGTTGTAAAATACAATCAAAATTTTAGTAAGACTGTATGACATGAAATGAGATATTGCAGACAAATTGTTAAAATTTATATAAGATTATTTGAAGATAAATATACAAAAGTTAGAGACTGTATATGCATATCATTTATATATATTTTTATTTATAATAAGATATTCTTATTCAAAAGACAATTTTGAATAGATAACCATTATTAAAAATTTAGACTGTGATAAAATGCATTAAAAACTGATACATTGATGAGAAGAATTTCCAATTCCACCTACAGAAATTCTAATTTTTTCACTGAAATATCTGGCTCCATAAAAAAGAAATCATGGGACAAGGTAAGATAATTTAAGCAACTTTATTTATTTGAAAATCCTTTCTTTTGTCAAAACCACTTGGTATTTAAAAATTCAAGTTCCTCTTTGTTAAGAGGAAACCCATAGATTTTAATTCCCACTGGCACAAACTATAATTTTAAAAAAAAAAAAAACTAATAAAAAAACAATGCTGAATATTTTGGGACTGTATATACTACAAATCTGTGAAAGGCCAGTGTACGTATATTAGCTCAAATGGCAATGTAAGAGCTACTTGACACCAATAAAGTGTGCAGCCGACATTATGTTATGAACTTATTTGAGATTTTGGATATATTACATAAGAGACAATATACTTGGCTATTTCATTCTTTAAATTGCAGTATAATTGAATTGAATTATAACTATTAAAAATAAGAAGATCAATTGCCAACCATATGAAATTTTATATAATAGTTTTTAACTAAATTTGGTGGTTTATTCAATTAAAAGAGAGACATGTTTAAGATTTTTTATTTATAAAGAACATTCTTTTAATAAAGGAGGATGAAAGCCACTTCTATTTTAATATCACCCCATTAACATATTTGACCTTAGACCAAACCTTTCAGCTACATACCACCATACACAAGATTTAAACTACAACAGGTTAACTTAGAAAGAAACTGATAATAGAGTCATTAGTGTCATCCCAAGCGTCCTCTTAGTCTGCACCAGACAAAACTGTGAGTCCACAAATCCAAAATCTGCAAAATGCAGTCTATCTTTGTCCCATCAATCACCACCTCACTGTCTACATATGAATTGGTTCCATATGGACTCAAATCCTTATTCATATGAGTCGGGTCACCCCAGACAATTTGTATGAGGTGACTTTGGCTCTTCTCTTGTCTTGACCGTCCTCAAATCTACTTCCACTATAAATTCTCCAAAGAACAACATTCTTCTTCATACCCACACTGATTTCAGAATCTCAGTCTAGTCATTTTTACAAAGAGATAGATGATAGTAATGATGACAATAGAGAGTTGGGCATCCACAGTTGCTGTGATTGTGTGTGGGGTATACACAGTGTACTATGCTTTGAGGAGGTTCAATAGCTGGTGGTATAAGCCCACCCTGAAGAAAGATAGTGCCCCTCTTCCACCAGGAGATATGGGGTGGCCCTTCTTGGGTAACATGCTCAGCTTTCTTAGAGCTTTCAAATCCACCAACCCAGAGGACTTCATTTCAAGCTTTGTTTCCAGGTTGGTCTTGTTAGTATCTTATTCTGAAGAAAACAGAGTTTTTTATGAATAATCATATTTTTTAGACTTTCTTAGCATGCAATTGAAGTTTAATTACCCAAAGATATGCCTCAAATTCACCAACTCAAATCATCTCCTGAGTTGTATTAAAAGTTTGTATTTTTGGGTTTTTTAAATTATTGATTTCCTCGGTTTTTTGAATGCATGCCATGTTTAATATTTATGTTTCCTCGGGCTATAATAGCTTTCCAATTCCAATCACCTCCCACGTTGCATTAACAACTTGTATTTAAGAGCACCGAATTCTTAATCTCTTTCTTTTCTGAAACACCCCATGAGTATAAATGTCATAGGTCAAATCATTCTTCATTTTCTCCTTTCGATACTGAGTAGTTTGAGAATTTTAACAGGAGGCATTAATGGGCATTTTGTTACTATTTTCCTCTGTTTTCTGAGTAGATACTATGATAATGACTGCTATAGGTGAAATCATTCTATGTTTTCTGCTTTCTCAGGTTCAGCCGGGTTGGTCTATACAGGGCATTCATGTTTGGGAAACCCACAATTTTAGGAACAATTCCAGAAGTCTGTAAGGTAATTCTGATGGATGATGTCCATTTTATTCCTGGGTGGCCAAAATCTGCGGTTGATCTTATTGGCAGAAAATCCTTTGTGGGTATCAACTTTGAGGAACACAAGCGTCTTCGCAAGCTAACTGCAGCACCAGTGACTGGAAATGAGGTCTTATCAAAGTACTTAACTTGGATTGAGGAAACTGTGGTTTCGGATTTAGAAAAGTGGTCCAAGATGGACAAGGTTTATTTTCTCACACATATTAGAAAGGTGAGATTAATGGCAATTTCTTACAAGTATTACTTTCTCTTATTCTCACCGTTAAACAGTTTATATGTGGCTCTGCAGCTTACTTTCGACATAATTGCGTACATCTTCCTCAGTAACGAGCCAAATGAGGATATAATGGCTCTAGAAAGGGAGTATACTACTCTAAATTTGGGTGTTAGAGCCATAGCAATTAATTTCCCCGGTACTGCATACAATAAAGCCCTTAAGGTTGGTTTACTGAATAGGGCATGCTACTTAATCTGAAAACAATTTCATCTTTGTTTTGGTATGCTGCCTTAATTGTGTTATTTTTTAGCTTCACTCAAAATTCCTATACTAAGCAAGTGTAAGTTCAAACAATGGTGATGTGTTTCTTTGGATGGTGAAATAGGCAAGGAAAAAGCTGGTAGCAATTCTTCAGTCAATGATTGACAGGAGGAGGACAGGACAGGGAGGAAAGGAAGATAAGAAAGAAGATATGTTAGATGTATTACTCAAGGTGAAGGATCAACATGGTAGGCTCTTAGAAGATGAGGAGATTATTGATTTATTAGTCATGTATCTAAATGCGGGGCATGAGTCGTCTGGGCATATGACTATGTGGACTGTTGTTTTTCTATTACAGCATCCTGAAATGTATGCAAAAGCAAAGGTGAGTGCCACCCAAATTACTATCCTGCTGCAATATTTTTCATTACTAAAGCTAATAGAAAAAATGTTCTTTCAGGCTGAACAGGAGGATATCGTCAGAAGGAGGCCAGAGGGACAAAAGAGCCTCGTATATTCAGAACTTCGAGAAATGGAATACCTTCATAAGGTGAGATTCCTAACAGTGGCAAACAGAGGATTGAAAGCAATCAATGATATTTTCAGTTAATTTTAGAGGTAGAATGATTTTTCTATTCAGGTTATAAACGAAAGCCTCCGCTTAGTGAGCTTTTCCTCAATGGTTTTCAGAGAAGCTTTAGATGATGTTGAATTGAATGGTAGGTATCTGGTTCCTCGTTTTATAGAATTCTACTGGTTTTCCAACTGTATGCTCTTCATTGTCCCCTTATTAGAATTCATGTTAATGCTAGTTAACTGTTACTTAAGGTTATACAATTCCGAAGGGATGGAGGATACAAATTTGGATGAGAAATGTGCATCTGGATCCTGAAGTTTATCCTCATCCAAAGAAGTTTGATCCAGAAAGATGGGAGGTAAATGTCTCAAATCCTCTGTCTTTGCGTGGTTTTTCGGTTCTCTTTTCATCCTTGTAAACGACTAGATGTTTTCTGAAGTGGGTTCCTTAGAGTTTTCTAATGAGACGATGTTCTCCTTTCAGAATTTTGTTCCCAGGCCAGGGATGTTTATGCCCTTTGGATTGGGAAGCAGATTGTGTCCTGGCAATGAGCTAGCAAAGATGGAGATATGCATTTTCATGCATTGTATGCTGCTTCAATATGAGTAAGTGACAAGTAGATCAAAGGATTGCAGGGGGACCATGGTATAGTTGTTTTGAGTAGGGTTCAAGAAGGGAGAAGCTGTTTCAATTTTTAATCTGCAAGTGTCCCGTGAATGGTTATTGATTGAGGGAATGCAAAATTCTAGCCTTCTCAAAAAGAATTGGACCACCCATTTAAGAGTTTAATAAACTTATGCACTTAAACT
>VDFB02000015.1:307296743-307445481 GCA_007258455.2 Sequoia sempervirens | reverse complement strand
AAGAGATATGTGAGATAGATAGAAGAGAGATCGACATAGGGAGGGAGAGAGAGGTAGATAAGGATGAATGAGGGGAGAGATAGGAAGGGAAGGTAGAGAGTGGAGAAAGAGATTAGATGAGATAGATATAGAAGAGAGAGAAGTGAGATAGGGAATAATAGAGATGAGGAGGAGAGTAGAGAGGGGGAGATGTGAGACTTAACACTAAACTATATAACCCATTTAACTCAAAACCCTATAGGTCCTATACCACCAGTTCCCTAAACCTTATCCCTCAAACTTAGCATCTAAAGCCAATAGGTTAAACCCTTAACCATATAATCAATCCCATACCCTAAACCTTAAATCTTATACCCTATACCCATAAACCATAAGCCCTACACCCTAAGTAATGAATAATTTAGAGATATTAAAGGGAGAGAGGAGAGAGAGACATGGAAGAGAGATAGAGAGAGGTGAAATATAGAGAAAAGAGGCAGAGAAAGAGATATGTGAGATAGATAGAAGAGAGATCTACATAGGGAGGGAGGGAGAGGTAGATAAGGATGAATGAGGGGAGAGATAAGGGGATGTAGATAGTGGAGAGAGAGAGAGGTTAGAGAGAGGTATATCTAGAGGAGAGTGAGATAGAGAATAGTAGAGATCAGGAGGGGAGTAGAGAGGGGGATGTGAGACTTAACCCTAAACTAGATACACCCATTTAATCTGAAACCCTATACCCTATATTGTTAGTTCCCTCAACCTTATCTATCAACCTTAGCAACCAAATCCAATAGGTTAAACCCTTAGCCATATACTCAACAATATACCATAAACCCATAAACCATAGGCCCTACAACCTAAATAATGAATAATTTAAAGATATTAAAGGGAGACAGATAGAGAAGCATGGGAGAGAGATAGAGGGAGGTGATATATAGAGAACATAGGTAGAGAAAGAGATATGTGAGATAAAAAGAATATAGATATATATAAGGAGGGAGGGAGAGGTAGGTAAGAACGAATGAGGGGAGAGATAGGAAGGGGAGGTAGGCAATGGATAGAGAAGTTGGATAGAGAGAGGTAGATCTAGAGGAGAGAGAATGAGATAGAGAACAATAGAGATGAGGAGGATAGTAGAAAGGAGGACTATGAGACTTAACCCTAAACTAGATATACCCATTTAACTAAAACCCTATACCTATATTGTCAGTTCCCTAAATGTTATCCATCAACCTTAAAAACTAAAGCTAATAAGTTAAACCCTTAACCATATACTCAAATCTATACCCTTAACCCTAAACCGATAAACCATAGGACCCACACCCTAAATAATGAATAATTTAGATATATTAAAGGGAGAGAGGAGAGAGAGACATGGGAGAGAGATAGGGAGAGGTGATATATGGATAAAATAATTAGAGAAAGAGATATGTGAGATATATAGAAGAGAGATCTACATAGGGAGGGAGGAAGAGGTAGATAAGGATGAATGAGGAGAGAGATAGGAAGGGGAGGTAGATAGTGGAGAAAGAGAGTTAGATAAAGAGAGGTATATCTAGAGCAGAGAGAAGTGAGATAGAGAATAATAGAGATGAGGAGGAGAGTAGAGAGGGGGGATGTGATACTTAACCCTAAACTAGATATACCCATTTAACCCAAAACTCTATACCATATATCATCAATTCCCTAAACCTTATCCATCAACCTTAGCAACTAAATCAAATAGGTTAAACCCTTAACCATATACTCAAATTTATACCCTGAACCCTAAACCCCATACCAAACCCATAAAACATAGGTTCTACACCCTAAATAATGAATAATTTAAAGATATTAAAGTGAGAGAGGAGAGAGATACATGGGAGAGAGATATAGAGAGGTGATATATAGAGAAAAGAATTAGAGAAAGAGATATGTGAGATAGATAGAATAGAGATTTGCTTAGGGAGGGAAGGAAAGGTAGATAAGGATGAATGCGGGGAGAGATAAGAAAGGAAGGTAGATAGTGGAGAGAGAGAGAGGTTAGATAGAGAGAGGTAGATCTAGAGGAGAGAGAAGTGAGATAGAGAACAATAGAGATGAGGAGGAGAGTAGAGAGGAGATGTGAGACTTAACACTAAACTATATATACCCATTTAACTTGAAACCCTATAGGTCCCATATCATCAGTTCTATAAACCTTATCCCTCAACCTTACTAACTAAATCCAATAGGTTAAACCCTTAACCATATACTCAACCCCATACCCTTTTACCCTAAACCCATAAACCATAGACCCTGTACCCTAAGTAATGAAAAATTTAGAGATATTAAAGGGAGAGAGGAGAGAGATACACGAGAGAGAGATGGAGAGAGGTGATATATAGAGAAAAGTAGAGAAAGAGATATGTGAGATAGATATAAAATATATCTACATAGGGAGGGAGGGAGAGGTAGATAAGGACGAATGAGGGGAGAGATAGGAAGGGGTGGTAGATAGTGGAGAGAGAGAGAGGTTAGAGAGAGGTAGATCTAAAGGAGAGAGTGTGAGATAGAGAATAATAGAGATCAAGAGGAGAGGAGAGGGGGAGATGTGAGACTTGGCCCTAAACTAGATATACCCATTTATTCTAAAACCCTATACCCTATATCGTCAGTTCCCTAAACCTTATCTCTCAACTTTAGCAACTAAAGCCAATAGGTTAAACCCTTAACCATATACTCAACCCTATACGCTAAACCCTAAACCCTATACCTAAACCCATAAACCATAGGCCTTACACCCTAAATAAGGAATAATTTAGAGATATTATCATCTTAAGTGTTTAGATTTGTTATTCTAAGAATCTTAAGTGTTTAGATTTTTTATTCTAAGCATCTTATCATCATTTCATGTTTTTATCTTAAGTTTTTAGATTTGTTATTCTAAGCATCTTATCATCTTACATTTTTATTATATTTCATATCGACAACATACATATACATTCTTTATTAAATGCATTATTGATTCATTTTAAACTAGATACATATATCTACATTAGTATTCCCCTTCATATGTCATAAATCGCATACACCAGTACAAAAATCATTATTAGTACAGTGATATCATAATCATCATTAAAACATAAGCCATTCATGTTCATCATATAGTTGATCTCCTTGACCTCATTGATCTAGCTGATCTAGATGTTAGGTGATCTATATATCTTTGCAAAACATGTACATTCTTTTAACTTAACAAAACATGTATTTGTTTTGATACTATTTGGGATTACAATGGATTTAACTTTCCAAAACCCTATGCAGTTAACCTTAACACGTATACACTTAACCCTAAACTATATACCCATACCCTAAGCTCTATACCCACAACCCTAAACCCTCGATACCCTATACAATCAACCCTAAACCCTATCCCCCAACCCTAAACCATAGAGAGAGAGGTTAGATAGATAAAGGTAGTTATAGGGAACTAAAGTCTATACCCTATACCCTATATTGTCAGTTCCCTAAACCCTAGGAACTAAAGCCAATAGGTTAAACCCTTAACCATATACTCAACCCTATACCTTATACCCTTAACCCTAAATCTATACCTTATACCCTCAACCCTAAACCCTATTTCTTAACCCTAGGCCTTAAAGCCTATAGGCTAAACCCTAAATCCTCAACCCTATACCATATACCCTCATGACCCTAAACATTATCCCTTTTGACCTTGGACCCTAAGGCCTATATAATAAACCCTCAACCATATACACTTGATCCTAAACCTTATATCATATACCCTCAACCCTAAACCACATCCCTTAACCCTAGGCCCTAAAGCCTTAGGGATGAACCCTTGACCCTATACACTCAATTTCCTAAATGATATTCCCTCAAACGTATAAACTATATATCATATACCACTCTCAACTCTAAACCCTACACTTAGCCCTAGGTCATAAAACCTATACTCTACCCTAAGCCTTATACCTTCAATCCTCAAGGTTCCTATACCCTCAAACCTAAACCTTATAACTCCTCCTAGATTGTAAAAATGAAAGCTAATTGAACACACACTTATAATGCTTATAATAATCGATTACTATCTTGTTTGATTTATGATTTAATGTTTACAATATATATTATCAAAGTGAGAAAGTAACAATAGATTTTAGATAACAATAGTGGTACTTAAACATGAAATTAAGATTGTGTTGACCTGCCTTTGCATACATAAACACATAATTTCCCAACTTTAAATTTTCAATATATATTTTAATGTTGGCTATAATATTAATTTCCTCAAAAATAAGATACTCAGTGATTTTAGTTTTATCCCCTCTTCAATAATTTTATTTTCTTTACATGATTCATGAACCAATAGTTTATATATTTATTTATTTGTTTACCTGTAATTTTACAAAACACGTATGTGTTTTGGCCTGCACAAAACATGCATGTGTTTTGTATTCTACAAAATGTGTACATGTTTTGGCCTACACAAAACACACATGTGTTTTGTATTTTACAAAACATGTAAGATTTTTGTCTTGTCAAAAATATGTGTGTTTTGGCTTGACAAAAAACGTATGTATTTTGTCTTGATAAAAACATGTACACGTTTTGTCTTGCACAAAACAAATACGTGTTTTTTCTTGCACTTGAAACATGTACACATTTTTCCTTGCACAAAACACGTACACATTTTTCCTTGCACAAAACACGTACATGTTTTGGCTTGTACTTAGGCTTGGATGGTTCATTTGCCTCATTTTCACATGATTTTCTCCTCCATTCTCATTTTTCAACTTGCTCTTCATCAAGTTTACACATTATAAATCAAATCTTAGTAAAATTGCCACCATAATTTCACACATCTTCTAAGCTTTGTAACCATATATTTTTTTTAGATTTGAACTACATTAATATGTTCATTTTTAATTTCTTTCACTAATGTTTCCATAGTTATCAGAGACATATGTATTGACTTTTTTAATAACTTTTGACCTACTTGTCCAAATTTGGAAAAAATTATCTAATATTTTTCTACACTTCATTCTTTAGACATTGGAAAAAAATTACATTTTTGAGTATTTCAAGGTGCAAGTTATGTGACACGCACACTAGGTGATGTGTTTTTAGGATGCATCCACTTTGAAAAATCATGGAAAAAATGAACTTAGTAGAAAAATACAAAAAAATATACAACTTCTAGTACACACTCTTAACTATATTTCTACCAATGGGTTTTTAAAAATACTAAATGCAACTAAAAAAAGTGAGGGACCCACTCCAGACACTATGTTATGTTTTTCTAAAAACATAGGAACACTTTTGTGTGCATGAATCATTTGACCTCTTAATATTATCCATTTTTGAAAAAAATTAATAGTTTAGAAACTAGACTCAGAGTACTACAATTCTTGTTCTTTTGGTATCTCCAAATTTTGAGTGCATGAATCTCAAATTACTCCTCCAAGTTTAGGTTTAGCTGATTTAAGAAAAAAGTGGCCACTTTTAATGCCGTTTTGTGCACCATCTTGGTGCACTTACCCTTAAACTCATCTAGATCTATGGGATAATCCACTAGTGGTCCAGATGTATGCTCAATTTGTTATAAAGGGAGTGACCTGCTATGGACTAGGTGGTACACTCCCTCTTGATATAGAAGGACCAAAAGTACTTGATGTAGAAGATGGCATATTTATTAGTAATTAATTAGAATTTTATAACATAGTCATCATCCTAACTATAGGATATCTTATATGTAAAAATGATCCTTCAAAATATGGATCCACTATTTTCCTCTTGTTCTTTACTATCTAGATTTTTACCCATAGGGCTCTCTTCTGTGTAGCCTCCTTCTTTGTGGAGTAGTTCCTTATTAGGTCCTCCACACTATAGAAATCATTTGGATAAGGTGATAGATTAAATATGGTTCTCTACTCATGTATGAACCTCTCTAGGTCAGACCTTCTTATCCACCTTCATTCTATAAGGAAATAATTTTCCATACAATAATTTCATACCCTCCCTTGATGTCACTATGAAGTTAGAGAATATAATTGTAGTTGGGAGGAGGGCATGCTTCTTGTTATTCTTGAAATGAGTCTTATCAAACACATTCAATTGCCACACGATCTCCAAATATGCAATTATGTTAGGCACATTCTTATTTGCACATGGAGTGCCACTTGGAACCCATACATCCTTATAATTGTAGCATCTATGTGGAAAAACCATTCACCCAAGTTGGGATTGATTCCTTTCTCTAGAGTGAGGTCCCTTGGCCTTAGGAATCTTCTAACTTCCTATGAAAACCCCAAATCCATCTGTAGACACCTAAATTTGGACACTTAATTTATCTAAATTTATCTCCTTTCATCTAAGCATCCCCTTATTTGCATTAATTAAGTAATATCGTTATTATTTAATTAATATCCTTAATTCTGCCAAATCCCTAAGGTATTTAATTAATAAATAAATACCTTATCTCTTTAATCCCCCTTTCATTAATGAATTAAATAAATATGACATTTATTTAATTCTTCACATGTCACATCTCTTTCTTAATCTTAATTATTCTCCTAATCTCATCAGTAGGAATATGCACATGCCTAATCCTTGATTAGGATGTGTCATATCCTCCAACTTTTGCAACTTGGCCTCTAATCTCTCTTAGCCACCTAACCCTGCTTTAATCCTTCATTAACTAGCCTAATCAACCTCCCAAGGAATTTTTAATTCCTTTTATCCTTCCAAGGAATATTAAAATCATTTTTCTCTTCCCCATGTAATCTTTGACTTGTCACATCAAGTCACATGTGGACTCTTCCCCATGTGATCTTTGACTTGTCACATCAAGTCACATGTGAACTCTTCCCCATGAAATCTTTGACTTGCCACATTAAGTCACATGTGACAAGTGCTTACCTTTTTAGGCACCTTGTCTTATCCAAGGTACTTTTCACCTCTCCCTTTGGAACCTTGTCTTATCCACAAGATTCCCTAATCATGTGAATTTTAAATTCACTTTTTATTCCTCCAAGGAATCTTCTCATCTCCCATTGTACTTTCAAGGTACATTTCCTACCTCCACATCATGTACGCTCCTCCCACCTCATTCACACATCACCATTTCTAAGCCATCTCACATTCCACATGTCAAGATGTGAGAGCTTGTGAGTTTTCAACTCACCATAGTCCTTCATCTTGGCCTTGTTGGTTTAATCTCAACTGTTGAATTCTCTAGAGAATTCAACTTCCTCTATAAATACCCCCTATTTTCTCTGATTTAGGGGGTTGATCATTGTGCTAACCAAACTCTTGCAAAATTTTCATCTGAGCCATACTTAGCTAAAAACTTGCATTCCTTGCATCCATCATACCATTTTCATTCATTTCTCATCCATCTTGCATCTCATATCAACATTTTTTGTCATCCAAGGAGCATACACAAAATCAACCATCAAGGGCCAACCAAAGGATCAATTCAAGGCAAGGTAAATCAGCTCATTTTTGTTATCTTATTTTGTTTTGAATCCAACTAGGCTAATCTTGAGGTGTTAGGTGTTTCTATTGTTTCTTGCACATTTCTTGTTGTTGCTCATTTATGGAACGGTATTTTCACCTGTTCACATTTCTAGCATGCCTGGTGGGACCCACAGACGGGTCCTATTCTTTCACGTTTTCTATTTTTTCACGATTTGCAAGTGCAGGTTGCAAAGGGGCAAATTTGACCTATCAGACAAATGTACCTGACCTCTAGGGGCAAACCTACCCTTTCTAGGGGTGAATTTTCCCTTTCCAGGGGCATACTTGACTTGTCTAGGGGAGAACCTGCCCAGCCAAGGGTGAACTTTCCCTTTCTAGGGGCATACCTGACCTGTCCAGGGGTGAACCTACCCAACTAGGGGCGAACCTGCCCTTTCCAGGGGTGAACTTGCCCAGCCAAGGGCGAACCTGCCCTTCAAACAATTGATTTCACCCTCCATTCAGTTGTTTCAAGCACCCATTTTCCCGTCATCAACATTTTTTGTAAGGCATTGTTTCATCATCAGATTCCATATCCATCATCAAATCATCCATCCCAATCACCTAGACTTCGTTTTGAGAGTTTTGATTTTTACGCATAAACTTTCGAAGGCCATAACTTTTGACTCGGGTGTCCGTTTGGGATCAAATTTTATGGGTGGTTGCGTAATGAGGTGGCATGTTGATTCCCAACATTGTTAGTTGATTGGTCCTCATTTCATCACATTTTTGGGGCCTCAAACTTTCATCTTGACCCTCAAAATCGCAATTTAGTTTTTTTTTAGTTTTTGAAAAATTATTTTTGTTAATAACTCGAAATACATGTCTCAAATTTGGGGTGTTAGTTTTCAATTCATACTATCTTAGTTTTGGGTATTTTTTTGGAAAAAACTGGACTCTCAAAAGTATGTCTGTGAAGTTTCCTAAAATGGAAAAATTTGACAATTTTTGAAAATTGCCAAATCTGAAAAAAATTGATTGTCAGCACCTTACGTCCTCTAGTTAAAACCCCTGAACTTGGTATAGAATAAATCCCATCACATCCTCCAATCATCCTAATCTGAGATTCAATCCAATCCTAATCTGAGCTTTAGTCTAATCCCAATCTAAGCTTAACCAAAATCCTAATCTGAGCTTTAGCCCATCTACAGCCAAGATCTTTGGGTATCGAAAAAAATCTTAAGATCCTTCTATCTTCTTTAATTTCGTCATATTCATCCTTTCGTCCATTCCAAGAGTCAAACTCCCAATCTAAGCATTCGTTCATCCATTTTGATCAATCGTTTCCTCATTTCAAGATTTCATTCATCCATTTTGAATATTCATTCTCCTTATTTCGAACTATCATTCGCCCTTTTCGATCATTCATTTACTCATTTTGAGTAAACTTTCATCTATTTCGAACCTCCTTCTATCATTTCAAACTCTTGTTCAACAGTCTTGCTCAATCATTTACTTGTTCTGAGTAATCTTTCATCTATTCCAAACCTTCATCTTCTCATTCTGAGAGTCGTTCATCCATTCCAAGTAGTCATTTACTTGTTCCAAGTAGTCTTTCATCTATTTCGATCAACCGTTTACTCATTTTGAACTTTCATCTCCTTGTTCCAAGTAGTCATTCATCTATTTCTATCATCCATTTCTCTAATAAAATCATCGTTTTCCCCATCCAAATCCTCTGAACTTCATTTTAGGTTATTATCCGAATTGACCTAAGTGTCTGAATTGATCGTCATCATTAACATTCGCTTAGGATTATCATCCATCCTAAGTTAATCATCATCGTCGCCCAATCAATCCGCTTTCAATCTCAAGGTGGATTCAGTGCCGCAATCATCCATTTATCCTCTAATCCAATCAATCAGTATACTAAGTCACCTAGGGTAATCTCTGAACAAGGTTTTCCAATCCCTTTTGTCATCCTATCTAATCCATCATTCAATCTTATTAATCATCGATCAATCATATCCAATCCAATCTAGTTGCATCCTTATCCAATCACCTTCGACCCAATCAATCTATTTCAATCTTGAAGTAGATTCAGTGTCATGATCATCCTTTGATAATCAAATCCAATTGTCATAATCAATCCCATCACATCATCCAATCATCCTAATCTAAGCTTTAATCCAATCTCGATTTGAGCTTGACCTAAATCCTAATTTGAGCTTTAGTCTGTTTCCATCCAAAATCTTTGATCCATCCTCTTTATCCTTTCATCATCATGAATCCTTATCCTCCATCAATAGTAGTCAAGGGAAACCCTAATTATGTTGACGACAATAATAAAAGTCTTGTCGATCAAGAAGAATATGACATAGATCCCCCTAACACTATCATTGTTAGTAAGCTTTCTCCACCCACCTTCCAAAATCCAATCACCCCTTCAAGTTATCCTGTTATGTCTTCATCCATGCCTAATCATGCTCCTTATGCTACCTTTAACAAGGGATATCCATCATATCCTTCATCTACATCATCCTCTTATCCAACACCTGCATCCTCTTATCCTAATTTTCCATCCCAATATTCCTATCATAATCCCTCATCCATGTCCCACTATCCTAATCCCACATCCACACCTTTTTATCTTAATCCTACACCCCCATCAAATTACCCTAATCTAACATCTACATCAACTTACCCTAATCCAACATCTGCATCTCCCTATACTAATCCAACACCCGCGTCTTCCCATCCTAATCCACCATCCCAATACCTTTATTACAATCCCCCAGCTATATCCTCTTGTCCTAATCCACCATCCATGTCCTCCTATCTTAATTCATCATTCCAATATCCCTACCTCAATCCTCCATCCAATCCTAATCCTCCACCTACCCCAGTCCAGTATCCAATCCCATTCCCCCATCTAATCCTAGTCCACCAATCCATAGTCCTAATCCCCCACCAATCTGTAATCCTTCATCAAGTCCTACCTTGCCATCTCAGCCTAGAGTATTCAAGTTTCTCACTCTAGAAGTTCTCCAAGGACATATAACAAAGAAAACATCCGCCACTCCACACATTGTAGTCATGGAACCATGTCATCCCAACCCATCATCCATGGTCATTAGTGACAAGACCTTTCTCCATCCAACACCTATCATTGATGATACCACCCCTAGCACCACTCAAATCGTTGACACCATTGAAATCATCACTGAATCCATCGAACCCCCATCTCCTACTCTAGAAACCATTGAACCAATCGATGATAACCAAATCCAATCCACTCCCCCTACTCCTAGATCCATCCAATCCATCAAAGAAACCCACATCCAATCCACTTCTCCTACCCCTAGTATCACTGAAATACATTCCGATGAATGCTTTGAAGCCTCCATCCTTCCATTTCCCCAACTTCAGGAGTCCCTCTGACACTCTTTTATCATGCCAAAAACACAAGAAGAGCCATGCCATGAGCTTGATCAAAAGCATAACAACATACCCCCTTCTCCAGATCAAGATCCTACCATCCCATCTAGTCCACATCAAGATCATAGTCTCCCATCCATTCCATCCCATGATCTCCTTGATTCCACCACTCCATCTCATGAGCACTTATCTCCACCTCTATCGCATGAGCCCTTATCACCCGCTACCACAAATCCAAATCCTATCATATCACCTAATCCCTCTCTTGGGTGGTCCATGATCTCCTTGATTCCACCACTCCATCTCATGAGCCCTTATCTCCACCTCTATCGCATGAGCCCTTATCACCCACTATCACAAATCTAGATCCTATCATATCACCTAATCCCTCTCTTGATACCACCCATCAAGATGTTACTATCCCACCATCTCCATTTCTTGATCCTCCATCGTCACCTAAACCTACTATCCCCTCACCACTTGTATATCCCCTTGGTACTCTCACATTCTTCCATGGTGGTCTCCTTGAAGAAGAAAAACACAACATATATACCACCCATCATCCTCTGCCTATTAATGGACTCGCATCATGTTTTCTGAATAATAAAAATCCTATCATGCATCAAATGCTCAAGAACATCAACTATCAAGGAAAAGGTTTAGGCCTTCATGAGCAATGTATTTTAGAGCCCATCCAGGTCGAAGAACAAATTTGTATGCAAGGTCTTGGACCTATTTCCCAAGATTCACAATCTAAATATGTTGGTACAACCTCTAGATGTCCTCAATGAGCCTCTTCCAAAAGAAATATAGGCTCTTCCCATCGCTCCACCAGACAATATGCTGCCATCCCTCCTCCTCCATTGTATCACCTCAAAACAACCATACATATTCCTCCCTCATCTGCTCCATCCATTTTGGGTCCTTATGTCCCTCCACCCACTAAGTCCATTTTGGGCACTTATATCCCAAAATCACCCCCTCCATCTCGTCATATTCATCCTTTCATCCATCCATCACCTATCCATGTCACCCATCATAAACATCCCACTTGCATATCCCATAATTAGGATCAACAAAGGCACATACCTAAACATCCTCAATCTACACATAATCCCCATACTCCTACCTCCATCGCTCCACATCATCCATCTCCTCACACCCATCCCATTGCTACTAAAAGCACTTTGGATGCTAAAACAAAAATGCATAAATCCAAACATCCACACGAATCTACAGCTCCCCATGTCCCCTCTAAAATACATGGTGAAGAGAAGAAAAATCAAATCCATAGGCCACAAAGGCCCACCAAAGCAAAAATCAAAACCATGTGGATCCCAAAGAAAAAAGATGCCATGCCTTCAAATGAAAAATCTGTAACAACATCCAAAGTTGCTAATCCAAAATCCAATCATACACTTCCTCCATCTCCTAAATCTGTTTTGGGTCCTCATGTCCCAAAATTCACTATCCCATCTCCTCCATTATCCCCACATTCTCCATCCATTAATCCTCCTATTTTTTCACATCCACCACTACATGTGCCAATGTTGGTCGTGAACTCACCACCCCATCACACACTAACCACATCATTCTATCCACACCCTTTATAGCATCCCATCCATTATCCCACATATCTTCCCCATCAAATCCCTCTAATTCATCCTCTTGCATAATCCATTTATCCTAATAAGGTTGTACCAACATCCAACAGTCGCTTCACACATGGGATCTTAATACCTCGTATGGAACTTGATGCTTGAGTCCTTCATCCATATCCTTATCGCATATCTTCTAAATCCACTTATCCACATCCCTATCTTTATCCATCCCCATCCACATTCTATCCAAAAAATCTACAAAAGTAAAAAAAATCCAAAAAAATAAAAAAAATAGTAAAGATAAATCATCCATCCAATGGTGAAAACTTGGAAAACAAATGTCTTGGATAAGTACCATGATGAAAACCTGGAAAACAGGCGTCATGCGTAAATCTCCATTTGTCCTTTTCCACACTTGGGGGAAACTTCCTGATATGCATTCCCTCCATCCGCTATGCACTTGTCTTCTTGCTATACATCCTCTTCATTCATCCCCTCCATCCCACCTATCTTCTGTATCCTACCATCATAATCCCATTCATCTCCCAATCCATCCATCCTCCTTGTGATCTTGATATCGATAGGGGAAAACATATAAACATGCTTTGGACACCTCTTGGTATACATTCCCTTCATACATGCTCTATCGTATCCCTTAGTCACCCATCCTATCCTCCTCCAGTTATCTCCTTCATTTTCCCATCTTCCATCCCTCATGCCTCATTATATATGACATAGCTAGAGTGGGGGAATCTTCTTCCTTTGTGATATAGTCCTTGGCGATATCATTCATCCCTCAATCCACTAATCCTTTTTCACATTCCCATCCTTATCTTCCAAATCCCTCCACATAATCCTTTTAACCTCCCTATCCTTATCCCCCTATCCATCCATCATAGCATCACTTCCATCTCCCCATCCTTATCTTCCTATCTATTTATCTTTATCCTCATCCCATCTCATAATCCCTTGTCATTGGAATCTAGCTATAGGGTACTTCCCACGCAGTCCCATGTCATCTATCTTATCATCACCACTTCTGCTTCTTTTGCACATATTTTCAATCTCCTATCCTTTCTAATCATTCATCTATCCATCCTCTCGTCCTCCCAATTCATTTTGATGATTTGGATAACTATCCCATCCCTAAGCTTTTTGTCATCACCATCATCCTATCCAATCCAACAGGTCTATCTTGTCTCATCATATCGGTCCCATCTTTTTATTCGCTTATCCTAGTCATCTCATCATCTTTTATCCATCATTTGTCTTTGGCCTTTTGTTGAACTACGTTGCCCATGCACTTTCATGTAGGAAAGGTCAATCATTTGATTCGCCTCTGGGGCTTTTTTATCGTCTATCATCATCTTCATTGTCCACTTTTCTCCTTTTTTCCATCCTATCTTTATCATCCATCGAGGTCTCCATCATGGTCTATCGTCAGCCTTTTATCGAACTATGAGGGCTCTGCGCTTTCACGTAGGCAAGGCTAATATTTGATCGGCCCCCGAACCCCTAGGTCTCTAGGATGTGTCAGTATTGTGTCATGTCATCAAGTTATTCCCTTATCTAGCTGGTTCTTAACAAACAAGATCCACTTGTATCATCAAATCCAATCAGCTTTGACAATCCTGCATCATATCAATCTTTTAGTTTAGTATCCATCATCGGTCTCAATAGGATGCATCCTTCCTAATAGACCTCATCAATCCCATCCATCCCCTTGATCCTATGGCAAAGGAAATTTGAAATTGATTGTGATATTTTGATTCTTTTTGCATTTTTTTATCATTTGAGCTCCCTCTCATCACTTGTCATGGTTTCCTTGATCCATCATATCATGGTGTGCTTTGACTAGTCAACATAGGGGCGTATCTTGATCTTTTCTTTATTATTGTCTTCTCGATTGTCCCATGTAATACCCACCAAGATCCCTGAGGTCTTGTGTTATGCCGGAGCATCCTTGTGTGCTTGTGGTTATCCCAATACCTGGCTCGACCAAGGTTATCGCAACTTTGGGGTGTTGGGATAGTCTTCTTGTTTGTTGTGTTTGTTTCATGCATTAGACACTAATCTGCCTTGGTCCTTTATACTTTGGTGTATCATGTCTTCTGCTATAGCAAGAATTAGTGCTCCTAAAGATGGAAAATTGCATTTGGATTGAATTTTATCTTCATCCTCTCGTCTATCAAAATTCCCCCCATCCATTCATCCTTCATCACTCTCCCCTCCCAATCTCCTATCGCCTTTTCATCCTTTCTTACCCATCACTTTGCATCATCTTCCTCATATACTTCTTGCATCATCTCCTCCATTTCGAGAGCACACCCGTGTTCTCTTGAACCTGCATTTCCTCTCGAGGGGGCATCCTTCATCCCTAATCTTCATCATTTTTTCCTTCCTAGTCACTCACTTGAATGACTAGGGCATCTTTCCCAATCTAACCATCTTCTTCTTCGTTCTATGTTTTAATATTCTTTGAAATGATGCTACTACGTAACACCATCTCAAAGAGGGGAAAATGCAAACACCTAAATTTGGACACTTAATTTATCTATATTTATCTCCTTTCGTCTAAGCATCTCCTTATTTGAATTAATTAAGTAATATCGCTATTATTTAATTAATATCCTTAATTCTGCCAAATCCCTAAGGTATTTAATTAATAAATAAATACCTTATCTCTTTAATCCCCCTTTCATTAATGAATTAAATAAATATGACATTTATTTAATTCTTCACATGTCACATCTCTTTCTTAATCTTAATTATTCTCCTAATCTCATCAGTAGGAATGTGCACATGCCTAATCCTTGATTAGGATGTGTCACATCCTCCAACTTTTTCAAGTTGGCCTCTAATCTCTCTTAGCCACCTAACCCTGCTTTAATCCTTCATTAACTAGCCTAATCAACCTCCCAAGGAATTTTTAATTCCTTTTATCCTTCCAAGGAATATTAAAATCATTTTTCTCTTCCCCATGTGATCTTTGACTTGTCACATCAAGTCACATGTGGACTCTTCCCCATGTGATCTTTGACTTTTAACATCAAGTCACATGTGAACTCTTCCCCATGAAATCTTTGACTTGTCACATCAAGTCACATGTGACAAGTGCTTACCTTTTTAGGCACCTTGTCTTATCCAAGGTACTTTTCACCTCTCCCTTTGGAACCTTGTCTTATCCACAAGATTCCCTAATCATGTGAATTTTAAATTCATTTTTTATTCCTCCTAAGAATCTTCTCATCTCCCAATGTACTTTCAAGGTACATGTCCTACCTCCACATCATGTATGCTCCTCCCACCTCATTCACACATCACCATTTCTAAGCCATCTCACATTCCACATGTCAAGATGTGAGGGCTTGTGAGTTTTCAACTCACCATAGTCCTTCATCTTGGCCTTGTTGGTTTAATCTTAGCTATTGAATTCTCTAGAGAATTCAACTTCCTCTATAAATACCCCCTATTTTATTTCATTTAGGGGGTTGATCATTGTGCTAACCAAACTCTTGCAAAATTTTCATTTGAGCCATACTTAGCTAAAAATTTGCATTCCTTGCATCCATCATACCATTTTCATTCATTTCTCATCCATCTTGCATCTCATATCAACATCTTTTGTCATCCAAGGAGCATACACAAAACCAACCATCAAGGGCCAACCAAAGGATCGATTCAAGGCATGGTAAAGATCAACTCATTTTTGTTATCTTATTTTGTTTTG
Organism: Sequoia sempervirens; assembly: GCA_007258455.2. Classification (NCBI taxonomy): domain Eukaryota; kingdom Viridiplantae; phylum Streptophyta; class Pinopsida; order Cupressales; family Cupressaceae; genus Sequoia; species Sequoia sempervirens. The sequence continues at coordinate 307,429,290 of VDFB02000015.1, read as the reverse complement.
AATCCAACTAGGCTAATCTTGAGGTGTTAGATGTTTCTATTGTTTCTTGCACATTTCTTGTTGTTGCTCATTTCTAGAACAGTATTTTTGCCTATTCACACCATCAATTAACCCAAATTCTCAAGCACTATCCTAACAAAAAAATTCTCAAAATTTGAGTAATTTGTCTTGTCACAATCTTTATCCCAAATATAAATCCATTCTTGGATTGGAAATATTCTCGTCTTCTCATCCATGGCCCTAATTTGTATATGGTGGGACCATACTAGTACTCCACTATATAAAAAATAATGTGGCATAAAAGTGAATACCACTTAAAATGCACTTTTTTGCAATCCTTATTAAGTGAACTTAAGGATTTGTGTAATTCCTCTACTACATACCCAACATAGTCATAAGGTTTATTGAGATCTTTGCTCTAGATGTCCACTGCTAACACCAATAGATTGATAGGCATATGAATGTTGATTTCCAACCCTAGGACTTGACATAAGGAGAAATATTTCTTTGCAAATTAATCTTCAAAAATGTCATATCCAAAGGGCTCCCAATCTCCCTTTTCAAATCTTTGCAACTCTCTGTGAGGCCCTCTAGGCCTAAAACATGGTAGCCACTTCACTCTGTAGCTATCTTAGTGTCTCTGATATTCTATGGTGAGGGCACCCAAGCCAATTGGTAGTTGATAATTAGGGTTTAGATCTAAAACCCTACATATATGGTCTTTGTCTAAGGGTAAGAGGCTTCTTCCATCTATTGTGAAAAATACCCTCTTCTCAAGTTTGTAGGCCTTAGTAACTACCCTAATTAGATCCAAATTTATGAATACATTTGACACAACTAGTTTTCCCAACCCTAACCACCAAATGTTTCAAATTGGCCTTGCTACTAGGGATTCCTATAGGTGTACTTGAAAAGTTCATACCCCTAAACTAGGATAATGGGGTCTCTACAATTTTTGTTCTTTTCAAAAACCCTATTTGATAAAATTCCTAACCCTTGGGCCATCTTTGGAATCTTCTATGATCCAGATAGTTGTACAATGATTTCATCATCTAACCCCCACTTATAACTCCTTGGCGTTCCAACCATTATTCTCAATTTAGGGCTTTCAAATTAAAAACTAGGGTTTCTTTAAAATTTTATGCTTCACAAAATACTTTCATAAAATTTTAATATAATTTCCCTATAAAACCCCAATTTCCCCTCTGAATACTTAATATCAGACAATTCAGACCCTTACACCTTCAAAATTTCACAAAGATGGTTTGATATACTTACTTGCTTGTAATTTTGCTGGATGCCCTAATTTCAACTTGAAAAACCCTCATTCACTTGGAAACTTTTAGCACTTCACTCGGATACTCAGCTTTTGTGATTTGAACAATGAAGGATGAGGTAATTAACCCAAAGTCCTCAAGGATTTGGTAGATATAAATCCCATCAGCCATTAGTACATTTGCATGCTTGAACGTGTGACCAGTGGTAGTTGTTCACCATGTTTGAATATGGGTCATTGATTTGAAAGATCAATGGTGATCACAGAAATTCAAAATTGCCACCTTGATGTGAAAGCTTTCTTTTTTCATTATTTGAGATGTGTGTCACCATTTCAGGGACTTGTGGGAGCAGTAGTCAAGGAAAAAAGGCTTCCCCAATTGGTGATTCTTTTACAAAATAATGAGGTGATGACACTTGATAGTATTTTGCAAGTTTGGGGAAGCAAAAACTTGATTTAACATCACCCTATGAACATTACATAGATTTCGTGAAAAGAATATACATGTGATTTTATGATGTGGTGGATTTTTTCTAACTCATTGGAGCAAATGTTGTCAAAGAAAAGGATCTATGATGCAAAGGCCCTCTGCGATACATAAGAGTTCAAAAGGCATGTGCCTTAAAGATAACTTAAGGCTACTAGGAAAAGGGGGGCCAACCATGAATGATGGAAAGGGGATTTACATGAGCAACTTGATTAGTCTTGAATTAAAAATGTGTTCTAGATCTCTATATTTATGTATAAACATGATATTTCCTTTATTAATAATATTAGTTAAAGAATTAGAATGAAAAAATTCAAGATAGACTTACCAACTAAATCCTATAAGGAATTATAGAATTAATAGGGGTAGTGATCACAACCTAGAGCCTTAGCATTAGCCATGGAAATAATAGATTTATATGAATTTCCTTTGAGATAATAAGTTTCTCATAAAAATATCCTTAATAATATGTAACCTAACAAGGGACCACACTCAAACATTGTTGAAAAGTAATGACTCATTTAGGGATATCCTCTTGATCTTTGAAAACCTACTCATAATGGTGAAAAAAATCTTGAGTGATAGCATGAGGCTCTATTAAAAGATGTTGGTCCTCCTTGATTATTTTGATAGCATGATAAGTGTGATGAGTGCATAGGGAATGGACAAATTCCTTTAAAAAATTGTCACCAATTTTAAGCTAGTGAAGATGGGCTTTGATTTGAGCTACTTTTCTAGAGTGAAATTTTGCTTTTGCTAATGGAATTTAGCAAATATTAGTTGTAGAGTAGGAGCATGTGTTTGGGCCTCTAGAGAAATGGTGGCATGATGGATCTCCAAGATGGTCTCCTGATAGGAGTGGTGCTAGATCTATGCCAATTGACACCTATAAAATTAGATGAAGTGGGAGGTCAATTTGAGAGTATTATCCATCAATCAATCTATCCATTTTGATGACAATTGGACCCAAATTATAGGCATGATAGATATGGCCCAACATGGGTTGATGATTCAACAAGGACTATTTAAAAAGTCTATCTTTTTAGTATTGGTTTTAAAAAACTACCATTCAACAAAAAATAGTATGAGGAAGTTATTTGAAAGGAAAACACTTAGTAGAGGTTCAATTGGAAAGGGAAATAATTGGTAACAAAAAATAACTAACAAAGGAAAAAATATTAGGCTATGATCATGTTCTTTTCAAGCCATTTTAAAAAAAATTATTATGCATGTAGTACCAAATCTCTCTTAACCAATTATCCAACACATAGGCAAAGTACTACATTTATCATATGTCATTTCTACCATATTAAAATCTCTACACATAACCTGAGTGGTTGCAAGAATTGAATCAAGAATCTATAGATCCAAATATAAGATCTTTCAATTGTATAATTAAGAGCATAAACATTAATGACTCCAATTTAGAATGATTGCCACTATTAAAACTAGCCCATAAAACCCTATTGGTGGGGTCACATTCCTAGTCAACTAAATGTGACTACTATTTAGGATATTGAAAAGTAACCACACAACTATGACCAACTTCATGATTACTACACAAAAAAGTAGTTGTTGGTCATATGACACAACAAACAATAGAATGCCAAAAATACAATTTTTAACTTTTCACAAATAGCAAATGTCCATCCTTGGAAATATTTATATAGAGTGTCTTACACACAAAAAAAATGAAGCCTATTAGACATCAAACATTCAAGGAGACACAATTCACTAATGGTCATCAAGACTCATATCTGAACTATCTAGCTCATTAAGAGTTGCATGCCTATTTGATAAAAAATCACACTTTGGAAGGGTGTTAAAGCTACCTAGTTAAATCACTAGTTAATTATGCATTTTTATCGGAATCATACTCATCTTCCTCCAAATACGTAGTCAAAGTACAAAGATTGTTATGGAACCATTGGAAGGGAAGATGGGGTTTAGCAAACAAAATATTTTGTGTGAGAAGATAAAATAGAGGTTGGAAATAGGATTCTAAGAACTTTTTATTCACCTTCTTGGATGATTCTCAATTGGAGGGAGCAACATCTTTTCCCTATCTTAGGGTTTTGAATCCCCCCGTTGATTTATGGTGGTAGACCAACTTTATAAAATTTTGTTATTTTAATGGCTTCCAACTCTAGTCCATCCTTCCTTTTCTTGGAGGTGGAGCCTCATTTGCATGTTGGGGAGTGGTCTTACCATAAGGAGAAATAAGAGGACAATCTTTGATCCTGTGATGAGAGGACTATCACCTTTAATAGGTGTTGTGTAGGCAAAGATAGATGACACATTGGGTGTGTGTCATTTGACCAATTTGAATATCAACTAGCTCCTTCAAACATTTAGAAAGATCAATCTCAAGATAGACACATTTTTGCAAATGGCCTAAGAAAACTTATCTAGCTCAACACAAATAGCATTGCCTAAAGAAGTATTTTCTCTTTGGTGGTTAGTTTGATGTGGGGTTTTCTCCCATTATTGGGGATGGTGTTGCGTGCACCTCCCGATGGACATTTTTTTGCTTCTTCGCAGCCTAGTGTAAGATCTTCTCCTATTAACATGGCTAGCCTAGGTGAGGGCCCATCTAGGAATGGGGGTTTTCATGTGGAAAAGGTTAATGGATGTTTGGAGAGGTTGCAAGAACATCTGATGTTGGTAATCCAATCGGAATCTGTTGTAGAGGATATGTGGCATATTACAGTAATCACATGCTAAGTTTCAAGTTTATGGGGCTAAGAGTTTCACTTCCATTTCTTGATTCATGGGTTTGCAAGACCTAGAACCCTAGAGGAGATGTCAATATAATGATGGCAACCAATAACTTCTTCTTAATTGATTTCTCCTACATGGTGGATAAAAATCAAACTTTTGAGGGTGGTCCTTATTTCTACAATCAAGTGGGCCTATTCATCAAGCCTTGACATGTGGGCTTCAACTCTGTAGAGGAGCTCCCATCTAGGATTTTGGTTTGGGTGTTTCTTCCTCGACTGCCTCTGGAATGTTGGCAAAGTGATATATTACAAATGATTTCCTTGTTTCCGGAAAGCCTATTGGTCCTTCTCAACAAACCCTGACTAAAAGAGTTATTTCCTTTGCTTGTGTGTGTGTGGATATTGATTTGAATAATCCATTGTTGGACTTGTTGGACATGATTATTGGGGTTGTTTCTTGGACCCAGTAGCTTGATTATGAAGTTCTACCTTTTCGTTCTCGATTGTGTCATGAATATAGCCACCTTTAGTAGAATTTTCCTAAATTTGTCATTGCTGAGAGTTTGGGTCGGGCACCTCCCCACTCTGCTCTGAAGTTGGATATAGGAAAGGATCCCATGCAAGGGGTGGTGGTGGAAAAAGAAGGGTTTGAATAGGTTAAATCTTGCAACAAAGGTAGAGGTCAAAAAAGGACCCTCAAAGATAGGTAGGAAGAGGAAACCTTTAATAGGTTTGAAGCTCTAGAGGACTTGGTTCAGGAGGAAGGTATTCCTCTTGATATGCAAGTGGTTGATGGTTCCTTGAGCATCAACCAATTTCTATCTCCATCCCAACTTTGTTAGGAGATCTTACAATTCAAATGTACATGGACCTTGACCCCTCAGTTTCTACGTTAGGAGAAGTTGGCTTGGTGCCTAAGGCTATTTTGGATCCTGGTATCCCTAGTTCTAGTTGCAAATATGAGAAAGGAGTTGTTGATTAAGATCCAAAAAATTCTTCGCCTCCTATCTTGGGTCTGCATCAAAAGCCCCCTAAAAAGGGAGCTCCAAAGAAGCCTCTTAAAGTAGGTAGAAAGAAGGACTAGGAAAAGGTAAAGATTATTGGTGAGATGTTGGTGGAGTCTGGATCCATGAGGACTATCGATTCTCATTTCTCCCAACCTCAGCGATGATTGTGCTATCTTGGAATGTTAGGGGTTTGAATAACATCCCTCGACTAAAGGCTATTCGTGATCTAATTTGTGCTCACTCTCTGGATATAGTTTTCCTCTATGAGACTAAGTTGTTTATTGATAGTATGATGAATTTGGCTTCTAATATTTGGGGTAGAGGTTTGTTTCAGTGTATTGGGGCACAGGGAAATTCTGGGGGGATTTCTTGTTTATGGGATCCGCACAAAATTATTCCTATTTGGTGGCTCTCTAGCAGGTACTCTATTTCTCGTGTTGCTTCTAGTTTGGTGCTAGGCAAGAGTTTTTTTTCTATAATATTTATGCCCCAATTGATTTTTTTGGTAAAGCACATTTGTGGTCGCATGTGAGATACTTGTGTTCTTTGGACCCTTTTCTTCCTTGGATTTTGGCAGGGGACTTCAATGCTATTTCTTCGTTCAAGGAGAAAAGGGGTGGTAACTCCTCAAGGATTATGTTGCTCTTTTAAACTTGGTAGACATCAAACCCTTGAATAGGTTGTTTACTTGGAACAACAGAAGAACTGGTGATGCTACCATTTCAGAAAGGTTGGAAAGATTCCTAGTATCCAGCTTTTGGGTTGGTAACAAATGGAGGACTTGTTCAGAGGTTTTGGATTGGTGGGGTTTTGATCACTCATCAATCAAATTTTTTGCTTGTTTCTCCAATTATCCTAAAAAGAATTCATTTAGATTCCAACTCATGTGGCTTCAAGATGTGTCTCTTCATTATCTTATCTCTGGTTGGTGGAATGTTGGGAAGCCGACCTATGACACTGCTATGTATTCTTTTACCAAGAGGCTTCAGTACATCAAGTATATGCTAAAAATATGGAATAGACACCATTTTGGAAATGTTTTTCAAGCTAGAAGGATTGTACAAGATCACTTGGATTCCATTTCTCGACAAATTCAGGCTCACTGGCTTTCTAGGGAGTTGAGAAGATTGGAGATGGTACGTGGAGGTGAAGGAGGTTGAGGAATGGGAGCTCCATGAGGAAATTTTTTGGAAGTGGAAGTCTCAAGTTGATTGGCTCCAGGAAGGTGACAAGAATACCTCTTTCTTACACAACTCAGTGAAGGATAGAAGGCAGAATAGTATCATATCTTCTCTCAAGTCTCTTGAGGGGAATGTTTTATGTTCCTCGAAGGATATTTCTCAAGAGTGTGTCAGTTTCTTCTCTGCTTTGTTTTCGGATGATGTACAGCCTGCCAATGAGGATGAAGCCTCAATATTAGCTTACATCCCATCCTTGGTGATTGAAGAAATGAATGACTCTCTTCTCAAGCCTATCTCCTTGACGGAGGTGGAGGGTATTGTTTTCCAGATGAAGAAAGGTAAAGCTCCAGGTCTTGATGGTTTTCCAGATGAAGAAAGGTAAAGCTCCAAGTCTTGATGGTTTTCTAGCTGAGTTCTTCTAGGAGTTTTGGGAGGTTATTAAGCTTGACCTTCTCGAGGTTTTCAAATAATCTTAAAGGAATAAGCAGATGTTATGAGCTATGAATTCCACTTTCCTAACTCTTATCCCTAAGAGGGAGGGTGTTGATTCTTTGGACCTTTTTTGACCAATTATCCTTTGCAATGTAGTGTACAAGATAATCACTAAGCTAATCACAAAATTCCTAAAGTCTTGGTTAGACAAGGTGATTTTTGAGGAGTAGGGTGGTTTTGTGGTTGGAAGACAAATTCTGGATGGTGTGATTATTGCAGCTGAGACAATGCATTCCATGTCTTCCTCTAGATAGAAGGTTATGTTTATTAAATTGGACATGGCCAAAACCTATAATCAAATCAAATGGGGTTTTCTCTTATACATTTTGAGGGCTTTTGGATTTGACAGTGCTTGGATTGAGTGGGTTATGAGTTGTGTTACTTCCTCCTCCTTCTTTGTGCTTATTAATGGGGAACCTTCTGCACTTTTGGGGGCCTCTAGGGAACTTCGATAGGGGGATCCTTTATCCCCTTATTTATTTTGATGGTGGAGGGTCTTGGAAGATTTATTAAATCTCATGTGGTGCTTGATCTTATTTAGGGTTGGCACTAGGATAATTTACCCCCTAGTCTCACCTTCAGTTTGTTGATGACACAACTTTAATGGGCTTGGCCAGGGTGGATGAAACCGTCAATTTATGGAGGACTTTGGATTGTTACTTGGTTGCTTCGGGTCAGAGAATTGATGAGGACAAGTCCTTTATTTACTTCTTCAACACTTCTAATCGTATTCAGTGGAGAATTGCTAGGATTCTCAGGTTTCAAATTGGATTGTTGCCCTTTGTTTATCTTGGTATTCCTCTTGTTTTTCGCACTCTTCCAAGGTCATTTTGGTAGGATGTTATTGAGAATTTTCATAAAAATATTAGGCATTGAACTTGTAGGTGGCTCTCTACTACTGGTAGAGTGACTCTTCTGAGGTCTATAGTTCAGGCCCTCCTATACAAGTGCTTTGTGCTCTCAACCCCTACTAGTTTTATTATTGACTTGGAGTGTATGTGTTGTCAATTATTTTGGTCTGGAAATCTTCTCTCAATGAAGTGGAACCTGGTTAAGTGGGAGGATGTGTGTCGACCAAAGCAGGAAGGTGGTCTTGGGTTGCGATGGGACAACTTGTATGGGTAGGCCTTGATAGCTAAGCTTTATTGGCATTGGTGTGCTCAGCAACAACAGACATGGGCTAAAGTCCTCACCTCAAAATATCTTGGGGATGTGGAGAGTGTGGATGTGTTTAGATATAGCCTCTTGGGAAAAGGTTCCATGATTTAGAGTACTCTCAAAAGGGGTGCTAAGTTGATTAAGCAAGGGTTGTTTTGGGTTTGCAACAAAGGATTTGAAGCTCTTTTTTGGTTTGATTCTTGGGATGAGCACCCTCTTATTGTGTCATTACACCCTCACTTATAGGATTTATGCAGGATTTTGTGGTGGTTGTCTAGTGTCATGTTGCATATTTTAAAGTGCCCAATGTCCTGGCTTAGGCTATTGTGTATAGGTGGAAGGACCCAAATAAATGGCCTCCTAGGGGATTGATGGAGGATCGATGTGAGTTGGTTAGAATTTTGGCTAGTAGAGTTTGTAACTCCCTTTAGGAGAGGTATTTCCTAACTTGAGGCCATGACTAGAAGACAAGTTCTTTGTTGTTTCTGGTTATCAAGCATTGGATAAACAGATACATGGGTGCATGGGAGTTCCTTGGTGGAAACAGATCTGGAATAAGTTCTCTTGGCCTAAGTGCAATTTTTTCTCTTGGCTGGTGATTCATAATTGATGCGTGACCTGGGAGAACCTATGGAAGCATGGATTTTAGGGCCCTTCTATGTGTATCATGTGCTCTAACAGCGAGGAGAACACCTCCCACAGGTCTTCTTTTAATGTTCCTTTGTTAGGGTGATCTAACATTTCTAGTGGGAAGTTTGCAATCAGTCGTGCAAGCACACTTGTTCCTTGGGTGACTTATGCTTGAGGTTGGGGAGTGCTCTTGCTAAGGCTTCCTTCCTTCACATTTTCTAGACAATTGGTCCCAGTTTGATCATTTGGTAGATCTGGTTGGAACACAATTGCATGATCTTTCTAGATAAGAAGCTTCATGTTCGTCAAGTTTGGATGAGATTTTTGGGGGTTCTTTAGGAGACTTTGGTGACCAAGTGTGACCTTTAGATCCCTATGGACCTTGGTGACATGGGAAAGGTTTGTAGTTTGGGACTCCTTGTTGGTGATAGGGGTGTACCTAGATCTAGCACAAGACAAAGTGCTAAGGAAAAGTTTCTAAGAGAGGGTCATTGGGTGCCTCCTCCTCTTGGGGTACTTAAAATCAATATTGATGGGTCTTCTAGAGGCAATCCTGGTCCTACTGGGGTTGGTGGTGTTGGGAGGGATAATTTAGGAGTGGTTATTTTTTTCTTTTTGAATTACAAAGGGAAGCATTTTAACAACTTCATGGAGGCTTGGGTTATTCTTGCTACTTTGAAAAGGGCTTGTGCCCTTGGTTGGAGAAAGGTGATTTGTGAGTCTGATTCTTAGATTGTGATTGACCTGTTGAACAAGCATCATTTTGAAGAGGTGAATTGGTAGCTTGTTGTGATTCTTAGGAAGATCATTTCTTTGGGTGGTGTCCTTGATTCTATCACCTTTTGCCACATCCCACAAGAGTGGAATAGGGTGGATAATGGTTTGGCTAAGTGGGCATCTGAAAGAATGGGACCTTGGAGTGTGAAGGACTAGGATGATCTTCCTATGGATCTATCTCAAGAGATGGAGGAGTTGATCACAGAGGATATGAGATTCTTCTTGGGAGTTACTTGATGGTTCTTTTGTTGATTTTTCCCCTATGGGGCTGGTTGTATCTACTTGATTTGTACTACTTTCCTGATTCAATGAAGTTTTTACCCTCTTTTTTTAACAAAAAAAACATTGCCTAAAGAAGCCAATATTTTAGGCAATAAGTTCTAGCATGGAAAAGGTGACCTAGGAAATTCTACCCAAATAGAGACACAAAGACCTCTCTCCATGAAGTCTAAAAAGTCTTGAGTCTAGAGTGGGAAAAAGATAAGATACACATAGACAAACATAGAGCCACATTTGAGAATGACCTCTACATGGCTAGCTTCAACAAAGTGAAAAAAAAAAGAATCGTGAGGTTTCAGGCAACATCAAGGAACCCCATGCAATTCCCAAGCTTTGTTTTTTTAGATGCACATGACAATTGAGAAGGGGGGTGAATTAGTTGTACATCAAAACCCTCATTAACATTCAGATCTTCATTAGCCCTTAAACCCTTATGAAAGTAAACAATTAAAACAACACATCAAAACACCATGCCCAATAGAAAACCAAATTTACGTGGAAAACCCAAGAAGGGAAAAACCACGATGCTCAAATTAGCTCACTATATAAATGAATTGCAACATTGAATACAATAGGCTCACTACCAGAGGGCTCATTGCCCAAAAGAGAGAAGGGCTCACTACTAAATTAGAAAGAAGAAAGAAAGGAACTGTTACAAAGAGAAATCCATCTTAGAGGAACAGGAGAAATCCACCACTTAAACCTTATGCCATCTGCAACCTTTGGCTCACTGCTTCCAGTAACTTCAAGCATACTACAAATGTAGACCCTTCTACTCACTGCTTCAGATTCATAGGCATTAATTTCGCACTCAAATCAACACACTTATTCAAATTCAAATCCTTCACACACCTTCTACAGATTTGTACCCATCTTCAGCAATTTACCTTGCATATATACCATCCTCGACCTAAACAATCCCAATTAAGTCAACCTTAATGAAACGTATGCACCTAAAACGTGCAATTACAAAATAGGTCAACACCAAACACCTCCACGATGGAAAGAAGTGAAGGACGACCACACCTTGGGTTAACTAGGACCCAAAACTACACCAACACATTTTGTAAGGCTTCCAAAAATAACACACCACTTTTGAGGTCAACCAAACTTGTATTAACACCCTTAACAATTAAATTCATGCTTAACTAGGTCCAAAGACAACTTTGCAGACCACATAACAACACTCCAAAATATCCATACAATATCTCAAAATATTCCAGTATCATCAAAACATTCTGCAACTTTGTCACAACCACTTGAAACTGAGAACATCATCATTCTATGCAGCTAGACACACTAGCACAGACATCCAACTCACTAAGAAACCTTGTAGAACAACATAGAACCTAAAACTTCAAGGAAAGGTAGATACAATCAATATAAGAATGTTCCTAGATCTGCAAGACAGGAACCTTCATTGTGAAGAAATGTGGAGCAATCTCATTTCTCCCAAAAATCATGTTTCACCAAATAGACATATTGTCAAACACATCTTTTATTATGTAGAATAGTCCAGAACTTGAAACTCTGGATATAGGACCTTCGAGCACCTTTGATCATCATATCCAAGCCACGTGGGCCTATCTTCAACCATGAAGACATGCAGAGTAGAACATTGAACACCACTTTGTCACACTGAACTCTTTTTTACTCAAATTTTCTCAAAAGCGCTTGGAAACCAAGTGAACTAACTACATCAACAACACTACTAACATCTCTACAACACATTTGCTACATCTGCAACACCTCTCATCAATAATAGCACATCCAACAATCTCTTCAGACACAACTTCTACAACTATACTAAAGTAAGACATCAGTGACAACACCAACAACATTGTGTGACATCAATACCAACAACTCCAAGCTTCCAACAACTCCAATGCTAGGGGTTGACATTATCAACACCAACAACATTCCAACACTCTCTTCATACAAGGGGTTGGCATCAATGACATTACTCAAACCACCCACAAACAACTCAAGCTTCCAACATGTTCACCTATTCTTTGAACATTCTTTCAAGGGGAATCCTCCTAACAAAATATTCCATTAAAGTAAAAAATTTAAATCATCTATAGGCACACTATCAAACTTTGGGATGGGAAGGATCACATCTAGAGGTGTTTTAGAATACATAACTTATGAAATGTCTTGGGAACAAAGTTTTTGGGCTAATTTTTTTGTAGATCCACCTCTATGTGTTGTCAAACCATTAACATCAACAATAACTACTTGATTGATAAAGTTCGAAGCTATTTAAAAGAGAGTGAAATGTCCATAGATATAAAAGACTAAAAGGCCCCATAATAAATGTAGAAAAACAATAAAAAAACATAAATTTAAAGAAGCAAATAACATAAGAAACAACAAAAACCGACACAAACAAAACAAAAACCTAAACCCTGATAGAACCCTTCATCCATTCTCGTCTTTTGAAAACACCAATTTTCATGGAAAACAAAGGGTTGCAAAAGGAGGAGTGATGAGATCATTGAAAACAAAATAAGTCATCCAAATCATGAATGTTAAAAAAAGAAACTTACTTATCATCCTGCAAAATATTAAACATTTGCAATCAATATAGTATTTGCAAAGAACACAACATAAAATAGTGGGTGAGCTGTGACTAACTAGAAAAGATTGATTCGAATGAGACACATTTAAAATTGGAAAAAAAACATGCAAATAGAATCTTATCAATTTGTTATCTATCATTTCGCAAATTGATAGAGGCCCCCACTTTCACCCTTCCTGCTCTCATCCTCCATGCCCACAAGAATAAAGACAGAGAATAGTTTCAAGCATAAAAATAAATGGCTTACTTAAAACAAAGTGATTCGCCAATCATTCAAAATTATTACAAAAGAACTTTGGACCATTAGCAGTTTAAATCAGTTTTCAACTTTCATGCTGTCAGTTTTTTATTCATTCATATTTAGGTGATAAAAAGCTATGGTGGGATTATAACTAGCAGGTCAAAATCAAGGCCTCGTGAAGGGGCACTGTTACTCTTTAATTTTATAATGCATTAAGCTACATGAAATAAAAAGCTTGATTAAGGAAGTGGTTTCATGGAAAACAAATTGTTAATGGTTCCATTGGAATTTTATTTTTGTATTTTGGGTGGGTTAAAAATTTCTTCCTATCAGTTATTAACACTAAATTATCGTAGATAGCCCAAACTTGAAATGGACGTGGAGCAGGGTTGAGAGTTTTTTATTTATGATGTTGAAGTGTAATATTGCAATTTTTAAGAGTTGGTCTTATGAAGAGGGGTTAATAAGGGGTCTGATGGAACCTATACGATTTGTGTAGTAAGGGTGAGTATCATGGATAGGAGCTTCCTAAAAAATTTCAGTGGGTATTGTTGAGAGTAGTTAAGAATATTTTAAAGCAGGAGGTCCCCATGAATTTAGTAGTGTGGTTTAAGCTTAAAAGTTTAAGCTCCGAAATTGGTGGGACAATTTCTAGCCCCACCCCAAATGCACCCACTCAAATCTTCAATCTAAAAAGTAGGGGCTGCTATTATTCAAGGAAAGATTCTAATTATCCTCTAGCATATTAGGTCCCATAAGAAAAAAATCATGCTATAGAATAAATGCTACAAAATAAAATTGACTCTTATGCAAGAAAATAAGAGACCCTACTTTTTAGATTTTATATTTAAGTGGGTGTCTTTGGGGTGAGGCTGATCGTTTCCCTCACCCACTTCTGAAAATTTTATTGACACGTATCATTCACCTACATTCCTTCTTGTTAAAAAAATAATCATAAGATTTGAAGTCACATGTTATTCACCTACATTCATTGTTGGTAAAAATAAAACATGAGATTTGAACCTTGCCTATTATTTGAAAAATTCATGGGACTCCAAACTTATAAAGGTTCCTAAAAATTCTCAAGAACATTCTCAGCAACACCCACAGAGATATTTTTAAAAGCCCCCTTCCATGGAACAATAACTTTATATAAGATTTCTCTGCTGAGGTATAACTAAGATCTTTTAAAGCCTTGATAATCAAATGCTTCCGTGAATTTAATAACAATAGACAATACTAAAAATCTTAGTTCACAATTTTTAAGAATCTAGTGATCCAATAGATTTTTACCAACAATTATTGCTAAAAAATTATACATATTGTAATTGTTGTCATGCAGGTCTTAAATTTGATGGTTGTGTGGTCATATTTAAGAATTTTTGTTGTAAAATACAATCAAAATTTTAGTAAGACTGTATGACATGAAATGAGATATTGCAGACAAATTGTTAAAATTTATATAAGATTATTTGAAGATAAATATACAAAAGTTAGAGACTGTATATGCATATCATTTATATATATTTTTATTTATAATAAGATATTCTTATTCAAAAGACAATTTTGAATAGATAACCATTATTAAAAAAATTATTTGATATGCACACTGCCAAATTTAGACTGTGATAAAATGCATTAAAAACTGATACATTGATGAGAAGAATTTCCAATTCCACCTACAGAAATTCTAATTTTTTCACTGAAATATCTGGCTCCATAAAAAAGAAATCATGGGACAAGGTAAGATAATTTAAGCAACTTTCTTTATTTGAAAATCCTTTCTTTTGTCAAAACCACTTGGTATTTAAAAATTCAAGTTCCTCTTTGTTAAGAGGAAACCCATAGATTTTAATTCCCACTGGCACAAACTATAATTTAAAAAAAAAAAAACTAATAAAAAAACAATGCTGAATATTTTGGGACTGTATATACTACAAATCTGTGAAAGGCCAGTGTACGTATATTAGCCCAAATGGCAATGTAAGAGCTACTTGACACCAATAAAGTGTGCAGCTGACATTATGTTATGAACTTATTTGAGATTTTGGATATGTTACATAAGAGACAATATACTTGGCTATTTCATTCTTTAAATTGCAGTATAATTGAATTGAATTATAACTATTAAAAATAAGAAGATCAATTGCCAACCATATGAAATTTTATATAATAGTTTTTAACTAAATTTGGTGGTTTATTCAATTAAAAGAGAGACATGTTTAAGATTTTTTATTTATAAAGAACATTCTTTTAATAAAGGAGGATGAAAGCCACTTCTATTTTAATATCACCCCATTAACATATTTGACCTTAGACCAAACCTTTCAGCTACATACCACCATACACAAGATTTAAACTACAACAGGTTAACTTAGAAAGAAACTAATAATAGAGTCATTAGTGTCATCCCAAGCGTCCTCTTAGTCTGCAACAGACAAAACTGTGAGTCCACAAATCCAAAATCTGCAAAATGCAGTCTATCTTTGTCCCATCAATCACCACCTCACTGTCTACATATGAATTGGTTCCATATGGACTCAAATCCTTATTCATATGAGTCGGGTCACCCCAGACAATTTGTATGAGGTGACTTTGGCTCTTCTCTTGTCTTGACCGTCCTCAAATCTACTTCCACTATAAATTCTCAAACGAACAACATTCTTCTTCATACCCACACTGATTTCAGAATCTCAGTCTAGTCATTTTTACAAAGAGATAGATGATAGTAATGATGACAATAGAGAGTTGGGCATCCACAGTTGCTGTGATTGTGTGTGGGGTATACACAGTGTACTATGCTTTGAGGAGGTTCAATAGCTGGTGGTATAAGCCCACCCTGAAGAAAGATAGTGCCCCTCTTCCACCAGGAGATATGGGGTGGCCCTTCTTGGGTAACATGCTCAGCTTTCTTAGAGCTTTCAAATCCACCAACCCAGAGGACTTCATTTCAAGCTTTGTTTCCAGGTTGGTCTTGTTAGTATCTTATTCTGAAGAAAACAGAGCTTTTTATGAATAATCATATTGCTTAGACTTTCTTAGCATGCAATTGAAGTTTAATTCCCCAAAGATATGCCTCAAATTCACCAACTCAAATCATCTCCTGAGTTGTATTAAAAGTTTGTATTTTTGGGTTTTTTAAATTATTGATTTCCTTGGTTTTTTGAATGCATGCCATGTTTAATATTTATGTTTCCTCAGGCTATAATAGCTTTCCAATTCCAATCACCTCCCACGTTGCATTAACAACTTGTATTTAAGAGCACCGAATTCTTAATCTCTTTCTTTTCTGAAACACCCCATGAGTATAAATGTCATAGGTCAAATCATTCTTCATTTTCTCCTTTCGATACTGAGTAGTTTGAGAATTTTAACATGAGGCATTAATGGGCATTTTGTTACTATTTTCCTCTGTTTTCTGAGTAGATACTATGATAATGACTGCTATAGGTGAAATCATTCTATGTTTTCTGCTTTCTCAGGTTCAGCCGGGTTGGTCTATACAGGGCATTCATGTTTGGGAAGCCCACAATTTTAGGAACAATTCCAGAAGTCTGTAAGGTAATTCTGATGGATGATGTCCATTTTATTCCTGGGTGGCCAAAATCTGCGGTTGATCTTATTGGCAGAAAATCCTTTGTGGGTATCACCTTTGAGGAACACAAGCGTCTTCGCAAGCTAACTGCAGCACCAGTGACTGGAAATGAGGTCTTATCAAAGTACTTAACTTGGATTGAGGAAACTGTGGTTTCGGATTTAGAAAAGTGGTCCAAGATGGACAAGGTTTATTTTCTCACACATATTAGAAAGGTGAGATTAATGGCAATTTCTTACAAGTATTACTTTCTCTTATTCTCACCGTTAAACAGTTTATATGTGGCTCTGCAGCTTACTTTCGACATAATTGCATACATCTTCCTCAGTAACGAGCCAAATGAGGATATAATGGCTCTAGAAAGGGAGTATACTACTCTAAATTTGGGTGTTAGAGCCATAGCAATTAATTTCCCCGGTACTGCATACAATAAAGCCCTTAAGGTTGGTTTACTGAATAGGCCATGCTACTTAATCTGAAAACAATTTCATCTTTGTTTTGGTATGCTGCCTTAATTGTGTTATTTTTTTGCTTCACTCAAAATTCCTATACTAAGCAAGTGTAAGTTCAAACAATGGTGATGTGTTTCTTTGGATGGTGAAATAGGCAAGGAAAAAGCTGGTAGCAATTCTTCAGTCAATGATTGACAGGAGGAGGACAGGACAGGGAGGAAAGGAAGATAAGAAAGAAGATATGTTAGATGTATTACTCAAGGTGAAGGATCAACATGGTAGGCTCTTAGAAGATGAGGAGATTATTGATTTATTAGTCATGTATCTAAATGCGGGGCATGAGTCGTCTGGGCATATGACTATGTGGACTGTTGTTTTTCTATTACAGCATCCTGAAATGTATGCAAAAGCAAAGGTGAGTGCCACCCAAATTACTATCCTGCTGCAATATTTTTCATTACTAAAGCTAATAGAAAAAATGTTCTTTCAGGCTGAACAGGAGGATATCGTCAGAAGGAGGCCAGAGGGACAAAAGAACCTCGTATATTCAGAACTTCGAGAAATGGAATACCTTCATAAGGTGAGATTCCTAACAGTGGCAAACAGAGGATTGAAAGCAATCAATGATATTTTCAGTTAATTTTAGAGGTAGAATGATTTTTCTATTCAGGTTATAAACGAAAGCCTCCGCTTAGTGAGCTTTTCCTCAATGGTTTTCAGAGAAGCTTTAGATGATGTTGAATTGAATGGTAGGTATCTGGTTCCTTGTTTTATAGAATTCTACTGGTTTTCCAACTGTATGCTCTTCATTGTCCCCTTATTAGAATTCATGTTAATGCTAGTTAACTGTTACTTAAGGTTATACAATTCCGAAGGGATGGAGGATACAAATTTGGATGAGAAATGTGCATCTGGATCCTGAAGTTTATCCTCATCCAAAGAAGTTTGATCCAGAAAGATGGGAGGTAAATGTCTCAAATCCTCTGTCTTTGCGTGGTTTTTCGGTTCTCTTTTCATCCTTGTAAACGACTAGATGTTTTCTGAAGTGGGTTCCTTAGAGTTTTCTAACGAGACGATGTTCTCCTTTCAGAATTTTGTTCCCAGGCCAGGGATGTTTATGCCCTTTGGATTGGGAAGCAGATTGTGTCCTGGCAATGAGCTAGCAAAGATGGAGATATGCATTTTCATGCATAGTATGCTGCTTCAATATGAGTAAGTGACAAGTAGATCAAAGGATTGCAGGGGGACCATGGTATAGTTGTTTTGAGTAAGGTTCAAGAAGGGAGAAGCTGTTTCAATTTTTAATCTGCAAGTGTCCCGTGAATGGTTATTGATTGAGGGAATGCAAAATTCTAGCCTTCTCAAAAAGAATTGGACCGCCCATTTAAGAGTTTAATACACTTATGCACTTAAACTGTTTTTCTGGAGGAAAAAATAAGGAATGCTAGATAATACTCCTAAAACTATTGAGAAGAGCTCCTAAATTTATCCAGTTGTACCTCCTGACAAAATTAAGGGAAGCCCCTACCATAGGATCTCATGCTATTTTGTTGGTTTCAATTACAAATTAGTTTGTCATTCCATCTCTGCTTGTATGAAGGGATGAATGGACTTCCTGCTTGAATAATGTTATGAGCTCTCATTTCCATCTTTGATTTGTGGCTGTGAGTGCAGAATTGAGCGTTTAACACCAGACTGCAAGGTGAGATATTTGCCTCACCCTCGCCCTGTTGACAATTGTCCTGTTAGAGTCAGAAAGTTAAACCCATCATGACAATTTTGAATATCAGCTGCTGCTGAAATGGACAGAGACTCTCCGGCAAAGTTTTGTTAGGTTTAGCCAAATATGTAGAGAATCGAATAAAAGGGTGTGTTTCCACTTGGGGAATCCCAGGGAGGTATATTCCATTTTGGTGGGCATTAAGCTTCCTCTGGTGAAGCAGCAAACCTTTGATGTAAATGCTGTCCACCTAGTGAGAATCAAAATAGAGCCGTAAGATACTATAGATAGTAATGCCAACTAAGACTATTTCTATTATAGAAATAAATGTAATAACCCAATAGAAATGCAGTGGAGATAAAGCATTTATAAATTATATTTTATCTTTTGACATAATATACAATGAGCTGAAGGACGATGCACAAGTTGAGAAGTGGTGCAAGAAATTTTGAATGCTGGTAAATATGAGAGTTTGGTAGTACTTGCAATTTTTTTTATTTTTTATTTTTGAATAGAAGTCAGTTGAAAAGAGTTATTAGGTTAAGGTATACTTTTTGAATTAAATTGATGTTAAAAAAATGAACTCAATTTAATTCAGAAAAGTATATTTTGATCGATATAGACTGTGGAAATTTAATGTCTTTGAATTATTAGGTTGTTAACAAGATAATGGAAAATGATACTGTGAATTGAATTTGTTCTATTATCATTTTAATATCAAATTTTGTTCTGACAATATGTATTGTTAATGAATCAACAATATAGTTTTTTTAAATTAAAAGATTTCAGTCAAAAGGTTGTAGTTCAATTGGTGAGTGTGGTGGTATATTCCTTGGTTACACCACCCATCAAGGTCCAAATCTTTGGAGGTACCTTATAAAGGATGACGTCAGGTGATTTTGGAAGAATGAATAGCCTTCAGTCCTTGACCTTGGGGGAATGATTAACCCTCAGTTCTTGACTTTAGGGGATTGAATAACCATCAATCTTTGACTTTGGAGGAATGAATACATACTGTCTATGCAGTCAGTAGGATGGACGTTTGATTGTATTTATTAATTAATTGAAAATAAAAAGTATCACTTTTTATTTTCAATTAATTAATAAATACAATCAAACGTCCATCCTACTGACTGCATAGACAGTATGAATAACCCTCAATCCTTTACTTTATGAAAATGAAAAAAAATAAAAATTCCTGCTCATCCTGAAAAGAATTTATAATACGATGACCGTACAATTAATAAAACTGGCAGAGAACCTCTATTTCATTAAAGCTGACGGTTTCATGTCTTTATGTGATTTTTTAGTATATGCGTAGAACTCACTCAGACAGCCACAACCTAATAATGGCTGTTTACGTACATTCCCAAGGAAGGGACAGCTGTTGTAGTTTTTACTGTGCCATAGCCGAATGGATTTCATTTTGTTAAACTCTATAATTTAAGAATCTATCCCTGAAAATGTGGATAAGCTATTTTGTAGGAGGTGAAATTTAAGCTACTAGCTGTGGTGGGGGAATGGGAAAATCACTGTTTTTTGCCAGATGGTAGTATGTAGTTGGTGTCATATAAAAGAATTCTACAAACAGTGAATTAACAGTAGATCTGGTGCAGTTCCAAGACAGTAACAGCATAAAAATAGTATTCATAGGGGACTAGATTTCTGCATTTGGCCAAAAAAGTTATACAGGTACCCTAAATGAAGCCAATGGTTTAGAAAAAACTGGAACACAAGTAGCTTAGAATGTAAAAAATTATTATGTAATGAGTGACCCTTTTGGGTGTGTGGAAGGAGAATTTTCAGACTCAAATAATCTGTTTTTTTTTTTTCCGGTTGAATCCAGCTTAGAAAGTGTAGGGAAAAGTGAATGATACGTCTTGGGTTTTCAGCTTGACTCGCTTTTCAAGTGTGTTAGTGGGAAATTTCTGTTGTAAATCTCTTGCAAGCAGGGCTTAATGTCACAGTTCAAACAAATGCTTTATGATGGTTATTCATTGAAAGGTGTCACTAAAGTATTAAGACATATCTGAGTGTAAATAAAATTATATATAAATTAAATATCTACATTATCATAATTTTATACTAGTAATCGCATCTCAGTATGCAATGGGTACATCGAAGAGGTTTGGAAGGTCAATTAGGATAAATTTTGGTCTATTTTTTGCATTCATTTGTGCAGTACATGAGGTCAATTGGTAGGCCATTTAGAAAATGATGTTGTTTGTGCAACAAATGTGTCAACATGGAGAAAAGGAGAGGGAGAGATAGAGAGGAGAGAGGGATAGATAGAGATGGAAGATAAATATATAGAGAGGGAGAGAGAGGGAGCCATAGAAAGATAAAGATATAGGAAGTGATATAGAGAGAGGTAGAGAGATGGTGAGATATAAGGGTAGAGAGAGATGGAGAGATAATAAGATAGAGATAGAGAGGCAAATAGATATATATAGAGAGAGAGAGGGGGTCTAGGAAGAGAGATGGAGATAGAGAGGGAGAGAGATGGATGGATAGGGAGAGGACATGCCTAGAGATAGAAGGGGAGAGAGGAAGATAGAGGTATATATATATATATACTTGTCTTCCCTTCTCTCATCCTCTCTTTCTCCCTCTCCCTCACTCTATATTTCTATCCCTATTTATCTCCCCCTCCCTATTTATATCTTAATCTCTCTACCTATGTTTATATCTTTGTCTCCTATTTCTCTTTATCTCTACATCTCCCTCTCTCTATGTGACTATCTATCTATGTCTCTCCTCTTCTATATTTTCCCATCTCTTTCTCACTTTATTTATCTTAGAATCTCTATCTCTTTCTCTCTCCCTCTTTATTCCTCTAAATTTTTACCTCTATCTGTGTATCTCTATATCTCTTTGTCCCCCTCTCTATTTCTCTTCCTCTTACTATCTCTATCTCTATATCTCTCCTTTATTCCTCTATATTTCTACCTCTATCTCTGTATCTTTATATCTCTTTGTCTCTCGCTCTATTTCTCAATTTCTCTCTCTTCTCTCTTTTTATATCTCCCTCACACTCTATCTATCCCTTCTCTCTTTGGATTGCAATGGGTATGCCAAAGATGTGTGGAAGGTCAATTAGGGAAAACTTTAGTCTATTTTTTCGTACATTTGTGTAGTACATGAGGTCAATTTGTAGGGCATTTATCAAATGATGTTTTTTAGCAAAGCTCTCAATGAAGAAGTGGAAACTTTAATTCAAGTATAAGATCCAAACACGACTAAAACAAAACCTCTAAGAGGGAGGGAGAGGGAGAGAGTGATAGAAAGAGGGAGGGATAGAGGAGGGAAGAGCTAGAGAGAGTGGTAAGGAGATAGAGATGGAGAGGAAGATAGAGATAGAGGTGGAGATGGAGATGGAGGATAGGGATATGGAGAGGAAAGGGAGGGATAAAGAGAGAGGAGAGAGGGATAGATAGATACCTCTCTATCTCTCTATTTCCCTTTCTCTATCTCCCTCTATCTCTATCTTTCTTTCTTTCTTCTCTCTTTTTTGTACCTCCCTCTTCCTCTCTCTATCCCTCCATTTTTATCTTTGTTTCTCTCTCTAACTCTATCTCTCTCTCTTTATCTATATGCATGTCTTTCTCCTCCTTTGTCTCATTTGCTCCCCCTCTCTTTCTCTCTCTTCCTATCTCTTTTTTTCTCCCTTTGCTTCTCTACATCTTATCTTTATTTTCATGCCAATTGACATTCCCTTTGTGTGTGGTCCAAGTTTCAATGTAGGATTGTAGTTTGGATTGGGTTGATAGATGTGAGGAGACAAACATCTACAACCTTGAAGTTACAAAATTATTGGTGGTCTATTTCTTTGATTGGTGATAGATTTGACAAAAGGTAAAGCCCAAGGCTTTATGAGCGAAAAACCATGGGGCAAGGCTATGATAGAAACATCGCAAGAAAGGATGTAATAGATGGATCACATATGGGCTCCCATAGGAAACCCAAGGCTTAAGAAACAACAAGATTGTATTAATGATTATATTACTATGTATTTATTATTTAGTATATTTATATTGTATTATATAATATAATAATATTCATATATTCATATTAGATTGTTTATTATACTTATATTTATACTATATAATATTACATTATATATTATATATTACACTATTACACTATATAATATATATTATAAATATAAATATAATAAATGCTATATAAATAATATAATACAAATAATATAAAAATAATATAATATTATATAATACAAATAAAAAATATAATAAACAATATAGTATAAATATATAAATAATGCAATATAGTGTAATATAAATATATAAATAATATAACTACACGTGCATTATTTAAAATAAAATATAATATTATATAATAATATAGTGTTTATTTATTATTATATATTATATATGAATTTTATATAATATAAATTTTTAAATGTATTTTAAAAATATAACAATTAAATATTAAATATTTAAAACATATTTATTATTTAATTATATATAAAATTTAAATTATATTTTTATTATTACTTTGTATTATATTCTATATAATAAACTATTAAATATAAAACATAATATAATTACTATATAATTTTTAATATAATATTATTTAAATTAATTTATTAAGAAAATTTAAAAGAAAAACCCTCATAAAAAATGCTATTATATTTAGGAGTGGATTCTTGATGACCTTGAAGAAGTATCGATGGGAATAAAACAAGGGGAAAAAAAGCCTTGTTGGAAATAATGTACGTGGAAAACGGCCACAGGCGAAAAATGATGTGAAGTATTAACAGACCAAATTTTTTTAACCGTCTTGCATTGTTTATTCTCAACTTTCAACCGTTGATTTTACAAATCAGTTGGGCTCTTTTCAAATAAGGATACACCTTTGGCGTAATAAATTTTGATGATTTGTTCAAAATATTTTTCTTTCATGTGCTTTACTCTCTTTAAAATTTTGATTGTATTTTATGGTAAAAATGCATAAATTTAAGCCTGTTCGCAAGTCATTTTGGAAGGCAAAGAAAGGGATTTTGCATTTGTATGGTTTAACATCAAAACAACCTTGATTGAAGATTTGAAGACTTAGAAGAATAAGTTTTACTAGGGTTTCTTCTTTCCTGCTTCACCTATGACCATCTCGAGCTACAACTATTCAAGTAAAGGGAAAAATTAATGTGCCAATGACTTAATTGGATGGAAGTTTCTTATTTCCCTACCCCTATTTATTCTGCATGTCTAATTGTATTATATACTTTTATCAAGATTCAACTATGTAGGACTCATATTTCATGAATAATTGATCACACAAACCCATTTCTCATGATAATGAATGGTCCACTTAGCACTCATTACATCTAGGTGATGTTAATAAGGGTGAAGCATTGGGACTTCCTAGGAGGTCACTTATCCTAGTACTTCTCCAACTCAAGTAGGCTTAACTAAGGAGTTTGCCCCAAATCAAGTCCACCTAGCTTGCTACCTCATTTGTAATAAGTGGCACTAATCTTAGGGGACTCCATGGTTAAGCACATTTGAGTTGAAGTCATACTACAATGGTTGAATTGATGGTAAGTCTTGATGCCTCATTAAGTGGGCTTGATCTTTGAAGGATTCACAAATGGGGTAGCAAGCTAAGTGAGAAACTCCATGGTTAAGCATGCTTGAGTCAAAGAAGTACTAGAATGGGTGTCTTTCCAAGTAGTCCTAGTGCTCCACCCGTGTGAGCATCATTTGGATGCAATGAGTGCTAAGTGGACCATTCATGATCCTGAGAGATGAGTTCACATGAACCATTATTCATGAAATATACATCAATGAATTTGACTCAAAACTACATAATTGAGTGTCAATAAAATCATATAATATAATTAGACATGCAAAATAAATGGAGGTAGGGAAAATAGACACCTCCATCCAATCAAGTCATTAGCACATTAACCATCCCCTTTACTTGACCATATTTCATGAATAGCGATTCACACAAACCCATCTCTCATGATCATGAATGGTTCACTTAGCACTCATTGGATCTAAATGATGCTTGTAGGGGAGAAACATTAAGAATTTGAGGGAGTCACCTATCCTAGTACTACTCTAACTCAAGTATGCTTAATCATGGATTTCTCACCAAGTTCAAGCCTACTTAGGTTGCTACCCCATTAGAAAATCCCCTAAGATCAAGCTCACTTAGATTGCTACCCATTTGATCAAACCCACTTAGACTACTACCCCATTGGTCTTGGGGGGCATGGTTAAGTGTGCTCAAATAGAAGTATTATGATGGATGACCTCGTACAAAGTATTGATGCTTCACTCTTGTGAAAATCACCTAGATGCAATGAGTGCTAAGTGGATCATTCATGATCATAAAATATGGGGCAATGATTTTGACTCAGATTATGTAGTTGAATCCTAATTATAGAGACCTAATTTTTTCCTAGTGCACCCCATCTAATTAAATTTATAATTTAAATAGTCGCTTTTCTCTCTCACACATGATTAAATAAATTTATTATCGACTTATTTTTATTGGTATGTGTAGCCTAATCATGCTCTAGGTTAATATTTTGGCCACTTTTCCAACTACGGTTTCTCCCCAAAATAATTAATGGGGGAGTGCAGGGGGTAGAGCCCCTTTTTTGGGGTCTAGGGGGACCACCCCCTTAATGGGGCTTGGGGGTGAAGCCCATAGTGGGGTTTGGGGGTTGTTGGGGGTAGCGCCCCCGAAACAAAAATTCTTTAAATTTTATTAAAGAAACTTGTAAGTAAATTCCTTTGTAATTCAATTTTGTAACCACCCATAGTTAATAGTTTCTTTGTTGTGAATTCGAGATGCCAAGGGGCATGGGTGTGAGAAGTTTGAAGAGCATGCAATAGTGTGTAGATGAAGGTGAATAGTCGCAGTTTTATGAAGAACATGCAACAACATGTGGAAGTTTTAGGCAAAGTTTTCTGGTTGTAGTTTTTGCATTGTGGTTAAAGAACACAACTTAGCAATTTGTTGTGAATTAAATAAAATTATAACTCTATTTTGCTAGAGATTTTTTAATAAAAAGGATAGTTGTTTGTGGATGTAGCCCAAAGGGTGAACAATGTTAAAAATTATTTTTTGTCTATGTGATTTCACTCTGTTTTGTCATTTTATTTTGTATCTACATTATTTAATTTATTTCTTAATTGATCCAATCCTACTTGAGATCCCAACAATATTCCACCTCGCATAGTTAAAATAATTACTTTTTTTTATTATTTAATTGAAATTATATTCTCTCCGCCAAATTCTAAAACTAAGTCCCTAAATATACTTGTCCCTCACATTTATATTGCTGCAACAACTTACCATTTTTAGTAAATTCAATACTAGTTCTTCATTTCTAAACAAACCCCATCATGACCCTTGATCCTCTCCTCGATCCTAAGAAAGTCTTCTCATTCATTCTCCACTATTGATCTTCTCATTACATCTCCACCATCCATTTTATTGGAGTAAATAAGTAATCACCTAATAATTGATTAATCATTGATTAATTATTAGGCCCATTTTACTTTAATTACTTAAACTAAACTTAGGAGTATTTTTTTTATTATTAGATTGAGTCATTTATAGGTCAAGTTGTCTCATTGCATATGATTAGAACATTTTCCACAATCTAATCAAATCCTCATCTAGATTTTTTTTGCTTTTATAAGCATTCATTTGTACTTTGTAATCATTCCATTACAATTTAGATTAATTCATTGCATATACGATTTATTTTTGGACCAATCATTCCCTCTTGGTTGCATAGCAAATAAGTTATTTTGATCTCTTCTTTGTGATAGGAATTTTGGTTGCATGTGATTTCTAGGAGTTGTGGAGTTCACTATCAACTCCAACATGGTATCAAAGCACTAGTAGAAGAAGGATAGAAGGACTCAATGTGACCCCCCACGGACTTCTTCTACCACACAAGTACAATAGATGTCCCCCTAGTAGGAGAGACATAATGAGGATATAAATCCCCCTATAAAGAAGTAGCTCTAATACCATTTTAGATTTGATGATTGAACTCCACAACTCCACCCACATCACCTACAGTAGCAACTTTCGATCGACCATCCACAAAAACCCTTGACCATCACTTTTTTTAAGTCTGATGGCACTTCCTCAAACTAGCAACAACATCCTAAGAAGAATATTTTGTATTTTCCATTGTCATAAAAAAAAATTTGATGTAAAATTTCAGACTAGGGAATATCATATCCAAACTAGAATATTCTGGTGATGGGAGGAGAATACTCTATTGAGAGAAATATACCAACAATTGTGTTATTTTTTTTATGACAAAGGATATTTCGTAAATATTATTGTCGATGCCATGTTGACATCACCATGATTTTAGTCATATGACTAGACCATTGCCCCCCTCCTCGCCCTCATTTGGCCTAAAGGAGCATTTTTTTGTTTTTATTATAACTTAGGAATATTGTGTCGAAATCGAGAAAATGAGATATCGTTGGAAATATGGTTCCATGTAATTTATAGTTGTGTTGGTCTCATCATCAAGTTATTCTACTGGTACATTTTATTGTTATTCAAAGTCAAATCATCATTTTCTACTTTTGAGCTTATAAAATTTCACCTATATCTTTGATTTTCATGATTTCTTGTGGCATTGGAAAGGTATTTTAGAGCTCTTTAGATCCATTTGTGCACTTTTTTCCAAAATATTCCTTAGGTAAATTTTATTTAGTTTTTGGTGATTTCACATTTCTGTCAATTACTTAGATGTCTTGGCACCTGGAAAGGATCTATTTGTGTGAGATGATTTTATTTGATCTAATTTACATGCAATGAGGTTTTCTATCTCTGATTTTTTTATTTGAGGAAGTATCATGGGTTTTTTGGTTTGTCCTTCTATGGTCATCTTGGTAAAGGATAACTATGGATCTTGGTGAAACAAGATCCTTACACATATTAGGTGGCTTGATCTTTTTCCTTATTTATATGGACTCATACCAGCACTAGACACACCAGGGATTAGATCAATGTGCGGTATTATCAATGATCATGTTGCAAGAGTTATTTGTTTTAGTGTTTATCATGACATTATATGTGTTGTATCAGATATTGATTATCCCCATACACTTTGGACTCAAATTTGGGAGATCCATGGAGACCCTTGTATATCCCCATTCATAGAGGATCTTGTTGTAGATTGTCTCATTCCTCTTACAGATGATGATGCAAATTGTATACCCTTTGATGATGATACTTTATAGTAGCTTGAGTATACATCAGTCTTGCATGTTTTGATGGTTCAGAGACTTGTCTTCATGTTCTCACTATTCAGATCAATTCTCAATCTTCATCTTATATTATTCCTAATCAACTTGACATCGCCGCATCCTTGGCCCCTACTAGTTCAGTGCAGTAGGACATTCATCTTCTTCCAGGCATAGCTATTTGGGATTTGTATCTTGTAGACATATCATACTTGTTTGTAGAGTCTCAAATTACAAATATGGAGGATTAATTTGAGGACATTCATCTCCTCTTTGTTGACAACCACATCATCAGTGTTGGCCCATCATCTTCATCATCTTTGGAGCTTTTTCTACATCAATATTCATAGGATCTTGGATTGACTTCATATCATTCCAACATATGGACATTTGAGAAGTTTTCAGAGGCACACATTATTTGGATTTGGATTCCCTTTTCTTCCATATTTTGGGATCGACTTCTCCAATCACTAGTGGATCTATTTCTTCCTAAAGGTAGAAATTTTTGCAGGTAGTGGATCATTTTTTTTCTTCAAATGTTCATCATTGGCACATGAGCTACTTGCATGATAGAATTATTTCTTGGGGGATCACATTGAATCCTCCTTCTACCCTTTTTTTGGGCTGATGCAAGTTGGCTCCAGAAAAAGCTCAAAAAGTGGAAGTGTTTTTGCTTTTTTTTAGAATTTGTCACACTTGGAATGAAAATTTGAAACACTTACACAATGAATCTTAAAAAAAGTCAGTAATATGAAATTTAGTATTTTGAATCTATTTTCCAAATATATAATTTATTCTAATACCTAGATGATAGAAATTAAATTTTAATAGGAATGTATAAAAACCACTTTTTAAAAGTAACCTTTTTTTACCATACCATGCATGTGTATGGACACCACTTTTTGACCTAAATAAAAGTATTTTTCTAATTACTTTTGGAGAAATATATGTAACAACATGAAGATTGATGAGGATATATATATATTTTTTAAATATTTTTTTATGGAATTTTTGTTGGCCTTAATTGTTGTTTTTAAAAATCAATGTGTACGAATAACATAATTGGACCTAAACTAAACATTTTTTAATTTATTTTCACTATGTAGAGAATTTTTTCTTTTTGATAGATAAATAGCTGCTAAAGGGCAACACCCAATATAATGATAAAAAATAAAAAATAACGCTTCAGACCCACAAATGGGGAGCACCAAAAGGAGATAGAGAAACAAGAAAACATAGAGAACTCTCGGAATCCCAAAAGCTGACACATAGAAAAAATACAAGGCACTGAAAACCAAGCAACATCCAATTAAAGCATTCACCAAACCAACACCCCAAAGAGGTCAAATCATGAGGTCTTCTTGCACTTCCCCTTCCTCATACTCCAGATGAGGAGGGCGGTGTACATTGTCCACTATGTTCCATCATCCACAACATCTTTTCCTTTGATGTGGAGCTTTTTAGCTTCAAATTTGTGCCCCATTTCCTTTTAGGGATGCTGGGTTTGGATATGACACTCATAGTTTAGGCAAGGGATAAAACTTTAGTACGAACAACCAAATCATTGAGATCTAGGAAATCAGAGTAGTCCTCATCCAAATCGTCCATAAAAGGATAAGAACCATTAGAATCTGAGCCAGTGCCAACACCCTCAGGAGGGTGGGGGTTCCCACAAGGTTGACAGGAAGGAGCCTTGTATAGAGCACCGATGGGAAAAGAGGAATGCAGCTCCAACCTAGTAGAAGCCACAGGGGGAGGCACATGATCCTCATGGGCAGCCATAAACTTCCCATGATTGCACCAAATGAACTCCTCATCAGGAAAGGCTAACTTTTGACCCATTACTTGAGGCTGAAATTTTGAGCAGTGGTGAACCTGGGAGTAGAGCATCCAAAAAATTTATGCCCCAACATGTTGCAGTGGAAGCACCTAAAGGGGAGGCCTTCATAGTTGAGGAATTGGGTCTAGGTGTCGTAGGTTGAGTAGATCAAAACTGAGTAGTGCACTGGCTTGGAAATATCAATGATGGCACAAACCCTAGTGAATGTGTTGTGGGGGACTCCCATATCCAGTTTCACAAAGGAACCAACCTGTTCAACCATGTCTTTAATTAACTCATAGACTCGCATAATCGGTAGAAGATTATACAGTCTGATCCAAATGGGAACCATTGTGAACTTGGCTAAAGCGAGATAAAAAAAAAGGAGACCAATCCAGGAAAGAGGTTGGATTGGCCAAAGAACCATGGGACCTTTTGCTTTCAACAAAGGAACAATCCTCCACAAAGATGAAGCGAAGTAGAAAAAAATTGAAATCGAGGGTTTTGATGTCTAACAAGGAGATGTTATTCCAGGCAACTTTCATCCACTCAACAAATTGATCGATCAGGGGTCTCTTGCTCAAACAATGAACAATAAGGGATCTATTCCCAATATCATCTGCCACCACATCCAAATAGGCATCTAAAATATGGAAATCAATAAGGGAGTCTATCAGATAGACATTCGAATCCCCCATAGAATAGACTAGCATGGGATTAGGCACAGAAGCGGCCCCATCAGGAAAAACTGGTGGCAACAAGGGAGGGTTCAAGATCACCTATGATTTGCAAATTTCAGAGCACTCATGGAAGGGGTTTTCCTGTTACAACATCTAGGGATAATGAGTTGGGCCATGGGAGAGGGAGTAGAGGCTGTCAGAGAGGCTGGAGGAAGCCTAGATGAAGCCCGAGGCTAGACCTATCAGGCCTTAGTCTTGCTCGTGCCCTTGGAATCACCCTTCTGGGTGATCTTCACACCATCGGCCATGCCCGTGTGTCGACGTGATCGCACCTCCATTAGAAATTTTGCACATTGTGAACTTTTTTTCTTCATTGTGTAGAAAATTGTCTAAAGATTGATGTCATATAATTTTTTTTGCAAAAAAATTAACAAAAAAAATTAAAAAATTAAAATAGCTTGATATTTCAAGTTTATGGATCCGTTTGCTTAGAAATTAATTAGAAAATAGAAAACATAATCCAATCTTAACAAAAATTATATATTTGGAATTTAGACATTGTGATCTATAATGGGATTTAATTTCATAGATAAATTCTAAAAAAAAGGTCTATCAGCTATATTGCCAAAGTTGGACATTTCTCTTGAATTTGTGTTATTTTTTTAGTTGTAGGTCAAAAGGTAAGGGTTCTAAATATTTTAAAAAATAGAAATTTTTTAGAACGGGTACCCATTTTAAAAAAAATTCTATTTTTTGATTTTTTTTAGAACGAGTACCTGTTCTAAAAAATTTCTATTTTTGAAAATTTTCAAAACGGGTACCTGTTCTATTTTTAGAATGGATATTAGTTCTATATTTTTAGAACAGGTACCCGTTCTAGGTTCGGGCTACCATTCTTAAACGGGTACTCATTTTTTTCAAAATAGGTACCTGTCTTGTTTGGCATTTTTTTGGCCAAAACTTCCCCTCTTCATGGACCCAACTTCTTACACTTACCCTTTCACTAGTGCAATTATTTTATTCTCTTTTTTGAAGAGGAGCTTTTCCCATGTGGTTTTCTCATTTTCTCTAGTTATGAGAGATTTCATTTTTTTGTACATGGGTACCTCATCAAGCCTTATAGTTGAGACCCATCCATGCATCCATCATTACATTCTTCATTAAGAATTTTTCTTCTCCATAGGTTGATCTTAAAGGGGGGTGTTGGAGTAAATAGGTAAATCACCTAATAATTAATTAATTATTAGGCCCCTTTTAGTTTAACTACTTAAGGTAAACTTAGGAGTGTTTCTTTATTATTAGATTGGGCTATTTATAGGTCAATTTGTCTCATTGCATATGATTAGAACACTTGTCACAATCTAATCATATCCTCATCTAGGGTTTTTTTCTACTTTATAAGTATTCATTTGTACTTTGTAATCATTCCATTACAATTCAAATTAATTCATTGCATATACAATTGATTTTTTGGATCAATCATTCTCTATTGATTGCATAACAAATTAGTTACTTTGATCTCTCGTTTGTGATAGGATAATTACTTGCAGGTGACTTTAGGGAGCTGCAGGGTTCAACTCATCAACTCTAACACATTTTCCCTCTAAAAAATCTATAAATAGACACATTATCTTATACATTTCATCCATCCACTTTATGCTAACAATATACTATCAAAATAGGCAACTTTTGTGCAAAGAGCATCCACATCCCAAATCACTTGGAGCATATCACACTTGCAATAGAGTTTTATGATAAAATTTGCTTTATTTTCTTTGTTTGAATTCAATTTGCATGCTCTATTTGAGGTTTTTGATAGTTTAGAATATGAATCTTTTGTTTGCATTTATTTTTTACTTTTGCATACTAAGTTATTGTTTATTGCATGCATTTTGGAAGGATTCTATACTTTGTCTAACTCCATCATTTGTCACATTTTTGTATTTTTTTTTACATAATATTACTCCTTTTGAGTGGTTTCAATGATCAAGTTTTTCTAGGAGCTCTCTAGGGTGAAACTAACATTGCAATTGCGTTTAGAACAATTGAGAGACAAATTTTGACACACAATTTGATATATTTTAAATTTATGAAAAAAATTGCATTTTGAAAGGGGCTTGAAATTTTAATTATATGGAAATCTACATGTTTGTATAGATTGTGGTTAGGTTTATGATTTTCACTACCTTTTTCATTACATTTGGATGTTTGGAATATACAAATGTAATTTCAACATGTACCTCATATTTATGCATATATCTTTCTTTTTAAGTATATACATACTAATTTTAGATATACATAGTGTTTTCAATTTATATAGGGTTTGGAAGAGTTATTCATAAGGTGTTGGTCCACATTTTTCGTTGCATCAAAAGATTGATCTATCAATGCTTGATACAAACGGTAGAGATATGGATCGTATAGGAGGTGATTAGCACCTTGTCACGAATCCTGAGGGGATCGTTGACCACCTACCAACAATCTCCCCCTCAGCATTATCCGAGGGGATTTGAACCCGTGACTGAACACTTTGATACCAATTGTTGGTTCATGTTTGTCGTTGCGTCAAAATATTGATCTATCAATGCTCAATATAAATGGTAGAGGCATGGATCACATGGGAGGCGGTTGGTCCCTTGTCACGAATCCCGAGGGTAGCGCTAACCATCTGCCAACAATCTCCCCCTCAACATTACTTGAGGGGATTTGAACTCATGACCCAATGCTTTGATACCAATTGTTGGTCCATGTTTGTCGTTGCATCAAAAGATCGATCTATCAATGCTCAATACAAAAATTAGAGACATGGATCACACACAAGACAATTAGTCCCTTGTCACGAACCTCGAGGAGAGAGCTGACCATCTACCAACATAAGCACAATAAATACATGACAATAAAAGCATAGAGGGGAATATATACACATGGGAATCTTCAACACCACAAACCCATGTCAACCCCTCAATTGTGATACCCTTGCCAAAGTTTATTTAATCCTACATCCATATACCCTAGTCATAGTTTAGAAATTCTATGTTAAAGCTTAAGCTTGAATATGTGTTAAGTTTCATCAAATGCATAGTCTAACAAATCCATAGTAAAATTTTAATTCAAATTGGTAGTTTATTAATTGAAAATATAGTTGGTTAAAATCATGTGATTGAATTTTTTAGTTTATTAAATCCATCAACCTTAACCATTTAAATTAACCACACCCAAAACATTTAAAAATTCCTAAAAAATCCAAAATTGCAAGTCTTTTGTACTAAAGCACCTTTGATTTTCCAAAACCATGGGTTTTCTATTCTAAACTTTCTCTCATCCTTGAAAATTTCTCTTGAACACACAAAACTATAGGATTTCCTTTGATAAAACAGCCCTTAACCACACAAAAATTATGGGCTTTAACAAAATCCATGGTATATCTTGCAAGTTGTTTTATATATTTTTACAACAAGAAAGTAGGGTTTATATTTTAATAGTCTTTAAAGAGGTAGTGTTGCAAGTATGTTGCAGGTGTTGTCATTGATGTCATTAGTTGGTCATTGATGTCAATAGTATGGAGATTATTGGTGTTGCAGGTGCTATAGATAGGTTGAGGAGATGTTTGCAATGTTGTTGATGTAGCTGATTCACTTGGTTTCCAAGTGCTTTTGAGAAAATCTGAATAAAAGAGTGTGCAGTGTGACAAAGGTGTGCTCAGTGTTGTGCTCTGCATTTCTTCATGAATGAAGATATTCTTGTGTGGTTTGAATGTGATGATTAGAGGTGTTCATAGATTTTATATCCAGAGTTTCAAGTTTTTGATCGTGCAACAATGGAAGTTGTGTTTGATAGAGTGTTTGTATGTATAGAAGGTTGTCTGGGAGAAATGAGATTGCTCTGCATTCCTCCGTGTTGAAGTTTCTTGTCTTGAAACTTTTGGAAACATGCTTATATTATTTTTATTTATCTTTCCTTGGAGTTAATAGTGTTGAGTTGCTCTGCAATTTTAGTTCTTATGTTGGAGTTTAGTGGTAGTGCATCCTAATGGGCAAGATGAAACTATTCTTCAATTTTAGGTGGTTGTGTTAGTGGTGTTGGATATTTTGATGATGTGGAATATTTTGGAATGTTGTGGAGTGTTTCTATGTGGTCCAAATGGTGATTCTAGACTTGGAGAGGCATGTATGTGGTCACTTATTAGTGTTACTACAATTTTAGATGACCTGGCATGCTAGCGTTAATTACGGAGGTTGTTTGTTGTTTATGGAATTATGGCAAAGCATGTATGTGTAGATTTGGGTCCTAGTTAACCCTTGATGTGGTATACCTTCACTTCTTTCTACCGTGGAAGTGTTTGGTGTCGACCTATTTGGTGTTGCATATTTGAGGTGCATACATCTCATTAAGGTCGACCTACTTAAGATTGTCTAGGTCACAAATGATATAAATGCAAGGTGATTTGTAGGAGATGTTGTAAGTTGTGTGAATGATGTGAATGTGACCAAGTGCATGATGATCTAAGTGTAATATTAAATTCCTATGACTCTAAATTAGTGAGTAGAAGGTGTACATTTTCAGTGTGCTTGAAGTTGTTGGAGGCAATGAGCCAAAGGTTACATATGGTGCAAAGTTGTAGTGGTAGATTTTCCTATTGCTCTGAGATAGTGATTCTCTTTGTAACATTTTATTCTATTCTTCTTTCTTTTGGACAATAAGCCCTTGGCAGTGAGCCACCCGACAGTGAGCCTTTCTTCTTTTTTGGGAAGTGACCCTAATTATATTCAATGTTATTATTCATATATATGTGAGCTAATCCTCACCGTGGTTTTTCCTTGCTTAGGGTTTTCCACATAAATCTTGTGTTCTCTTGTGTATGGTTGGGTTTGCATTGTTGTTTCACATTTTTACATTGTGTTAATGCTCAATTAGGGTTTAAATGTTTGAAAAGGGTTTGAAAGTTAATGAGGGATTTAATGTTTTAATGTACAACTGATTCACCCCCCTCTCAATTTTCCTATGCATCTAACAATTGGTATCAAATTTGAGGTTCCTTGGAGAAAGTTTAATTGCTTGAGGTAGATCCGGATGACACACAAGAAGGGTGTCAAAGCTCCTACATTTGATGGAATGAATTATACTTATTGGAAAGCTAGGATGGAATCCTTTTTGGCCTCTCTTAGGTTTGGTGTTTGGAAATCAATTGAAAAAGGATATACTATGGCTTCTAATGGTATGACAAGTGATTATGAGATCAAGGAATATGAGAACAATGGAAAAATAAAGAATGTTATCCTAAGTGGTCTTTTTGATTTTGAACTTGGAAAGGTGATAATTCTGAAAACAAATAAATGTATTTGGAAAAAGTTGGAGAGAATCTATGAAGGAGATGATAAGATCAAGCAAGTGAAGATGTAGAACTACAAAGCCAAATTTTGGAAACCTAAGGATGTCAGAAGATGAAGACATTATAGCCTACATGCTCGTAGTGGATGAAGTTGTTAATGCCATCAATGGCCTTGGTTGTAAGCTGGAAGAAAGTGAAGTTGTGAAAAAGGTACTAAGAACTCTTTCTAAAAGTTATAGTTCTAAAAAATTTTCTATTGAGGAAGCTTAGAATTTAGATCAATAATCTAGAGATTAGATGTTTGGTGCTTTAACTTCCTTTGAATTGAGATAGTTTAGTCAAGATGCTACAAAGAAAGAAATTTCTTTTAAAGTTAGCAAGAGAGAGAAGGTTGATGAATCGGATCTGGATGATCTTGATGAGGTGGAAGAAAATTTTGTAAGGAGACTAAAAAAGGGCACAAGCATATACAAAGGTGAGTTAACCTTTAAAATATTTAGTTGTGGAAAGATAGGTCACTATGCTTCCAAATGTCCAATCAAAGTTGCAAATGACAAACATAAGGATCGTAAAGGTAAATCTGTCAAGAAGAGTTATTATGTTGAGAAAGACAATGATGTTTATAATGATAAGGAATTAGACTATCCTAATGAAGATAGTGATGAATGTTGGCTCATGGCTCTAAATTTTGGAACTAATTTTACTAAAATATGTATGAAGGAAAATGCTCTATAAATAAGTCATAACATTGAAGGAACTATGGTGACTACTTTTCATGCAAGAGAGGAAAGAAATTACTAGATAATTGATAGTGGATGCTTAAATAATAAGATATGTGATAAGAGTAAGTTTGTTAAACTTCATAAGTATGATAGTGGTCTTGTTAAGTTTGGTGATGATACATCTACTGAGATCTATGGAAAAGGTTCAATTAGTTTTGATGGAAAGCATAAAATAGATGATGTTCTTTATGTCAAGGTTCTCCGACATAATCTTCTCACTGTAGGAAAGATGTGTAGTAGAGGATACAATTTGGTGTTTCAGGATGATGGTTGTGAAATCAGAAAAAGGAAGGTTTTGAACTTTGGTTGTTGCAGGGACAAGGACATATGGTAATGTTTATCAGCTCAAAGGTAGTGGTGCTAAGTGCTTTATGTCTCAAATCAATGAAAGTTTTCTATGGCATAGAAGAATGGGTCGCATCAATTTTGACAGCCTAGAAAAGACCAATTCTACTGATGTTGTGAGAGATCTACCAAGAATTACAAAGTGTATCAATGCAATTTGCAAGGAATATTAGTTTGGAAAGAAAACAAAGAAGAGGCTCAAGACTAAAGAATATTCTATCGTAGGTCCTTTGGATTTAGTGCATACAAATATATGTGAACCTACCAAAATAAGAAGCTCTCAAGGTGACATGTATTTTATGTTGTTGATTGATGATTAATCTAGAATGACTTGGGTGACATTTCTCAAAGAAAAATCAAAGGCTCTAGATAAGTTTAAAGCTTTTAAATCTATGGTTGAGAATTAAATGAATTTAAAAAATCAAGTGTTGAGATCTGACAGAGGTGGTGAGTTCACCTCTAATGAGTTTAATAGTCTTTGTGAAGATCATATAATTAAGAGACGATTATCAACCCCTAGGAATCCTTAATAGAATGGAGTTGTGGAGAGGAAGAACGAGATAGTTCAAGAAGTTGCAAGAACTATGATGAAGGAAGCAAATCTACCAAATGTATATTGGAAAGAATCTATTCATACTGTAGTGTACATAATTAACGAAGGTCAAGAAAGAGTGAAAATTTTAAAGGCTCCCTATGAGCTATGGTATGGTAAACCTCTTACTATAAAATATTTCAAAGTGTTTGGAAGTAAATGCTATATCAAAAGAGATGAAGAAAACTTGGGAAAGTTTGATGCAAGATCTGATGAAGGAATCTTCCTTGGATACTATACAAGAAGCAAAGCATACCAATGCTATAATAAAAGGTTGAAGAATATTGTTGAAAGTTCTAGTGTTAAAGTGGATGAAGAACCATATCAGATTTTTTTTATTGATAGGATATGAATGTGATGAACCCCCTTGTAGAGAAGAAGAAAAATATGAAGAGAAAGAAAAACAGATGATAGTTGAAGACGAAATAGCTCTAGAAAAGATCCCTAAGACTCCTAAGTATGTGCAAAATAATCATTCTGAAGATCAAATCATTAGATATAAGAGTAAAGGTGTGTTGAAAAGAAGAAAAGTTGCTATGAAAGAGGAACAGGTAAAATTTTGTTTACTTTTAGAAGTAGAGCCTAAAACTGTAACAAAGGCATGCAAGTATGAGAATTGAATCAAGGCTATGAAAGAGGAGTTGAAACGAATTGAGAATAATCAGACTTTGGAATTGGTCCCAAGACCAGAAAATAAGAATGTGCTAGGAACTAAGTGGGTTTTCAAGAACAAGTTGAATGAGGATAGAAAATTTATTAGAAATAAGGCTAGACTTGTGTGTAAGGGATACTCACAAGCGGAATGAATAGATTTTGAAGATACTTTTTCTCTAGTGGCAAGGATGGAAGCCATTAGATTTTTTTTGGCTTTTGTAACACATAAAGACTTCAAGGTATATCAGATGGATGTCAAGTTTGCATTCTTGAATGGTGAGTTAGAAGAAGAGGTGTACATTGAATAATCAGAAGGTTTTCAATTATCAAATGATGTTGATATGGTCTGTAGGTTGAAAAAGGAATTGTATGCACTCAAAAAATCTCTTAGAGCTTGGTATGCAAGGCTGGATAAGTACTTGTTGCAACAAGGACTTAGAAAAAGGTACCATAGATAGCAACCTTTACTTCAAGGTTGAGGGAGAAAAAATCTTGATTATGGTAGTGTACGTTGATGAAATAATATTTGGAGGAAATGAAGGCACATGCAAGAAGTTTGTAGATTATATGCAAAAAGAGTTTGAGATGTCAATGTGTGGGGAGATGAATTTCTTCCTTGGATTACAAACCATCAATCAAAAAAAGGTATTTTCATTTCACAGTCAAAGTATGCCAAGGAAATGTTGAATAAGTTTGGAATGGGGGATTCTAAACTAGTGTGTACTCCTATGTTTACTAGTTGTAAGTTGAGCAAAAATGATGAATCTCCTAAGGCTGATCAAAGCAAGTAAAAATAAATGATTGGTGGAATTCTATACCTAACTACTACTAGGCCATATATCATGCATGCAGAATGTCTTGTGGTTAGATTTCAAGAAGATCTCAGAGAGTAACATGTTGCAACAATTAAAACGATATTTATATACTTCAAGGGAACTATGGACTTTGGTTTATGGTATATGAGGGATACTAATTTCTCTTTGAGTACATATATAGATGCAGATTGGGCAGGTTGTACAAATGACATAAGAAGTAAAAGTGGAGGTGCTTTCTTTCTTGGAAGAAGATTGGTCTCTTAGTTGAGTAAGAAGTGAGATTCAATGTCATTATCTACCACAGAGGTAGAATATATTGTAGTAGCATCGTGTTGTACTCAGGTGTAATGCATGAAGCAAACATTGAAGGATATCGGAGTATCATATGATGAACCTATTTCTATCTTGTGTGATAATAGAAGTGTTATCAATATTTCAAAGAACCCAATAATGCATTCAAGAACAAAACATATCTCTATCCAGTATCACTTTCTAAGATAAAAATTTGCAGAGAATGAGGTGAAGTTGGAGTGTCTACAAAGGATCAATTTGTAGATATTTTTACAAAAGCTCTTTCTAAAGATACATTTGAGTATCTTTGGAAAAAGTTAGGGGTTATTGCCCCTCCTTTCCACTAGATGCATAAGTTGGTGCATCTATCCAAGAAGCATTTCAAGATACATTCTTGTTCTTGGACTAATGATGAAGGCTACCTCTCAAGGGGAGTAGGTAGTAGTGCTCTTTTTTGGTACATGGGAGCATATCTTGTGCCCCTAAGGGGGAGAAAACTAAAATATAAGAGTAGTGAAGAATGAGCAATCTAGTGTGTGCAGTAGTGAGAATTGTATGGAGAAGAGTAGTATAGAGAGAGCAATTTCTTGTTGGTGTTTCCTAAAGAGAAGTGTGCAAGTGTTTTCAAAGGGAAAGTTGTTTCCCTTTTCTATTGATGTCAAAGGGGGAGAGTATGATCTAAAAGACACAGGGGGAGAGCAATATTTGAAGACCTCCTCAAGAAAGGGGGAGAGAATGGTGTTTGAAGAACAGAGGTAAAGGGAGAGAGTGAAGTGTACCCCAATAAGGGGGAGTGTTGCTTAATGTGGGGTTATTTTTGTTGTTAATGGTTTTCAAAGCTGGTGTTGCCATCAATGACAAAGGGGGAGATTTTTGCAAGTATGCTGCAAGTGTTATAATTGATGTCAATAGTTGGTCATTTTTGCCAATAGTATGAAGATTTTTGGTGTTTCAGGTACTATATATAGGTTGAGGAGATGTTTGTAGTGTTGTTGACGTAATTGATTCACTTGGTTTCCAAGTGCTTTTGAGAAAATTTGAATAAAAGAGTGTGTAGTGTGACATAGGTGTTCTCAATGTTGTGCTTTGTATTTCATCATGATTGAAGATATGCTTGTGCGGTTTGAATGTAATGATCAAAGGTGTTCAAAGGTTTTATATCTAGATTTTTAGGTTCTCGATCGTGTGACAATGGAAGTTGTGTTTGACAAAGTGTCTGTCTGTATAGACAATTATCTGGTAGAAATGAGATTGCTCCACATTTCTCCACATTGAAGTTTCTTGTCTTACGAATTTGGTAAAATGCTTATATTATATGTATTTATCTTCCCTTGGAGTTTCTAGTGTCGAGTTTCTTCGTAAGTTTAGTTCTTATGTTG
Organism: Sequoia sempervirens; assembly: GCA_007258455.2. Taxonomy (NCBI): domain Eukaryota; kingdom Viridiplantae; phylum Streptophyta; class Pinopsida; order Cupressales; family Cupressaceae; genus Sequoia; species Sequoia sempervirens. The sequence goes on along the minus strand of VDFB02000015.1, from coordinate 307,388,754 downwards.
GAGTTCAGTGGTAGTGCATCCTAATGCGCAAGATGAAAGTATTCTTCAGTTTCAGGTGGTTGAGGCAGTGGTGTTGGATATTTTGATGATGTGAAATTTTCTATAATGTTGTGGAGTGTTGCTATGTGGTTTGTGTGGTATTTTTGAACATGGAGATACATGTATTTAGTTGCTTTTTAGTGTTAGTGTAGGCTTGGCCGACCTGGTATGTTAGCGCTAATTATAGAGATTGTTTGTTGTTTTTGGAAGCATGGTGAAGAATTTTAGTGTAGATTTGGGTCCAATTTAAACCTTGATGTGGTCTTCCTTCACTTCTTTCCACTATGGGAGTGTTTGGTGCTGACCAATTTGGTGTTGCACATTTGAGGTGCATATGTTTCATTAAGGCCAACCTAATTAAGATTGTTTAAGTTGTGGATGATATAATTACAAGGTGAGTTGTTGGAGATGTTGTAAGGTGTGCGAATGATGTGAATGTGATCAATTGTGTTGATCTGAGTGCGAGCTTAAATAACTATGAATCTGGATGTAGTGAGAAAAAGGTGTCTACATTTTTAGTGTGTTTGAAGTTGCTGGAGTAGTGCACCAAAGGTTAAAAATGGTGCAAAGTTGTAGTGATGGATTTTCCTGTTGCTCTAAGATAGTGAATCTCTCTATAACAGTTTCTTCTATTCTTCTTTCTTCTAGGAAATGAGCCTTTTGTCTTTTTTGGGCAGTGAGCCTAATTATATTTGATGTTGTTATTCATATATATGTGAGTTAATCCTCATCGTTGTTTTTCCCTACTTAGGGTTTTCCATGCAAATCTAGTGTTCTCTTGCGCATGGTTGTGTTTGCATTATTGTTTCACATGTTTACATTATGCTAATGTTGACAAGAGTTTGAAATTTAATGAGGGATTTAATGTTTTAATGTACAACTGATTCACCCCCCTCTCATTTTTCCTATTCATATAACATGTAGGGTGGTTGGGCTATGATCCTCTTAGCCCCTCGTTATATTAGAGGCTAAGAGCTCCACTCACCCCTTAATATTTTAGTACAACCCTTGGTCATTACCATAGAAAAGGGACTCAAGTCAAATGCCCAAACCCCTTAGAAAGCACAACACCCAACCATGGTCACATTAGTGACTAAGGGCTACTCGATAGGGGCTAAACTCCAATCCTACTTTCATTCAATTTTTCAAAAAAACACCTTTTTATAAAAATGAGCATAATTTTTTGTTATTAATCAAATTTTCAAAATTTTATAGGTATTGGAAAATTGAATCATAGCTCTATGTAGTGGACTAGGTAATTTTTTTATATTTTGAACTAGAAATTAGGTATAATCATTTAAGAAATACCCTTTCAATTTAAAAATTCAAATACTCATAAATTTTCTATACAAACTCCTTTTATATAATTTATAAAAATATATATTAGCAAATCATAAGCAACTTTTTATGATTATTTTTCTCTTGAACTGAATTATTTACTATTTTTTAGCTAACCTTTAAATCTAGTTACTTTCATGTCTCAAAGAATTACATGATTGAAACTACTAACTTGACGATTTTTGCAAGAAGATTTATAAGAATACATTAATTATGATATTTTCTCTTTTTGTTTGTTATGCCTTCTTTGCTTGCTTACATTGAATAATGGTAAATTAAAATCAACTTTCACCTTTCAATGATAAAGATTAACTTGTTTCTTAATCCAAAATTCATAATCATATTCCAAAATACATATCCCACAAACCCATAGTCATTACTTTTCAACACCTAGCCCATTTCCCAAACCTTAGTCCTAGTCCATATGCCATATCTTTTGGTACATCCAAAATCTACCAACCATAACACCTACCCATTACCCTTTTGTCGTCATTTATCATCCTCATATTAGTCCAAGCTATAGGGATTTTTCCCTTAATCTCGCATGCAAACCAAAACCTTAATCCATTTCAAATACTCCTCAACCAATTGAATTAGGGGTTAAATCTCTTCTTGGTTATGATCTATCCCATCTTGATCACATAGTATATTTTGGAACCTTAGATCATGATCATTCCCATGAGAAACCTTCAACCACAACCCATAGTAACCTTCATCCCGTTCATGGAGACAGTAACCTTCAATTAGACCATAACACTACCTCTTGAGACAAATAGTCCCTTCTATTAGAGTTCACCCATTATATCAATAATTTGTCCCACCTAAGATACACACATCCCTTCACAATGGGTCTCAAAATCCCCATCTTCTAGTCAAATCATATCAATGATAGATACCCAACTTGGAATTAAACCCAAATTTCCCATGTAGATTCCATCTCCATTCTCAACACTAATCAAAATACCTCCATGTCCCAACTTCCAATATGAGGATTCTAAATCTTGGACCTTCACCTAATACCAACCTCAAATATGTTAGTAACATCAACAAACACTAGCACTCCATTTCTTTCAAGAAATAAAACATACAACATTGTCAATACAGCTATCTACCTCCACTGCCACCTTGCTCATCTTTTAATCAAGAATAGAAATCCCTAAAAAATACCCTCAAAATAATCTAAGGAAGGGCCCATTATAAATCATAAAAAAATTAGGAACTATGTTCATACCCCTTCTATTATTCCATATCACAAAGCAGATGCCCCACCTCTTTTGAAATTCCTAAGTATGGAAAATACAAGGGGAAGGGAAACCCTAGGGAACATGTAAAATATTTTTTTCATGGCTAGACAAGAAGTGGCACATGAAGATGTATAACTACTATGCTTATTCCCTTATAGCCTAGATGAGAAATCACTTGAATGGTTCTTGCACCAACCTAAGGGGTTCCTCACATCCTATGGAGACCTAGTCAAATACTATATCACACTTTTCCTATAACATGAAACATGAGTTAGCCTTGATGTACATATGTAACACCAAACAAAAATCAAGGAAATTGTTTTACCATTCCTTCAATAGTGGAGATTCTTGGCTAGTCAATTTTCATGGCCAATTCTAGAAAAATGACTCGTATACATCTTTGTCACAAATCTCAATCCAAAATTGGTGTTTCATTTAAAATTTCAATATCTTATTTATTTTTATAAGCTTATCATTCAAGGCCAAATTGAAAAGGCCTTCATTGATAAAGGGTTAATAAAAAACTATTCAAAAGATCAAAACCAAAAATACATAAAAAAATCTCTAATGACAAACCCAATTTTCTTAGAAAAATAAGAATGTAGTCAGAGATAGGTTCATTGAATCAAAACATGTTTAAATTATTTCAAAAACCTTCATCCATAACCGTTCCATCCACACCTCCTAATACTAAGAGAAAAGTAAGAAAATTCACACCCCTAGGAGATGCTATCGAGGTAGTCTTTCATCAATTGTTCAAAGCTAACATGATTGCTTTACCACTCATAAAATCCTTTGATGATATTCAACCCAAAATCTCCTTGCATAAGAATGATGAATATTATGATAACCATGAACCAAATTTCATGACACAAGCAAGTGCATGAAATTAAAATATTATATCCAAGACCTTTAATATAGAAGTGGAATTTAAATTGAAGGACCATCCAACTCCTTGCCTAATCAAGACTTGGGCATATATAAAAACCCATTCTGTAAATGTATAGTAAGTATCACACCTCTAAGAAAAATTGAGGACATAATTCTGACATAAACCCCATTCACTAGCATACAAACTCTCACACTTACAATTCTATTGTTGGACATTGTTAGAAGGGGACAGGACAACACCAAAAGCTACCTTAAGCTACCTCATAGGACTTGTAAAACCTAAGACTGATAAGGAAGATTAAGTAAAAGATATCCTATAAGGGTCACATCTCTCTAAGAGACAAATGATAAATATATGTATGTAATACATGTAGGAAATATCATATCAAAGAAGAATATGATTATAGAATAGAAGATAATACACAACAAAGATTAAGACCTAGCATTGTATCTATCATATGATAATATCATGGAGTTATAAGGATTTGATCAATATATGTGTTATAAATGAATGTGGTTCTTATTTAAGTTACATATGAAATGAACTTAGATAGAATTTATCCTTTTGCGATTACCCTTTTTCTTATTCTATCCTTTGGGGCATAAACATATTGACATATAGAAAAAGGGGTCCACCAAAATGAAATGATATATGGAACACCTAAATGGCATATTTTCCCTAATTTCATTAGAAAAAGAGATCTCCCAATGATAGTAATGACTTTCAACCTTAAGGTGAGCCAACCCTATTAGGAGGATCTATTGTTTTCTTATGATAGAAATGGATGAAATACACTTTTGGGAGATAAAATTAAATGCCTTAATAAACTCAATTATGTGACCTAAAACTTGTATTGTAGAGTATTATGATAGCACAAACAAAAATAGTAATTTTCATGAAAATTTGAGAAGGGCAGAATGGTATGTATCTAGCTCCAAAAGTGGGTTTTGAACACTATTGAAGGACAGATTCACCATAGTGTGAATGGATCTTTGTACAGGGTTCAAAAATCTGATTTTACAATCCTCAAATCCCAGATCTAGGCTTTTGATTTCTATAGGTTCCATTGTCATAAATTCGGAAATAAATTCGAAAGGTGAGTTTCTGTGGCTTGACAACTTTGATGACAATTTTGACAACTTTGTAAAATTGCCCTTTTGATTGATTTTCAGTCCTTCTTCACCTATAAATCTACACATAAAAAGAGAGAAGAAAAATGTTTGTTTTTGGGTGAATAAGGGTTTTCCTTGGTCAAACCCCGGTTTGGTAATTAAACCTTAATGATGAAATATGAATAAATGAAAGGAATTTGATGAATGAACAATGTTATGTCACAACTCATCAAACCCTTAATGGCTACCCTTAGAGGACTAAAGTATAACACATCTAAGGATTGGATCTTGCTTGAATTAGCTTGAATGATTGCTTGATTTGATGCTTGAATGCTTGCTTGAATGCTTGAAACCTACATCATAATGTTAGCTCCAAAACATAATATGAACATAGATGAACCTTGACATGATTATATGATCTTGATTACTATTGTAGATGATTGATAAATATTCTTTTCATTGCTCTTAAAAATAATATTTTCTCTTGTGAAGTTTTGAATTATTCGTGTTAATATTTAATTGATAAAATAACTATGTATTTATAGGTTTTTATCTAATTTCCCAAAAATTAGATTCCACAAGCTAGCATTTGAAAATTGAATTTGAATCATTAAAATGCTACCAAAAACATATTAAAATTGGGTCTTAGCACTTAAGGAGGACCCATTCACCCTTGGGAAAATGGTTCTTGGGACTTAAATCCAAGACACAATTTCCAAGGTGTTTAAATTAATGATGGAAATTGTTTAATATAAGTTTCCCTTTCGGAAAAAAAGGATAATTAGGCTTTGGAATACATAATTTAGGCAATTAGAAGCTTAATTAAGTCTAATTAATTAAGGGGATGCAAACATAGTGTGAAAATGTAAAGAGTACATTTTTCTACACTACACATACTGTATAAGGGATATTAGGGTACAAATATTTAGACTGTAATTCCCCATTTCCTCAAGCCAAAATTGGTTTCATTGCTACAACCTTAGAGCGAGCAGTGAAGGAAAATATAGAGTAGAACAAAAGTGATAGTGGAGGAAAAGGATAATTAACAACTGAAAGAAATATTTTCTTTAAAAATTGCAAACACAACTCTTAGGTACCACCCTTGTGAGAGTGGGCTAGGAACTGACGGGATGACAAATGGGGAGAGGGGAGGAATTTGAAATATCCCTAAAAATATATAACTATTCAAAATTTCAACTAACCATGGAATATAAGGATTAATGGACATCCAGATCAGCAAACCCATGGAAAAAGGAGATAACAAAAGGAAAGTTGAGCTTATTCAAAAAATTAAGTTGGCAATACAAATGAATGCATAAGAAATAAGGTTAAAACAAACCCATGATTGACATGAAAGATATTGCAAAAGGATGGAAGAAGTAAAAAAGAAAGAAAGAGAACAATACAAAGAGATAGTGGTAGAAAGTATGAAGGAAAATGATAAGTGTGCCATTGAGGGTGTTGCTAAGTGCACCATTATGGGTAGAACCAAGGAAAAAAGGAGATACCACAAATAAGTTCTAGTATGGATAGAACAAGTCAAATTATACATAATATAGAAGGATAAATTGAGGATTAAGAAAAAACTAAAAAGGATTTAGAGAAAAAAGTTACAAGAATTATGACACCACCCATAACCAGAACATTGACTATTTATCTATATTGGGAAAATATTCAATTGAGGATAGATGAAATATGCCCCTTAATTTTTTCCCAAAATTAAACACACAAATCAACGACTAATCACTAATTAGCATTAGCTCCAAAATGTAAACCAGCAAAGAAGATAACTCTAACCAAGAATGTTCACCAAGATCCCAATGTGGGCGAGGTGATAGCATATGGTCAGAGGATCATTAGGAGTAAACTGAACTGAAATTACAATTCATCTGTTGATGCAGGCATCCACAAGCAGTGGGGATACTCCACTTATTCAGTGGGTGAGATTATTACATTATTAAAGGCGGCAAGCCAGCCATTTAAATCCTCACTTCCACTTATTAACGTGGGGGGAATACAGTCCACACAACCACTTATTTAGTGGGGGGAAACTTACAATTAAGAAAGATGATTATTTAAACTCAACCACTCAATCGTGGGAGTATGAAATTTAAACTAATTGCAGCAAATAAAATAAATAGTTGTTAGTACTACTAATCAGCTTTACAATGAATTAAACAGCTGCAAATAAGAAAGATATGCTTCCAAATCAATCAATGGTTAGAGTAACACTTCCTCTAACTCTTACAATACAATAATGATATAGAAATGAAGCTCAAACCAGCATTATATCAAAAACTAACAAGTCTGATCAGAAATAGAGAATACAGAAAATCAGACCAGCAAACTGTACATCAATGAAATGCACATAACTTTATCAATTTACCTCCAAATTGAGTGAAATCAATTGCAATGAACCTCTGGAGGATAGGCGCCCATGTCATGATGATGAAACAGCTTCAAAAAGCAACCATTAATTTACTTGCACAATTCTCAATGCTCCCAACATGGTATGGCCCTTAGCAAGGGCGATTTTGCAAGAATAAAAATAAATACTTTGAAATAAATTCTGATCTTCTATGGGAAGGGGCGCCCATGTGCTAGGAATCCATATCTTCAATACCCAGAAGCATATTAAAATTGAACAAAAAGCTGTTAATGAAAATCACCTTCAGCCATGAATGAACCAACAAGCTCAAAAACTGAAAATACTTCAAATTATCCAACAATGAAGCTCAATGTGCACTTTTGAATGAAGCACACTCTCAATCCACCATCTAGGGAACCATAGTTTTAGGCCCGAAGAATGGAGACAAATTGCTAAGCTTTCCCTTAGCCAGATTCTGGATTTCAAACCAGCAACATAACTTTACAATATTTCCAAAATTAATCAGCTCTTCAAACAACAACAATATATAAGTTTCAATTGGCAAATGAAGCAACAAGAGACTCTTCAAATTCCAAGAAGTTGAATCACTTCAACTTCCAAAAGGGATGCCACCTTTTAGCAATTTACTTTTTGAAATATTAAAATATCATTCAACTTCCCCCTTAGAAATCCATTTCCATATTGCAACAATAAAGCATTTATTAAATAATTAAATGCTCACTTGACCCCTTAATGTCCCCTTCTTTAAAACAACTTGAAGTCATCAAGCCTAGGCATGGGGTACAACTTCAAGACATGAAAATTGACTAAGTCTGAAACTCAGTCCAAGGAGATAACCAAATACAATGCCCAAGCTAAAACTGATGAATTGCTAAAAATAGCAAACTGACAAATGCCAAACTGAACCAAGTTGATGATGATGCTTCTGCCAAAAAAGAACTTACAAAAATAGCAACTGCTATAAATAGTAAGTTTGCAAAACCTCATCTGTACGCCAACTGAGTAGTAAACAAAACTTACTAAAAATAGTAAGTGTTTCCAAATATCATTTGAGCACAAACCAGGTAGCCATCATGGCATGCTAAAAATAGTAAGTGCCCGGAAAGAATGTTAGAATCATATGCATGTCACATCACCCTGGAGGTCTCTGAAAACCCAGAAAAACCCATAAACCTTTTACATGCAAACCCTCGAAAGGCATCTGGAAGAGGAAACCCTAATTTTCTGCTTCAGCTTAGCCTACGAATTTCTAGAAATAGGCTAAATCCAATTGAAGAGTGTAGGGCCAAAATGGGGACATTACAGTCCGCCCTTCCCAAAATTGCTTGTCCTCAAGCAATGCCACCACACTCCAAGGAAACAATTTGATCCTTACCATGCCAAATAGGATCCCAGGGTCCCAAATCATCCTAGGAGAAGGATAGCACCAATTGATGTAAGCACTGCACTGTTGGATGCCAACACAAGAAATCACCAAAATAAAATTAAACTGAAACATCATGGGAATAAATTCTAGAAGACCATCATTGGCTTCGTCATCTTCAAATGTGGAATAGAAAACCCAAATGATACCAGGATTCCAAATCTTTCTCAGGAACACTGTTCCTCTAATCTATTGTACTACTCTGATTAAAACAATTGAATACTCAAAGTGGATCAACATGTCATGATCCACAAAAGACAATGCACCACACATGTTAGTGCCCGAGTCCCATATCAGTCTGTAGGATCTCCAAATCTTACTGTCATAATTCTGATCAGCAACAAAAATATTTTCAAACATGCCTCTAAACCAATGCCAAACCAAGAGCAATGCTCCACACTCCATCTATATCCAAGAGGATGCACAATGCTTCCTTTGAAGCAAACTGATTTCACTTAAAGAACTCCAAGAAATCTTCACACATCTCACAACATAAGTTTCAATTTGACAAATCAAATCAGCTAATAACTTGTTGTCCCAAAAAGTAATGTATAAGTTGATACCACAAAGTTCACTGTCAACCATCAATGAACAACCCATACCTACACTTTGGCCATACTGAATCATTCCCTTGCTCATTTGTGGTAGAAATTCAGTCCAAATAGGAGGTGGAGAGGCTTGGAAATGAAGTGACCAGCTTTCTAAGAGGTCTAAAATAATCATCTTGAGATCTGATTTTTGGAAAATCAGCATCCAAGAAGACAAGTAGCAGCTGCAACATAAGAATTTTTCATCAAAATGAGCATAACTGCTCATGAACCAAGCTGATGGCACTTTTAGCAAGAGACCCCATGTCACCACAAACCAACTTCTGATCATATTTCCTTCCCAGAACACCCATGTATGACCAGAAATAAAGAACCAATGACATAGAAAGAAGGGAGCAGCAAACATAAAAGAGAGTTTTTGACACTTATCTCTCCATCCAACCTTCTTTTTACGCATTCCATTTTTCAAAAGAAAATGCTTGAGATCCCAAATATTGATTTTCAAATGAAGACATTTTCCAACACATAATAAAATGGTTACAACTACATTATGAATATTATATGTTGGTCTATCTACTTTAAAATTACCTTCTTCCCAAGTAATGCCAGGATCCCAAACTAACAACCATGAAGAACCACTTCTCAAACTGAGAACTGCTCTCACGTGAATCCTTTGATTTGCTCATTCCATCTGAATTACCACTTCTTGAAACTCTAAGAAGTATTCAACCCACCTTTGTTCGTTGAAGAGATCAAATCCAAAATCTTGTGATATGACTTGTAGGAAAGATTCCATGAATCCTTCATCAAATACAATTCTGAAATCTATCATTCTAAGAGAAGATGGTGATGAACTAAAATCTAACAAGAGTCTCACAAGCATCCTCATCAAATAATGAATAAAACCTTCATCAACAAACCCATCAACTCTTTGTTGATGAACAATAAGAATGCCTTCATTTCTTTGTGTTTCAAGAGTTACCAATTCTTGTTGAATGGTTGCACTAGGAGCAGCAGTAGATTCAACTTCGTGCAACTCACGTATTAACTCTCCAACACTAGAAGACAAACTCAAATCCCCTTCTTCAATAATCTCTGAAGCAATTTCCCATCATTTTCAAAGAGAGGATTTACATAAACCTTACTAGCACCTTCTTCATACAAGAGATTGTCAAAAGCTTGAAAATTTTGAGAATTTGAATGCTTTGGTCTCTCAGGACAGCATTCCAAATCATATGTTTCTTGTATGAGATCAAGCTCATCAAGAATTTCTTAAAGCTCCTCTGCTCTTCTTCTGTTTTCTTGCTCCCATGAATATTGAACAGAAAAAATTTGATTCTCTGCTTCAATTAGAGTCTCATGCACTTCTTGCAACTTTGTTTTGGTAAGCTCATTCCACTCCAATGCCTTGTCAGCAATATTGGCCAATATGTCTTTGTCACGAATGATGTGCAAAAGACTAGATTTAATCTCCTCCAAGGAAAATTTAATGGAATTCATGTCATCAATAGAAATGCAACATACAACTTCTCCCCTAAGCACATCATAAATCAATTGCTCTACATGTCCATGAATTCTATCAAGATTTAACAAAATTTGAATTCCATTATCAACAATGTGTGAACTTGAGCTGCAATCATTATATACTGGTTGAGATGATGTAGAACAACTTGGATGGATAAAGATTTCAAAAATGGTTTGAGTTGTACTCCTCAACTTGTCTTGCATGTGATGAGAACTCTTCATCATTCCATCCATAGTGCCTTCCAATTCTTTAGCTTTTTTCCTTAGCTTGATTTCTGGTGAAGAGAAATATGCCTTATAATTACTAGAAGCTTCTCCTTCCATGTTGTCTTCTACACATGATTCAAAAGAATTGATCAAATCAGCTTTGAAGTGGGAAGAGACTTCAACTTAATCTTTGACTTGACTTTCAAACCAACATTCTTTGGAATTGTGAAGAAGCAAATTGTTGATTGAACACATAACTCCTTCCATCCCAACTTCTTCTTCATTTGGATCTGCACTTATGGCCTCCTCATGCATCTCTGTTTCAACTTTTGTTTCCAAAAGTTCTTTCTTTGAATCTTCAACATGAGGCTTCTTAACACAAGCCAACTCACTGTTCTCCTTTGTAGAAAACAGGAGTACTTCACTAGTCTTCAAGGCTTCCATTGATACATTACATTCTTCTACAAAATGCTTGGGTACGTGCAAATTCATGGATACCCCTTGAACTTTTGCAATGTCTTCAAAGGGATTCCAACTTTCATCCTCCTCTTCAGCCTCAAAAATCTCTTCTTCATTTTCAACAATCTTCTTCAAAAGTGATTTCAACTTATCTTCACATTGACATAAAATTTCTTTAACTAACAAATCAACAATGGGAGAAATCTGCTCTTCACTTTTGTAAGCATCCAAGAGAAGAGTTTGGACACTTTCAAGAAGACTATCAACTTCTTTAATTGTAGAGACCAGAACATTTATGACAGTTGCAAGCATACTCTCTTCTTGCTCACTCCAAGTTGAGGTGAAAAGATAATTAAATAAATGATAAATTTGATTCTCCATCTCAAATTCTATCAATAAGATGCAAGCACCAACTTCAGAAAATGTCTTTAAAACAGCTGCTCTTCTTGAAAACAAGCTACTACTAGTTTCATCCAAATATTGAAAACTTTCCACTATGATATTTAAAATGATCTTCATAGTTTCATCATCATAGGGCAAATGGGGATTTACAATTCTTATTATCTCCATGAAACAAGAAGAAATCAGCAACTTGGTTTCTTCATCAGGATGCCCCAACCAATAGGGCTGATTCAAATAATTTACTGCAGGAGATAGTGCCAACTCCATTTTCTCTTAAGGTGATGGCTTCACTTGTCTCAAACATTGCTCTAACAAATGAAGAATGTTCTCTTAATTTTCTCTTGACTGAAATTCTTTGCCTAGTCTCTTTCTAGCCATATACAGTGCCTCTGCTAGTTTCATCTCATCTTCATTAGCCATGCCTATCTGCCAACTTCTGAATACCACGAGGAGCTGAACTATAATTTGCACTGACTTCCGATGTAGTACCAGAGATATTTGTCACTCAATTGCCTAAACATGAAGCTTTGATCATAGGATGGCAGGATCTTCTGCTCTGATACCACTAAAATATGCCCCTTAATTTTTTCCCAAAATTTAACACACAAATCAGCAACCAATCACTGATTAGCATTAGCTCCAAAATGTAAACTAGCAAAAAAGATAACTCTAACCAAGAATGTTCACCAAGATCCCAATGTGAGCGAGGTGATAGCATATGGTCAGAGGATCATTAGGAGTAAACTGAACTAAAATTACAATTCATCTACTGATGCAAGCATCCACAAGCAGTGGGGATACTCCACTTATTCAGTGGGTGAGATTATTACATTATTAAAGGCAGCAAGCCAGCCATTTAAATCCTCATTTCCACTTATTAACGTGGGGGGAATACAGTCCACACAACCACTTATTTAGTGGGGGGAAACTTACAATTAAGAAAGATGATTATTTAAACTCAACCACTCAATCGTGGGAGTATGAAATTTAAACTAATTGTAGCAAATAAAATAAATAGCTGTTAGTACTACTAATCAGCTTTACAATGAATTAAACAGCTGCAAATAAGAAAGATATGCTTCCAAATCAATCAATGGTTAGAGTAACACTTCCTCTAACTCTTACAATACAATAATGATATAGAAATGAAGCTCAAACCAGCATTATATCAAAAACTAACAAGTCTGATTAGAAATAGAGAATACAGAAAATTAGACCAGCAAACTGTACATCAATGAAATGCACATAACTTTATCAATTTACCTCCAAATTGAGTGAAATCAATTGCAATGAACCTCTGGAGGATAGGCGCCCATGTCATGATGATGAAACAGCTTCAAAAAGCAACCATTAATTTACTTGCACAATTCCCAATGCTCCCAACATGGTACGCCCTTAGCAAGGGCGATTTTGCAAGAATAAAAATAAATACTTTGAAATAAATTCTGATCTTCTATGGGAAGGGGCACCCATGTGCTAGGAATCCATATCTTCAATACCCAGAAGCATATTAAAATCGAACAAAGAGTTGTTAATGAAAATCACCTTCAGCCATGAATGAACCAGCAAGCTCAAAAGCTGATGAATGAACTCGTCCAAGGAGATAACCAAATACAATGCCCAAGCTAAACGATGAATTGCTAAAAATAGCAAACTGACAAATGCCAAACCGACCAAGTTGATGATGATGCTTTTGCCAAAAATGAACTTACAAAAATAGTAACTGCTATAAATAGTAAGTTTGCAAAACCTCATCTGTACGCCAACTAAGTAGTAAACAAAACTTACTAAAAATAGTAAGTGTTTCCAAATATCATTTGAGCACAAACCGGGTAGCCATCATGACTTGCTAAAAATAGTAAGTGCCCGAAAAGGATGTCAGAATCATATGCATGTCACATCACCATGGAGGTCTCTGAAAACCTAGAAAAACCCAGAAACCTTTTACATGCAAACCCTCGAAAAGGCATCTGGAAGAGGAAACCCTAATTTTCTGCTTCAGCTTAGCCTACGGATTTTCGGAAACAGGCTAAATCCAATTGAAGAGCGTAGGGCCAAAATGGGGACATTACAATAGATGAGGATTAGTTACTGGTGGTTAACCCTATACAAGATATTCAAACAATAATAGTTGATGTGATATACATAGATAAGTTGGTGACTAAAATGTTCTTAAAATGTTCTAAAAAAATATGAGAGAATATGATAGAAAATAAATTAGATCCTATGAGTTTAACAACATCTAATGAAGTGACACCACTAACTAATAAAATATCATTTACAAAACAAGAACATATCCAAGGATGAAAAGATACTTTGAAATAGGCACAACCCTTGGACCAAAAGTCACCCTTAATTCCATTAAAGTCAAGAAGAATTTCCATAGAAGTAACATAACACATCCTAAGCGATCAAGATATAGTAAAAAGAGAAGGTGAGTAAAATAACATAGTAGATGTTCAAAATTGGATGGAGAAATTGGTCCTAAGATTGGATGCTCTACACCACATTTCCAATGCCAATTCATTTCAAAAAATTAGAGCATCGGGGTGAAAGTTATGGCCAGTTGAAGAAATTAGCAACAAACAACTTCAACCTGAAACATCTGGTACAAAATGGAAAAAATATTTTCAATACCTTTGTGGATGGAAAGTTCACATCTCCAAATTTCTGATGATATCTCATTTTCAAAAAATACACATTGTGGCAAAAAGTTATGCAGGTTTGGAAAAAAGGCCCAATTTGGCCTATTAGAGGGCCTTGGTGGCCCCAAGTGGTGCTCGGGCAACACCGACACTGGTGGTTGGGGGGAAATCTAGTGGCTTCTAGGTGGTTGGTGGTTAGGTCAGTGGTTGTTTGAATTTAACCACTGGTGGTTAATTAAAAAATCATATGCCCTACAAATATGGGTCATACAACCCTCTTGGCAAATTTGTTTTCCTGAACGGCTCTTGACATAGAATATAGGTGAATTTTATGTCAAAATTTATCTCCTCAGCTTCCTAAATGCAATGGTAAGGTCCATTTTTTCCAAAAATGCTTTTGGAAAGACTTGTTCACCATATCTAAGCTTCAAACCCTCATTTGCAACTATGTCAAATGATCTCCAATTTGGATGAAGTAAAAGCCAATCTTAAATGTCTCAAGCCTTATGGATGTGATGGAACAGTAAAAAATACTAGTATAACCAGAAATGTTGTAGCCACCTAGATCTCACAAAACACATATGTAAAATAAAGAGGTAATTAAATCTTTGCAAACCCTTTTAGATTCTCTAGATCATTCAAAACACAAGAGAAGAGCATACAAGAATTTACAAGATCTTACAAGAAAACTCAATCTCTCAATTAGGAATCTATGAACTTAGATTTCTCAAAACAAAAGTTCTGATACCATGTAAATTTTTTGAAATAGATTGAATAACCCAAAAAAAAATTTAAGAGAAAATCAAAGTTACATAAACTAGAAAAGCATAAATGATGCAAACTAGAACTTTGAGAGATTATGCAATGTCGATATGATAGAATGCATTAAGAGCTTCCAAGATGAAAAATATAAGCTAGGTAGTGAGATTATACAAAACTTAAGAAATGATGGAGGTGGAAAATCAACCAATGATAATTGACCACCAATAACCACCAACATTAAATAAAGATGAAAAAGTAAATACTCCACCCTTAAAAGGTGGGGGACAACTCATCACTTTATCTCCTAGTTATTAAATGATTAACTTAATTTATTATCCTAAGCAAGCTTAATAAATGTGTAGGAAAAACCTATAACTAAGGGAAAATTAAATATCTCACTAGGAAAATAAAAAACTACACTAACACAAGACACACAAGGATCAACTAACCAAATGGGAAATATTTAAAATCCTAATAAAAAACATAACTTACCGAAAGAAGGAGAATATATGGAGACTAAAATATAATAGGAATATCTTACCGAAGGAATACCTAAACACTTACATTACAAGGTGAGTAACAAAGAACAAATATGATGAATGATTATACATTCAATTATTTTATTGGACACTAAAATCGGTTGCCTAGACTTGGTACATAAACCAAGAACAAGGAGAAATTAAATGTTGCACAAAACTTCAAAGGGATTTTATACAAACCTTTTATTTTTACAATTAGGATAAGCATATACACACCACATTACTTAAAATGAAAGAAATAATATTTAAATTTGACACAAATAATGAAGTAGCAATACCACAACCTCTTAAATCACCTCCACAAACAAAAGGGATATGGAAATATATTGAATGGCTAGACAAGGAATCAACATTCCCTAGGAAAAGATGTTGGTTGACACAACAACAAGATGACGATACACATAATCTAGATATAGAATTCAACCAAGAGAAAATGAACTATAATCGCCTATAGAAGCTAACAAAAATATTACAATCAATAAATCAAGCTTAGAGAAGAAAATGTCCCGAAAGAAGGGAACCCTAAGCTTGTAAACATAAGAGACTAGTAGGATGATAAAGTAGTTGCACAAGTTGCAGAAATCTTGTCAGAATTTGAAGAATTATTTCCTAGGACATCCATAGACCTAAAAGGGATAAAAGAAGAAGCAATAATGATGAAAATATAATTAAGAGAAGGGACTAAACTAGAAAGGAAGAGACCATACAAACTCAATCCAAACATGAAAAACAAAGTTAAAGCAAGGCTAGATAAAATGCTTGAAGTGGGAATAATTAAACCAATAGAAGATGTAGAATGGATAAGCCCTATGGTTATACAAAATAAGAAGACAGGTGAGGTGAGAATATGAATTTATTTCAAGGAACTTAATAAAACTTGCATACATGACCCCTTCTCTACACCTTTCACTAAAGAAATATTAGAATCAGTGGTCGAAAGAGAGATCTACTAATTCACTAATGGCTTCTTTGGCTACCACCAAGTGAAAATAAGGGAAGATCAACCAAAAACTATATTTTTTATAGAGTGGGGTTCTTATATGTACACAATAATGCCATTTGGTCTACAAAATGCACCTGCAGTATTTAGCAAGATAATGATAAATGCATATAAAGATTTTATACACGACTTCTTACAAGTATACTTGGATGATTGGACAATATATGGACTGGTAAAAGATCATGTACAAATACTTATAATGATATTAAATAGATGTCAGAGTACGCATTTAACACTAAACTTAAAAAAATGCATGTTTGTAGTACCCTATGGAACACTGCTAGGGCACACTATTTGCAAAGAATGATTGATGGTAGACCTCATAAAAGTTACCCTAATTATGACACTACCACCTTCTAAGACATATCCAAAAGTTAAAACCTTCTTAGGTTACACCAGTTATCACTGTAATTTTATAAAAGGTTATGCCAAGATAGCTACACCATTGGAGGAAATGTTGAAAAAGAAAACTGGTAGAAATATTAAATGGAATGAAGAATGTAAAACTACATTTGATACATTGAAACACAAAATTTCTAAAGGCCCTATCTCAATCTTCCTATATTGGAGTATACTATTTCATGTGCATGTGGATGCATCTAGAATTGTAATAGGAGCAGTACTAGCTCAACCCAAAAGAAACAAGGATCACCCCATAGCATTTGCAAGTAGGAAATTATCAAAAGAAAAGAAAAACTATACTACCATAGAATGAGAGGAACTATCCATGGTCTATGCACTCCAAAAATTTAGACACCATATACTCTCTACACCCATTACTTTCTTTATATTCCATGATCCACTAAAATACCTACTAAACAAACCTATCATACAAGGTTGGATATGTAGATGGCTACTTTTATTTTAGAATTTGATTTCAAAATAATGGTGAAATTGAGAAAGAATAATTAAGGACTAGATTACTTATCTAGAATAGAAATAGGGGAGTTGATGAAGGTGTGGTTCGATGGTTAAATTGCTTGGTTGTAGTGATGGCCACCAAAGTTCAAACCCTCATTGGTCCAAAGTGTTCGTAGGCCTTGTGCCTTCGTTGGGCCAATGTGCTCGCAGGTTTGTTAGTTTCTTGTGGTTTCTTGTACTTGGTTCATAGCTCTAGTCAAAAGAATTTAACCCTAATAATATGGGTGCATTGCACCTTTATAGAAAAGAAAGAAAGAATATAAATAGGGGAGGAACTGAATGATCATTAAACACATGTTTAGAATAAATGTGATACTAGAAGAGTTACATGAAATTGCCAGAATTCTATTAAAAGAAGTTCTTACAGATCTTTCACCCTAAGATAAACAATATCTAGTGTGGAATTCCATGCCTTACACACTAATAGAAGGATAATTACACCACATGGGATGAGATAAAATCATAAGAATATTTATTTATGAACATGAAAGAGAACCCATTTTAAGGGAAGTACATGAGGGCATAGTTGAAGGACACAATTGTAATGATGTAATGAATAAAAGAGTTAAGCTAGCCAAAATTTTGTGGCCAATCCCTCACAAAGATGTAAAGGATTATACAAATAATTGTGACATATGTCAAAGGGTAGGGAAACTTAACACAAGAGATGAAATTCCTCTAAAACTAGTGTAGCATCAGAAATTGTACTCCCTTATAGGTGATAGTATAATTTCATGTTTGTTTTGGACCTACTTTAATGACCCTTGCATTTTTTTGTTTTTAACATCTCCTAATTAGTTCCTAATCTCCTAAGTTATGCATTTTGAGTCCTATTTTATCATTTTTCAACAAATTTCAAGCATATAACAAATGCATTCATCTAATGTTTTGCCCCTGACACCCTAATTTCTAGAAAATAGAGTTAGGACTGGGGTGCCCTTGGGAAGCTCTATCCCCCTATCTTTTGGGCTCAAAATTTAAATATGTTGGTGTCGGCATTTTAACATTTGAAATTCAAGTTTCAAATGTTAGCTATCGAGATCTATTTTTTGGGGAAATTAGAGTAAATGCCTATAAATACCTAGTCTTGTCACCATTTGAAAGCTAATTCAAATTTTAGAGAAAAAAAAAAGCAAGAGATTATCACATTCTACCACATACATTCATATTTCCAAGTTTTCAAGCTTATTTTCATATTTTATCAAGTCTTATTCCATGATTGAAGATTGATGTCAATAGAAGAGAATGATTGATTCTAGGTGTTGTGACGTTTTTCACACATCGCCCCATTGCAAATGGGGACCCCCTAATTTTGGCTTTGCTTTTGGTTTGGTGTTGGTTTGTTTTTGTTGTTGTCTCTCTCTCGTTCTGTCTATCTTCTGGGGATGTGCCCACTTTTGAACGTAAATTGAGTTTTTGGCCAAGTCTTTAAAATTAGGGTTTGATTCCTTCACGCCAATTTGAGGTCAAGAAAGGACAATAAATTGCAAATAAAGACTAACACTGTTGTCAGTGTGCTTCCAGCAGGCTTTCACTAAAATTTCATCTGATTCCGAGGTACTTACTATTTTTAGTAAGTGTGCAATTCATAGCAGTTCATCAGCATTTTTGAGATTCTGACAGTCACATAGCATTCAGAGCATATCAAGTTACTCATAGGTTAAATTTGAACTAAAACGGACAACTTGCTATTTTTAGCAGTTCTACCTTCGGAGGCAATTTTTGGGGCTTAGCGGCAGAGTTTTTCAATGCATGTTTGGAGATTCCTTGTGGGTTTTTCGAGACTTTCGCAGTGATATGACATGCAAAACGAGACGACAACTTTTAGAATTCAATCTTCCGAGGCCATTTTTAGGGTTTGCATGCAGACGTTTTCGGCGCATGTCGGCATATCCTTTCTGGGTTTTCCAAGAGTTTCGCGATGGTATAACATGCAAGTGTAACCGACCACTTTTCAGAAACTTACTATTTTTAGCCAGTGCATGCATGTTGGAGATTTTTCTGGGTTTTTCGAGATTTTTTAGGCAGTATGACATGCAGGATCATCTGGCAGCCGGTCGGTCACTTTTCTGATCGCTTTCTATTTTTAGCAAGTACCATTTGGGCAGCTGCTCGGCACTTCAGAGCTGCAAACTGACTAGCATGCAACTGAAACGAGGTCAAACGGAGCTCATCTGAGCAACATGCACAAAATTAGGGTTTCGAGCTTCAACACTAAAAATGAGGAGTCAGAGGTTAAAACGTTCAAAACTGAGATATCCATCATGATCAGCATCCTTCCGAGAACTTGCTGGCAAAATTTGAAGGCAATCGGAGAACCTACTATTTTTAGTAAGGCGCTTTGGACGAGGGCTATAAATAGAAAGTTGATCTCTGCTTCAGCACAAACAGGAAAATTCACCAACGACAAGTGCACTGTCCAAATTTCAAGTCAAACGGAGCAGAGGAAGCCTCATAAACGGGCACTTACTATAAATAGTAAGTCACTTCAGAAACAGCTATAATTGGCAAGTCAGCATTAGATCTCAACGGGTACAGGTCAAGCAAGTGATGAAGATCCTATGGCGCGAATTTCAAGGTAAACAGAGTTACAGAGAATGAAGAATTGGATAATTGCTATTTTTAGCAGGCCAAGACAGAAAAATTAGGGTTTCCTAAAATCAAGGGCAGAACACAACAGCCATGCAAATGTAGAATCCAGCCACGATCACCACACTTCGGACATTCAGCACACGAAATTTGGGCTCATTTTGAACATTTACTATTTTTAGCAGGTTGCTAAAAATAGCAGAGGCATATGGGTACCGGGCACCAGCAACTCACTCATGTCACCAGGATCCGAACAAAGCAAAATCTAGCCTTTTTGGAGCTTGAAATTAGCTTGAAGTGAGAAATTGACAAACTTTCTAAAAATAGCAGGTTAGGGTTAGAACACAAAATTCACTGAAATTGATAAATTTTCAAGTCCAGCTGGTGAAGAACGCCTTTAAAAGCCGAAGATTTGTGGAAATTCTCTAAGCACTTGAAAGTTGAAGCTCAAAGGCCCAAATGCGCCTTGCTTTGCCTGGGAAACTTGGATGAAAGTATCTAAGTATGCAAAATTGGAAGTAGAAGACCCCAGGTGCGCCTTAGTTGAAGAGGGAGGCTGGAAACATGCTAAGTGTTGACAACTTGATGCTCCATGGGTGAAATGCGCCCAAGGTAAAGAAGACTCCAAAAAGTTTCTAAGGCACTCAAAATTGGAAGCTCCTATGGTAAAATGCGCCCTTGAGCTTCAAGCTGGCCAAAAATATTCTAAGTGCTCAAAATTTGAAGTCCAACTAGTGATTTGCACCCCACTTGAAGAATGACATAGTAAGAGCCCTCCAAGGAGTAGAAATTGAATGTTCACCCATGCAAATGCGCCCTGGTGCTAAAAGTGAAAATTGTCTAAGTATCAAACTGAAAGTCCAACATACTAAATGCGCCCAAGGTAAAGAAGACTCCAAAAAGTTTCTAAGGCACTCAAAATTGGAAGCACCATGGGTCAAATGTGCCCCTCTTTGAAGGGACTTCAAGATTGTCTAAGTGTCAAATTGGATGCTCAGCTAGTGATTTGCGCCCTTGAAGTTCAAGACTTGGATTTTGACTAAGTAATGAAACTTGATGCTCCCTAGGCTATTTGCGCCCCTGAGCTTTAAGGATAGGAATTTGTCTAAATTTCCAAATTCAAAGCTGGAAGTTCCCTGGCTGAAATGCGCCTACCAAGTAAAGAGAGAACTTAAAATATTATTCTAAGTCCTTGAAATTGGAAGAAGAACCTGTTGAATGCGCCATTGGAGGCAGAGTGTTGAAAGAATTGTGTGAGTATTCAAAATTGGAAGTTCATGGTATAATTTGTGCCTTAGCTTGCAATGAGGAAGTTTGAAAAGTTTTCAAGGCTGGAAAATTCTTCTAAGGCACCAAAACTCAGAGTAAGAGGGGTGGAATGCGCCCAAGGAACTTGGAGTAAAAAGAAACTTCAAAAAGGTTGCTAAGCGTGGGAAACTAAAGTTGAAGGTGGTATATGCGCCTTAACTTTGACAGATGACTTCAAAAACGGCTAAGGCATTGAAACTCAAAGTAGATCATGCTATTTGTGCCTTAGTAAAAGGGGTGACTTCCAAAATATTCTAAGTATTCAAGACTTGAAGTTGAGCCTACCTTTTGCACCTTAAAAGAGGAGAGCCACTTGGAAATTTCTCTAAGTTGTGATAATTAAAGTCTATAATGCCATATGCGCCCTCAAGGTATTAGAAGGCAAGTGGAGATTCCAAGGCGTGATACATGCAAAGTGAAAGATCCCAAGGCGTTGAGCTAGAAAATATGCTAAGTATGGAAAATTTGAACCTCAACCCCCTAAATGCGCCTTTGCCTGCAGAGAGGTTGAAAAAAAAATTGAAAATATTTTAAAGTTGGAAGAAGACCCCTCAAAATGCGCCTTGACTTGTGGGGAGCTGGAGGAAATTGTCTAAGTATAGTAAATTGAAGGCCCACACTCCTATATGCGCCTAAACTTGCCTGTGAAAGCTTTGAAAAATGCTAAGTGATGGGAACTAGAAGTAGCCCCTTCTATATGCGCCTAGGCTTGATGAAGGAGTTAAAAAAAAAAAAAAAAATGTTTGAAGGTCACAAATTGAAAGTACCACCTGCTAAATGCGCCTCAGCAAGGAGACAAAGGTGAAGCTTAATAAAATTAAATTTGGAACCTCAAGTAGTCAAATGTGCCTTGGCTTGAGGAGATAACATTGAATTTTTCTAAGTGACAAAACTAGAAGCTACATGGTTGATATGCGCCCATGCCTAAAGGTGGCCTAAATTTTTCTAAGTCTTAAAACTGAAAACTCACCCATGGATTTGCACCTTAGACAGTTTAAAATATTCTAAGGTAAACGAATTAAAAGCTCCAGTGGTCATTTGCGCCTGGAGTGAAACTGGAGGCATCAATAGGTAAATGTGCCCTCAATTGGAAGGAGAGCCTGGCAAATGCGCCCATCTCACAAAAATTAGAAGTTTGGCACATGAAATGCGCCCAAGAAGCAAGGAATGTTGAAAACGAAATTTATTCAAGTGCTGAAATTCAAAGCATAACCATAGGATTTGCGCCTTGAAGCTGAGGGTATAATGTGTGCCCAAGTGATAAAGAGGATATCAAATGCGCCTCTGAAGAATGAAGTTGAAGGCTCCACCCTCATATGCGCCCATGAAGGAGGGGAATGAATCTTAAAAATATTCTAACTCATAAGTTGTAAGCTGCAGGTGATATGTGCGCCCAGCCCTAAAAGAATAAAACGTCTCAGCTGAAAGGAGAGGTATTGGTTAAAATTCGAACTGGAAGCATGAAGCCCCAAATGCGCCTAATATGAGGCATTAAATCTTTCTAAGTCATTGTTGCTGAGGGCTGAAGTCATGAAATGCGCCTGAAGAGGAGTTTGAAATCTTTTTAAAGCATTCAAAATCTGAAATTTAACACACTGAAGTGCACCCCAGATTGGGACCTCCACCATGGTATATGCGCCCAAGTCAAAGCTGGAAGCTCCACTTGTAAAATGCGCCTGAAGAGTGAGTTGAAAATTTGCTAAGTGTGAAAAATGGAAGCTCAGCATGCTATATGCGCCCAAAGCCTTGGAAGGAATATTAAGCCACGAAACTGGAATCACACCCTGCCATTTGCGCCTAAGGCATAAATGAAAGTTCACACATGCATATGCGCCAGTGAACTAAGAGAAGACCCCTCAAAATGTGCCTTTGAGGGAAGAAAGAAATATTTACCAAGTCTTTTAAAATGGAAATAGCCCCTCCAAAATGTGCCCAAAGAAGTTGGAAGAGCAATATGCGCCCATGTTAGAGGTCAAATGTCACAAGTTGGGCGTTGAAATTATTTAATCCCCCTCACCTATTGAAATGCGCCTATCTTGAAGGGTGCTACTAATGCATTGGAGGCAAAAATGGTAAAGTAAAGTGCAAGGCGTAAATTTTAATTTCAAACCTTACCATCCAAAGTGCACCTTGAATAAATAGTTGGAAAATAAAACCAAGGCGTGTGAATGGAAGCCAGGGGTCCAAAATGCGCCCTACCTTGAGAGGATGATGGAAAAGTTTCTAAGGAAAACAAATTTGAAGCTCACAAGCCCAAATGCGCCCAAGCTAGTGATGAAATGATGGAATATTTTTCTAAGTATAGATATTTAAATTCCATCTCTAGAAGAAAATATGCCTAAGTCTGATGGAGGTGATGAAATTTTTCTTGAAGCATGGATGAAGTTGCCAGTGAAAAGTTAGCGGATGCCAGCTGCACGGGGTCAACAAAATATTTTCAAGTCAGAGCACAAAGAAATGTTCACAGATGAAGAAATGGATTAAATTTTGTTGAAATTATTTTTCTAAGGTTCAAAAAAATTCAAAAATTAAATGAACCCGTTCGTTAGGTACCCATGGATTCGACGCGTTCTAAAGAAAATTTTCTTCTGGGTATTGGACGTCTGCGATGAGGAATGGATTTTAAAGTCTTCCACAGATTGCCAGGAATTCCGAGGTGAATATTTTTGATGGGCACCAGGTTGATGAATTTTCCTAAGGGAAAATTTAAAATTTTCTAAGGCAAGGAATAAAACGTGTTTTCTAGATAAAATTTGCCTTGGTGGATGAATTTGAAGGTGATCGCCTAGATGATTTTTGATCAAATTCCTGATGAGGGGATTTTCCTGGAGCCTGAGTTGGATGAAATATCGGAATGAAGTGTGCCAGGCAAAATGCAAGACAGGTTGAAATTTGGCTAAGGCATGAAGAATGTGAAAGCAAAGTTGGCCATCGAAGACGATGAACGCTTGGAAGTTAGAGCATGAAAATCAGGTCAGTAGGATGAATTCATGTTGTAAAGTGTTCTAATACTCTTCTCCTTGCTTGTTTTGTAGGAGGAATGTCGAGGCCAGAGCACGATGTGTGGAAGTGGTGATTCGTGATGATATTACAACTTTCATAGGAAGATGAAGTTACGAGTTTCACATGAAGGAAGAAAATTGCAAGAAATCGGCTAAGTGTTAACTCAAGTGAAAAGAAGATGAAGACCCTCCGGTGGAAGAAGTCAAAGAACAACGCCAAGAGAGAAGATCAAGGATAATGTGAACGCGTCCACAAATGGAATCTTCTAGAAGGAATAATGGACATTATGGCTCATTTATTACCCCACTCTCTTCTGTGGCGGTTTTTAGGGCAAATCATGTTTAGGGCTGAGGTGGCACGATCTGGGCCATCCAGCCGATTGTAATCTGAGCCGTCCGTTGGACTTGGCCAGCTATATAAAGGGGGAGTCCCCCTCATTTGTACCTTCAGTAGACAATTCATTAGACAGTAGAATTAGAGTAGAAGTCGGAGTAGAGAGACAACTAGGTGATAGCTTAGAGTAGCTTAGTATAGGTTGATAGTGTAGTTTGAAGAAGAGGGAAACTTTTCCCTTTGAAAACTTTGTAAGAAATTGTTGTGTAACACTCTTCATGATAATAGATCTTTTCATTGATGATGGAATTTGTCTTGTCATGAATAGCTAGCAAGGTTTCTTTGTCCTTCCGATTCAAATGATAGCGTAAAATAGTTCTAAGTAGTATAGTTTTCATTCCATGCAAGTAGATGTTAACTGTGGAATATGGTGTTTGATCTAAGCAACTTCGTCTATCCATACCACTAGTGTATTTGCTGATGGTGAATGCGCCTTGTGTGGTCAACTGGAATATCACATACTTAACTTCAATCACAGTTTGAATGATGGTATGCGTCGTTGTGATGGTATCTTCATGTCAAGTGGTGGTTTGAACATCTTTAGTCATCTCTCTTGAAGATTGCACCGACTCCGTGGAAGCTGTCCGATGCGAGGCAAAGCGAAGTCCGGTTAGAAGTTTGCTGAAAGTTGAGCTCCATATCCCACACCTTTGAGTAGATTAGAATCTTCCTAACCTTACCCCATTTCAATTCAGCACTTTCTGGTTAGAATAGGAAACCCGCACTTCACAGACAAATCTTTCGAGCATTTGAATTCCTCTCTCCGCTGCCGAACAATTCCGTAAGTCCCCTTGATATACCAGCAAATCACATTGAGCCAAACTGAGCCTATTCGCACTCAAGGAACCTTGGAGTTGAACGCACGAACTTTCTGGCAATCTTAGCGTGCGGAATACTTTGATCAAGAGAGAATAGGGAAGCCATTGGCAACTTTATTCTGTGTTGGTGCGGTCTCAAAAACCACGTCAACAGAATTGGCGCTAGAAGGAGGGCTGAACGAGGAAAGAACACGTTGCTTCGGTTATCATTCATTTTATGCTTGCCTCTCCTCCTAGCACGTAGCGGATGAATTGGCTAGAAGGGCGAGCTTAGTGTTCAGTGGAAAGGAAACCGATTATGGGGAATTTGAAATGCCAAATCTGAGGAGATATATTTAGATCTCTAGGTAATAGCCGAAAAAATCAAAAAAAGTGAAGCGTTGAAAAATTCAAAAATCAAAAAATGGAAAATCAAAAAAGTAAATTCTCAATGGATGGACATATTTCTTGCTCTCAAGACAGTTTTACAGATATTGCTCGGATTCATGAAAGATTGAATGCACAGCTGTGGCCTGAGAATTTGTCTAAGTTTGCTTTGCCAGGAAGATGTCGAATTCATGAGACCTCCCAACATGAAGAAATCAATTGCTTGACGTTCCTCTCAAGGATAGAGCTTGTTCTCCAAGGGAAGATTTTCTTTTGGGATGTCCCCAAGCCAGGAATATTGGATGTAGAACCTGATGATTATAGCCTTCCAGAAGTTGTGGAAGAGGCCTTCACGAGATTCATACTTAGGATCCAAAATCAGTTGGAACTTGGCAATGTTTGCTTGAAAGGTGTTTTGCTCCCTCGTTGGTGTCGGATTCACAACACACCTCATCCAGAGTTCACTTGCACAATATGTGAAGAAGCCATCAACTTCGCCAGATGCCGCCTCGGATTACCAGTACTACCATATGGATTCTTCAAAGAGAAAGGATGGATTGAATATGCCACACAAACATTTTTAGCACCAAAGGAAGAGTGTAGCTCAACATCATCCAACAACAAGGAGAATAAGTCACTAGAGGATGTGATCGAGCAAGCAGATGACGATTGTTCCTACATCATGCTAGAACAAGAGGCTATTGGAGTAGAGATTAAAGAAGCAATGGGATGTATTCAAGCAAGAAGAAACACCCAAGGCAACTGTCAGCACATGGAAGAGAGTGAATGTACAAGGTTGCAAGCTATTGAAGATCATCAAGAACCAGAAACGGAGGACTTAGCTCAAAGTATAGATGGTGTGAGAAATTTTCAATGTTCGATCACTCAAGGAGGAGAACGTAAAGAGGGAAGTGATTCTAGTACGCTTCAAGAAGGGATGCCCCTCGATGAGAAAGTTCAATCATGCACGAGTGAGATAGAAGAAATGGTAAGCAGCTTGAGGCAAGATGATGTGTTTGACGATCAATGGGTTACCAAGATGGAGGCAAAATATGAAAGGCACTTCACATCAGCACTTGATCCATTATTCACAGTCATGGAAGAGTTGCTTGATGAAATTGAAACAAATGAAATACTGCTTGATAAAGAGATGGAAAGTGAAGAGCAATTCGGGTTGGGGCTTGAGCCATTGTTAGGTATTCAAAAGGAGCCAGCGCATGAAGTAATCCAAGTTTCCAAGTGCTCTTTCGAATTGATTTCCCGCCCCACTCCTCCCAGTTTGGATCGTCCACACGTTTTGGATGCGAGAGGTATGGTTCACCATCAACTTCGGCCTCCTGATGAAGCAATGGATGACAGGCAAGAATGCATGCCAGCGAATGAAGACCACCAGGTTGTATCTTTCCCTACTGTTGGCTACCAAGAATATCATTTTGATTATGGAGATTTTGGAAAGAAAACTTGTTTATGGATTGATCATGGTCCAGATGAGTTGCCCAGTTATAATCTTTCCTGAAGTTTTGCTTGAGTTTGAGATTTGTATTGTGGAAGAATATTTTTCTGAGTTTAAAGACAAGTTTGCAAAACTTCGTACTATGACTACTACTTTGCTGTTACTGAACATCCTGAGAAATCATGTTAGGAGTTGTATATATTTATGTCCTTTGAGTCTTGTCCGTTCGAAATGTTGTCCTATTAGAGTAGGTTTTCCTTTTTGTTTTTGCTTAGCTTGGTCTGCTTTACTTTCCTTAGTTTAGTTGTTGCTTAGTTTAGTTTGCTTTCAATAAAAGGGGATCCCGTTTGTGAGGGGGGGTGTTGTGTTGTTTTTGCCACACTCTAGTACAATGTTGGTCCATTTCTTAGATAATTATTCAGGAAGTGCTTTAGAATCCAAGGTTATTCTTTTGAGTTTTATCATTTGGTTAGGATTTGTACTTGACTCGGAAGGGAATGATCTATTGTGTCTTGACACCAAGTCTCATGATTGCTATATTTTACACACATGATTAATTACTCTAAGTCATTGAGGTTTCTTAGGAGAAGTCTTGGCGGGTGAAAATCTTACATCTTGCTTCAGCGCCACTGCGATTCTCAAACCCATTGGAGGCTTCATTGCCTGCCAGCCAATTGAGGAATTGACGGAAAATCACTATGAATCAAAAGAAAAGGAAATATGCTAAAAGAAAATGAAAAATGAAAGAAAATATTGCGAAATATTGGTTTTGGGAACATACGAGTAACTCCACCGGGGCTATGGACGCCCGGCCGGCAGTGGAGCAATATTCGTGAGAATTGTAGCGATAACCTCGTCGGGGCTATGGACGCCTGACCGGCAGCGAGGCAATGTCCCGGATGCTTTTGAAGTTAAGATATTTGTTTAACTTGCTGGGACGGATTCTGGGAACTTCAATGGTCTTTTGAGCTGGAACAAACGCATATGCACACACTTGTAATCAAAAGATGAGGTGCCATGATCCAATTCAGGATTCCTCTTCCCTTTTAAGTATATCCCCTAGTCAAGTTGATAGGTCTTGAAAGAATTATCCAAAGGTTCTGAGTATGGAATGGATTTTGTCTTTGAAATGTTCAAGAACATTTATTCGGGTTGGGGCTAATGTTGTGATGTTTTTCACACATCGCCCCATTGCAAATAGGGACCCCCTAATTTTGGCTTTACTTTTGGTTTGGTGTTGGTTTGTTTTTGTTGTTGTCTCTCTCTCGTTCTGTCTATCTTCTGGGGATGTGCCCACCTTTGAATGTAAATTGAGTTTTTGGCCAAGTCTTTAAAATTAGGGTTTGATTCCTTCACGCCAATTTGAGGTCAAGAAAGGACAATAAATTGCAAATAAAGACTAACATTGTTGTTAGTATGCTTCCAACAGGTTCTCAGCAGATTTTCATCGAATTCTAAAGTACTTACTATTTTTAGTAAATTATTGCAGTCGAGAAGCGGTTCATGTCAACATTTTGAGATTAGAAGCCGGTCACACAACATTGAGAGCATATCAAGTTACTCACCGGAGTTAAATTTGAACTAAAGCGGACAACTTGCTATTTTAAGCAGTTCTACCTTAGGAGGCAATTTTAGGCTTAGAAGAGTTTTTCAGCATGTTTGGAAATTCCTTGTGGGTTTTAGAGACCTTGATGATATGACATGCAAAATAGAGCGACAACTTTGAGAATTCAATCTTCCGAGGCCATTTTTAGGGTTTGCATGCAGACGTTTTCGGCGCATGTCGGCATATCCTTTCTGGGTTTTCCAAGAGTTTCGCGATGGTATAACATGCAAGTGTAACCGACCACTTTTCAGAAACTTACTATTTTTAGCCAGTGCATGCATGTTGGAGATTTTTCTGGGTTTTTCGAGATTTTTTAGGCAGTATGACATGCAGGATCATCTGGCAGCCGGTCGGTCACTTTTCTGATCGCTTTCTATTTTTAGCAAGTACCATTTGGGCAGCTGCTCGGCACTTCAGAGCTGCAAACTGACTAGCATGCAACTGAAACGAGGTCAAACGGAGCTCATCTGAGCAACATGCACAAAATTAGGGTTTCGAGCTTCAACACTAAAAATGAGGAGTCAGAGGTTAAAACGTTCAAAACTGAGATATCCATCATGATCAGCATCCTTCCGAGAACTTGCTGGCAAAATTTGAAGGCAATCGGAGAACCTACTATTTTTAGTAAGGCGCTTTGGACGAGGGCTATAAATAGAAAGTTGATCTCTGCTTCAGCACAAACAGGAAAATTCACCAACGACAAGTGCACTGTCCAAATTTCAAGTCAAACGGAGCAGAGGAAGCCTCATAAACGGGCACTTACTATAAATAGTAAGTCACTTCAGAAACAGCTATAATTGGCAAGTCAGCATTAGATCTCAACGGGTACAGGTCAAGCAAGTGATGAAGATCCTATGGCGCGAATTTCAAGGTAAACAGAGTTACAGAGAATGAAGAATTGGATAATTGCTATTTTTAGCAGGCCAAGACAGAAAAATTAGGGTTTCCTAAAATCAAGGGCAGAACACAACAGCCATGCAAATGTAGAATCCAGCCACGATCACCACACTTCGGACATTCAGCACACGAAATTTGGGCTCATTTTGAACATTTACTATTTTTAGCAGGTTGCTAAAAATAGCAGAGGCATATGGGTACCGGGCACCAGCAACTCACTCATGTCACCAGGATCCGAACAAAGCAAAATCTAGCCTTTTTGGAGCTTGAAATTAGCTTGAAGTGAGAAATTGACAAACTTTCTAAAAATAGCAGGTTAGGGTTAGAACACAAAATTCACTGAAATTGATAAATTTTCAAGTCCAGCTGGTGAAGAACGCCTTTAAAAGCCGAAGATTTGTGGAAATTCTCTAAGCACTTGAAAGTTGAAGCTCAAAGGCCCAAATGCGCCTTGCTTTGCCTGGGAAACTTGGATGAAAGTATCTAAGTATGCAAAATTGGAAGTAGAAGACCCCAGGTGCGCCTTAGTTGAAGAGGGAGGCTGGAAACATGCTAAGTGTTGACAACTTGATGCTCCATGGGTGAAATGCGCCCAAGGTAAAGAAGACTCCAAAAAGTTTCTAAGGCACTCAAAATTGGAAGCTCCTATGGTAAAATGCGCCCTTGAGCTTCAAGCTGGCCAAAAATATTCTAAGTGCTCAAAATTTGAAGTCCAACTAGTGATTTGCACCCCACTTGAAGAATGACATAGTAAGAGCCCTCCAAGGAGTAGAAATTGAATGTTCACCCATGCAAATGCGCCCTGGTGCTAAAAGTGAAAATTGTCTAAGTATCAAACTGAAAGTCCAACATACTAAATGCGCCCAAGGTAAAGAAGACTCCAAAAAGTTTCTAAGGCACTCAAAATTGGAAGCACCATGGGTCAAATGTGCCCCTCTTTGAAGGGACTTCAAGATTGTCTAAGTGTCAAATTGGATGCTCAGCTAGTGATTTGCGCCCTTGAAGTTCAAGACTTGGATTTTGACTAAGTAATGAAACTTGATGCTCCCTAGGCTATTTGCGCCCCTGAGCTTTAAGGATAGGAATTTGTCTAAATTTCCAAATTCAAAGCTGGAAGTTCCCTGGCTGAAATGCGCCTACCAAGTAAAGAGAGAACTTAAAATATTATTCTAAGTCCTTGAAATTGGAAGAAGAACCTGTTGAATGCGCCATTGGAGGCAGAGTGTTGAAAGAATTGTGTGAGTATTCAAAATTGGAAGTTCATGGTATAATTTGCGCCTTAGCTTGCAATGAGGAAGTTTGAAAAGTTTTCAAGGCTGGAAAATTCTTCTAAGGCACCAAAACTCAGAGTAAGAGGGGTGGAATGCGCCCAAAGAACTTGGAGTAAAAAGAAACTTCAAAAAGGTTGCTAAGCGTGGGAAACTAAAGTTGAAGGTGGTATATGCGCCTTAACTTTGACAGATGACTTCAAAAACGGCTAAGGCATTGAAACTCAAAGTAGATCATGCTATTTGTGCCTTAGTAAAAGGGGTGACTTCCAAAATATTCTAAGTATTCAAGACTTGAAGTTGAGCCTACCTTTTGCACCTTAAAAGAGGAGAGCCACTTGGAAATTTCTCTAAGTTGTGATAATTAAAGTCTATAATGCCATATGCGCCCTCAAGGTATTAGAAGGCAAGTGGAGATTCCAAGGCGTGATACATGCAAAGTGAAAGATCCCAAGGCGTTGAGCTAGAAAATATGCTAAGTATGGAAAATTTGAACCTCAACCCCCTAAATGCGCCTTTTCCTGCAGAGAGGTTGAAAAAAAAAAAATTGAAAATATTTTAAAGTTGAAGAAGACCCCTCAAAGTGCGCCTTGACTTGTGGGGAGCTGGAGGAAATTGTCTAAGTATGGTAAATTGAAGGCCCACACTCCTATATGAGCCTAAACTTGCCTGTGAAAGCTTTGAAAAATGCTAAGTGATGGGAACTAGAAGTAGCCCCTTCTATATGCGCCTAGGCTTGATGAAGGAGTTAAAAAAAAAAAAAAAAATGTTTGAAGGTCACAAATTGAAAGTACCACCTGCTAAATGCGCCTCAGCAAGGAGACAAAGGTGAAGCTTAATAAAATTAAATTTGGAACCTCAAGTAGTCAAATGTGCCTTGGCTTGAGGAGATAACATTGAATTTTTCTAAGTGACAAAACTAGAAGCTACATGGTTGATATGCGCCCATGCCTAAAGGTGGCCTAAATTTTTCTAAGTCTTAAAACTGAAAACTCACCCATGGATTTGCACCTTAGACAGTTTAAAATATTCTAAGGTAAACGAATTAAAAGCTCCAGTGGTCATTTGCGCCTGGAGTGAAACTGGAGGCATCAATAGGTAAATGTGCCCTCAATTGGAAGGAGAGCCTGGCAAATGCGCCCATCTCACAAAAATTAGAAGTTTGGCACATGAAATGCGCCCAAGAAGCAAGGAATGTTGAAAACGAAATTTATTCAAGTGCTGAAATTCAAAGCATAACCATAGGATTTGCGCCTTGAAGCTGAGGGTATAATGTGTGCCCAAGTGATAAAGAGGATATCAAATGCGCCTCTGAAGAATGAAGTTGAAGGCTCCACCCTCATATGCGCCCATGAAGGAGGGGAATGAATCTTAAAAATATTCTAACTCATAAGTTGTAAGCTGCAGGTGATATGTGCGCCCAGCCCTAAAAGAATAAAACGTCTCAGCTGAAAGGAGAGGTATTGGTTAAAATTCGAACTGGAAGCATGAAGCCCCAAATGCGCCTAATATGAGGCATTAAATCTTTCTAAGTCATTGTTGCTGAGGGCTGAAGTCATGAAATGCGCCTGAAGAGGAGTTTGAAATCTTTTTAAAGCATTCAAAATCTGAAATTTAACACACTGAAGTGCACCCCAGATTGGGACCTCCACCATGGTATATGCGCCCAAGTCAAAGCTGGAAGCTCCACTTGTAAAATGCGCCTGAAGAGTGAGTTGAAAATTTGCTAAGTGTGAAAAATGGAAGCTCAGCATGCTATATGCGCCCAAAGCCTTGGAAGGAATATTAAGCCACGAAACTGGAATCACACCCTGCCATTTGCGCCTAAGGCATAAATGAAAGTTCACACATGCATATGCGCCAGTGAACTAAGAGAAGACCCCTCAAAATGTGCCTTTGAGGGAAGAAAGAAATATTTACCAAGTCTTTTAAAATGGAAATAGCCCCTCCAAAATGTGCCCAAAGAAGTTGGAAGAGCAATATGCGCCCATGTTAGAGGTCAAATGTCACAAGTTGGGCGTTGAAATTATTTAATCCCCCTCACCTATTGAAATGCGCCTATCTTGAAGGGTGCTACTAATGCATTGGAGGCGAAAATGGTAAAGTAAAGTGCTAAGGCGTTGAAAGTGTTAAGCATTGAAATAATTTTTCCAAAGGCATGGTTTTATCTTCCATCAAGTGCTATGTGCGCCCAAAGTGTAATGGTGATAAAAGTTGAATATAAAATTTTCTAAGGAAAAATGCAAAGTGATCCAAAAATTTTCTAAGGCACAAAATTTTCTTCCTTAAGAAAATACACCTGGGTTTGGGGAACGATAAAAATTTTCAAAGGCGTGGATGAACTTGCCAGTGAAGAAGTCAGATGATGCCTGCTGCACAGGGTCAACAGATATTTTCAAGTCAGAACAACAAGAAATGTTCACAGAGTTGAAGAAATGGATTAAATTTTGTTGAAATTATTTTTCTAAGGTTCAAAAAATTCAAAAATTAAATGAACCCGTTCGTTAGGTACCCATGGATTCGACGCGTTCTAAAGAAAATTTTCTTCTGGGTATTGGACGTCTGTGATGAGGAATGGATTTTAAAGTCTTCCACATCTTGCCAGGAATTCTGAGGTGAATATTTTTGATGGGCACCAGGTTGATGAATTTTCCTAAGGGAAAATTTAAAATTTTCTAAGGCAAGGAATAAAACGTGTTTTCTAGATAAAATTTGCCTTGGTGGATGAATTTGAAGGTGATCGCCTAGATGATTTTTGATCAAATTCCTGATGAGGGGATTTTCCTCGAGCCTGAGTTGGATGAAATATCGGAATGAAGTGTGCCAGGCAAAATGCAAGACAGGTTGAAATTTGGCTAAGGCATGAAGAATGTGAAAGAAAAGTTGGCCATCGAAGACGATGAATGCTTGGAAGTTAGAGCATGAAAATCAGGTCAGTAGGATGAATTCATGTTGTAAAGTGTTCTAATACTCTTCTCCTTGCTTGTTTTGTAGGAGGAATGTCGAGGCCAGAGCACGATGTGTGGAAGTGGTGATTCGTGATGATATTACAACTTTCATAGGAAGATGAAGTTACGAGTTTCACATGAAGGAAGAAAATTGCAAGAAATCGGCTAAGTGTTAACTCAAGTGAAAAGAAGATGAAGACCCTCCGGTGGAAGAAGTCAAAGAACAACGCCAAGAGAGAAGATCAAGGATAATGTGAACGCGTCCACAAATGGAATCTTCTAGAAGGAATAATGGACATTATGGCTCATTTATTACCCCACTCTCTTCTGTGGCGGTTTTTAGGGCAAATCATGTTTAGGGCTGAGGTGGCACGATCTGGGCCATCCAGCCGATTGTAATCTGAGCCGTCCGTTGGACTTGGCCAGCTATATAAAGGGGGAGTCCCCCTCATTTGTACCTTCAGTAGACAATTCATTAGACAGTAGAATTAGAGTAGAAGTCGGAGTAGAGAGACAACTAGGTGATAGCTTAGAGTAGCTTAGTATAGGTTGATAGTGTAGTTTGAAGAAGAGGGAAGTTTTCCCTTTGAAAACTTTGTAAGAAATTGTTGTGTAACACTCTTCATGATAATAGATCTTTTCATTGATGATGGAATTCGTCTTGTCATGAATAGCTAGCAAGGTTTCTTCGTCCTTCCGATTCAAATGATAGTGTAAAATAGTTCTAAGTAGTATAGTTTTCATTCCATGCAAGTAGGTGTTAACTGTGGAATATGGTGTTTGATCTAAGCAACTTCGTCTATCCATACCACTAGTGTATTTGCTGATGGTGAATGCGCCTTGTGTGGTCAACTGGAATATCACGTACTTAACTTCAATCACAGTTTGAATGATGGTATGCGTCGTTGTGATGGTATCTTCATGTCAAGTGGTGGTTTGAACATCTTTAGTCATCTCCCTTGAAGATTGCACCGACTCCGTGGAAGTTGTCCGATGCGAGGCAAAGCGAAGTCCGGTAGAAGTTTGTTGAAAGTTGAGCTCCATATCCAACACCTTTGAGTAGATTAGAATCTTCCTAACCTTACCCCATTTCAATTCAGCACTTTCTGGTTAGAATAGGAAACCCGCGCTTCACAGACAAATCTTTCAAGCATTTGAATTCCTCTCTCCGCTGCCGAACAATTCCGTAAGTCCCCTTGAAATACGAGCAAATCACATCGAGCCAAACTGAGCCTATTCACACTTAAGGAACCTTGGAGTTGAACGCACAAACTTTCTGGAAATCTTAGCGTGTGGAATACTTTGATCAAGAGAGAATAGGGAAGCCATTGGCAACTTTATTCTGCGTTGGTGCGGTCACGAAAAACACATCAACACTAGGTTTGGAGAGTGCTCTTTGCCATTTTCTACAACCAAATGACTTGTTTCCGAAGTGTTCACATCTTCAAGCTTCACTCTACTTGTAGCCTAAGGCAAGGCATCATTGTGTTTCATATTTTCTCAGAGTATTTGACTTTCTCATAGTTAGATCTTGTTGTCATATAGGAATCCTTCACTAATGTACTTGAGTAGGGTTTTATGCATTTTAGTTGATAAAAACCTTACATGCACTTAAGGTTAGGGCACACACATTGTTATCAATCAATTTTATTGGCCATTGTGGTGGTAAAAATACCAAAATAGGGGTTTGACTGAGGAAAAATCCTATATAACAATCCCCCACCATCTATTTTACAGATTTATTGAAGGTTTAGATTTGAAGATGAAAGTTTGTAGGGTAGGCATCAAAGAGCAAATAGATAGCTATAGGTTCAATTTTTCAATTCTAGAAGAGGCATACAAGGACTAGGACACCCTTGGGTAGCTCTATCCTCTTATTTAGGCTAGATTCAAATTCATATGATAGGTACACAACACTCTACCCTTCCCATATTTGTTTACAAATCTCTATTATAGTCTATAAATTATCAAGATCTTGCAATTTTCATATTAGGGAACATAGTATAATTAGGTTAATCACGAAAAATAAATCCCAATCCATTTTGAAGGCTCAAAAATATGTAGATCCAGGTATGATTGGTTCACCTTCATGGTTGAAATTCAATCTAATCACTTTGTTGATTTGCATCCTAATGTACCCTTGAAAAAGGAGGAAATTAATCCTAGGTTTTATACATTAAAATTAGGGCTCCCTTTTTGTTTGTTACATTTTGGTGAACCCAACATTTTGACATAAAAAACCTTTTGATATCTAAAATAATTCAACCCTAGATCTAGGCTTAACATTGTATTGTTTGCATTGTTCACTTAGGGTTTCATTTTTGCATCACAAAAGACATAAAAACTCGAAACATTACATATTTAGGTTTTATTAAGGTTTATTTTAGTCATTTAGGTCAGTTCTACATTAAAAATTGTATTCATAATTGTCATTTGTTGTTCAATTATTGTTACACATTTGCATTTGAGTCACATTGTCTTAAATTGAGTAAATCTTGGAGAAATATTGACTTTTAGAACTGTTTCCACATAGAAATAAAATCCATAAACAACATCATAAATATTCAAACTTCTAGTTTTTACCTACTTTGTACAAGATAGAGATGCCCTTGGGTGGATTTTTCCTTCTACTGGTGGCTCAAAAAAACTTTTGCATAGATCTTTTTCTTTGTGTTATCAGTTTGTTTCCGCATATTGATGTTTGATTTGAAAATTTGAAAAGGTGTTATTGCATGTGAAAGAAAAGTGTCATTTTGCTTACATTGTTACAAATTTGAAAAAAAAATTGCATTTCAATGTTGTAAATTATCAGATCTATAGGGAAATTATTTACATTTTCTGAAGCATTGCATAATTTTGGTAGATTGGTTTCATTTTTGCAAAAATTCAAAACCCTAGGTTGTTACAACACATTGAAAAATATATAAACTCATAAAATAACAACAAAATCAATCCCAAATTTGGGTCTACAAATTGTAACATAGTTAGTTTCTATCACCAGTGCCTCTAAAACTGAAATTTTAGAAAGAGCCCTATCAGGACATAGACGCCCTAGGGCATCCTAATCCTCCAAAATCTACCTTAGATCTCAAGAACAAATTAATACCTATTGTTATTTTGTAGATTTGGGGTTTGATTTCCATATCTATATCTATATCAAGTTTGTAAGTATATTTTTAGTCCTCGTTAACCTTAGCATGTGTAAACAAACTAAAATTGAAATTTAATGGTTAGTCTTGGAGAAGGCATAGTCATCTGATCATGTTAGATCTCTTTCTACAAGTGCATTGTATACCTATCAAGCCCTTTAGTTGTGATTACTTTAATATGTTAGATGAAGCCCTTGATGACTTCATCTCACTTAGATCATCCACTAAGGCTTGCAAAATTTCCACACAACAAAGAAAAATCAATGCAATCACACCTCAACTTATCATTTATCCACCTATGCAACAACCACAAGTCCAAACCAAACATGTACTTATCATAGGACCACCTTAAAATAAGTCAAAAAATATAGATCACATCTTGAATTATGTGAAACCATTAACACAACACAACCATGTAAACGATGTATCGTAGCCACAACATTATCATACTATTGCTTAGACATATAACACAAGGAATAACAAGCAACCAAGACAAACACAAACCATTCCCTCATCAATACCACTCCCACAACGTATTTTACCTACTGCCCCTCATTTACCTCAACATAGTGGAAAGGAGTATGATCTTGTGGAGCAAGTGTGTTAACACTCTTGCTAAGATTTCCTTGTGGCCTTTAATTCAAACATCATTTATTTACCATGGCATGCTTTGAAATGCCTTAAAAAAAGTTGTAGTCCCTCCTAGTGTGCAACCAAACGATGGAGAAGGCTTAATTGAGGGTATGAAATTAGGTAATGTGGATATTATCTTTCATGAAAGTGAATTCCCTCCCTCGAAAACACAAAAATAAAATGAGGCTTTGATGGTAATGGTTGTTCTTAACAAGGTTGGGATTAGACGTACCCTTATTGGAAATGTTTTGAGGCTTAACGTTTGTAGTGTAAATATTTTGGTTAGAATTAGGGTTGATAAGACTAAAGTTCAACCAGATACTTTGTCTATCTGTGGTTTTGAGAATGTGGGAAGACAACCACTTGGTATCATAACATTACCTGTCAAGGTTGGTAAGGTTGTGTTGCAAACACCCATCCATGTTATACCCCATGACCTTTCATACAATATTCTCTTGGGAAGACCATGGATTCATGAGATGAAGGGTGTTCCTTCAATGCTTCATTTTTTAATGAAATGCACTTATAACAACAATAAGGTTTACACAATAAAAGCTGATCTAAAATCCAAAAATTGTTTATAAACTGAAATGAGAATTAAGAATTCTCTTAAAACATTAACACCAACTACAAAAGTGGAGCCTTTATAAATTGAAGACAAAGAAGAGTTTCTTTCATTAGTAACAAGGTTGTTACATGAATACTGGGGGTCATTAGATTTTACACCTACATTCATGGGGGAATATGAGATTACAAAATCAAAATCCAAAAAAGAGAAAGAATCTATAATGGTATTAGCACAATCTATCACTGAATCATTGAAAACATATGATTCCACAACCTCTAGCAAGGAAGAAAATGCAATTTATACATCCACCTATAATAAATCAAACTATGAAAAACCACCTTGCTTGAAATAAATGAAATCCATTTATGGGAGAGGGTATCAACTCTTGAAACAAATTGACTATAATGGAAAAGGATGTGGTGCACAAGAACAAGGAATTCATGTTCCCATAGATCTCAACATGCAAGAAACAAAAATATGTCTTGTCTATCATCCTTCCAAAATAACAAAAGCATCAAAAAGACCTTCATTAAATGCCAATGTCATCATGCAAGATTCCCCTAAGACAACCTTAAAATTGGTGCATCTTGAAATGATAGATACCACATGCAAGGATATGTCATTAAATACTTTTCAAAATGATGAGTCTCTAGTGGAATTTTTGGGTGCGTATGACACCCTACCTAATCATCACCATAATTGTAGATTTCCCTATTGTTTAAGTGCTAAAGGATACTTTGGGGAAGAAACTTAATTATGTGGTGATGAATCTCAAACAATTCTTGATATTCCAAATCGTAATGTGTTACCTATAGGAGACACCATAGACATACCAATGAACCCATCTAATGAAGAGAAGGTGATTCAAATAGGAAAATTTCTTGATGATGATGAACAAGAAGATCACACAACATTTT
This sequence comes from Sequoia sempervirens, assembly GCA_007258455.2. NCBI lineage: Eukaryota > Viridiplantae > Streptophyta > Pinopsida > Cupressales > Cupressaceae > Sequoia > Sequoia sempervirens. The sequence goes on along the minus strand of VDFB02000015.1, from coordinate 307,349,394 downwards.
TACATGACTTTCTTGAAATATTTGCTTGGACTTATTTGGATATGCCAAGTATTGACCCTAAGAAAGTCACACATAATATTGTCCTTGAAAAAATGCTAAACTAGTGAGACAATAGATACGCAAGATGAATCCTAAGGTGGCTTTATTGGTTAAGGTTAAGATTGAAAAGCTCTTATAAGATGGTTTCATCCACTCTATCAATTATTCACCTTGGATATCTAATAGTGTTGCAATAGCAAAAATTGATAATCATATTAGGATGTGTATGAATTTTTGTGATCTTAATAAAGCATCTTTAAAGGATGATTTCCCCTTCCTAATATTGACATGATAGTTGGTTCAACTACATGACATGCCATATTATCATTTATGGATGGTTTTTTGGGGTATAATCATATTTTTATCAACTCTCGAGATCAATATAAAATAACTTTCACTACACCTTGGGGAACATTTTGCTGGGCTGTTATGCCTTTTAGATTGAAAAATTCCAAAGCAACATATCAAAGAGCTATGATGCTAATATTCCATGATTTCATACATAACATTTTGGAAGATTATGTTGAAGATATTTTGGATTTCTATAATGCATCAAGATGACGTCAAAATCCTTCCTAAAATCTTTGAAATAATTCATAAGTATAACATGAGACTGAACTCGAAGAAATGCATCTTTGGTATGGATAGTGGAAAATTGTTGAGATTTATAGTGTCACATAGAGGCATTGACGTGGAAACAAAGAAGATTGATTCTATAATAAACATGCCACCTCCTAAGAACATTTGACAATTTTGTAGCTTAAAAGGAAAGATTCAGGCTATTCATCATTTCATTGCATCATTGGCCGATCAGACTCTTCCCTTTACCCAACTCCTTAAGAAAGAATCAAAATTTAGATAGAATGAGGATTGTCAAAAATCCTTCAAAAATTTGAAACAATACTTAGCTAATCCTCTTGTCTTACAACCAACCATACTAGGAAAACCTGTTATTCTCTATATTTCAGCTTCAACACACATCTTGCTACACTATTGGCACAACAAGATGAGATTGGCAAAGAGCATCTTATTTATTATATTATTCGAACATTGATTGATTATGAAACTCATTATAAAACTATATTAAAACAATTTTTGGATCTCATGTTTGCTATCAATAAATTGAGACATTATTTACTAAACACAAAAGTTCATGTTATAAAATTTGATCCTTTAAAGCATCTCTTCACTAAAACTAATTTATCGTGACACCTAGCTAAATGGGTTATGTTGTTAACTGAGTTTGACCTTAAGTTCATTTCTCAAAAAGAAATCAAAGGCCAAGCATTGACCGAACATTTAGTTGAGGCTCCTTCACCATTAGCTTTACCAAATTAAGACTCATTCCCTGATGGAAATATGTTAAAAGTCAATGATAATGAAACATGGGAATTATATTTTGATGGATCTAAGTGTCAAACTAGCTCCTAAGCTAGAGCTATACTAATACCGCCTTTAGGAAAGCCAATTCCCTTATCCTACCATTTAAATTTCCTATGTACAAACAACACTATTGAGTATGAGGCCCTTATTGTTGGATTATGTGTGGCCTTGTCTTTAGGAGTTCAACACATTCATATATTTGGAGACTCTCAACTATCATCAAACAAATTAATGGGTCCTATCAAGAAAAGCATGATAAGTTATCTAAGTATAGAGACCTTACATTAACAATATGTTGTACCCCAAAATTAAATTTTTTGTTACACTTAGACATTTTGAAGAAATGAGTAAAAGTCTTGTTAAAACAGTCAAAAAGGTCAAAATTCGGGTGTGCATGTCTTGCATGGAGGGTTAAAATACAAATTTTTCAATTTCTGACGATCTGGGTCTACTAAGAGCAGCTTAACCTAGGAAACCCAGATCTCAGTTTTTCATCCCTAAATTTTAGGAAAACTGCTATTTTTAGAAATTTTCTCGAAATAGTAACGTTTTCTGGGTTTTTCTGGGTTTTCGAAATGGATACGGCAAAATTTTCGAAAAAAAAGTTTCTAAGTGGTCCGAACTGATTTTGATTATTCAAATGATGTCCGTATCAGTCGGGTGCAGTCCGTAATCTTAAATAATCAGTTTTGCCCTACTGGGTCTATTCAGCTTTTTCAGAAGCATATCTGGAGTTCCGAGGTCATCAATGGAGGTCATCTGACTGCCAGGCGTCAATGTTAGCATTCAAACTTCCGGCAGAAGGTAAAATGATGAACATGCACGAGGATCGAGGAAGGAAAGTGAAAAGTCATGAAAATTTTCTAAGTCTGCTAAGTTTGGGCGCCCCTGTTGAAGAAAGGCGCCCACCTTTTTAGGTCACCAGATGAGTGAATTAGGGTTTGGATCCCCAATAGAAGTTGTTCAGTGTTCAGTCAGCTTCGCGATGGATATCCCCGTCAGAGCATCCGACGATCCAGTCTCCAGCAAATTCAAGTCAAAGTGGAGGTATAAAATGAAGATCTGAAACTTGAAGAAGATTGAATGGAGAATTTTCTAAGTCTGAGAATCAAGCCTTAGAAGGGAGAAAGGCGCCCAACTAAGGGTGTAAACAAAGAACTTGCAAATGGGTTACAATGGGATGTCTTCGTAATTTGGGGTCTAAGCTCTCTCGTGAGCTTGGTCTAGCACGATAAACGGAGCTCGCAGCCACTGATTCAAAGGGTCAACAGAGGGTCCATGAGAGGTGAAAAGAGAAATTCAAAGCAAAAGTGAAAAAAGTCAAAAAATAAACTAAGTGTTGGTAAACTGGGCGCCCCCAGTCAAGATAGGCGCCCAACCTTTTGAAGGGTAAAAATTCACTTTTGACCAATGTGTCTCCGGGTGAGGACTCCTCCTTCATTCTTCGTCAGCTTCGCGATGAGCACAGCCATTCAGCAATCCGACGCCCGGAGCTCAAGATTTTACTAGATCATCTGTGGAAGAGAGGTTAATGAAGAACTTGGAAATTAGAAAAATGGCTAACATTGAAGAAGTTGGGCGCCCCTAGAAGGAAAAGCCTCCCGTGAATTCGGAGGTCGAAATCAAGTTTTTAGTAGGAGGTGTCTCCGGAACGTCCTTTTCAGAATCAGTCAGGCTCCGCAGTGAACCACTCAGCTCGCCTGTCGGGTCGATCAGTCAACGAGAAATCAGAGGCGAAGTGGCATGTCAAAATGGAGGAAAGTTGAAAAAGTGGAAATTTTGACTAAGTCTGGTGAAGTTGAGCGCCCCTCTTGGAGAAAGGCGCCCAAATTTCCATGCCTTAGAAGATTTTTGGAAGTTTTCAGAATTTTCAAAATTTGCAAAGGAAGAGGATGGCGTCCAAAACTGAGAGGCTGAGATTTAGGGTTTTGAAATAAAAGCAGAAAAAGCAAAACCTAACCAAAACTCAAGTCTATTTAATACCTCTTTTCAATGGCTTTCTACGGTTTTTGCAGTATCCAGAGGAGAAAGTTTGAGCAGCAAGTTTGAAGAATTTTTGTGATTCAAGAATCCATAGTTGCTGGTTTTACATCAGATTTTTCAGACCAGCAAGCATAAACCCTTGCTTTTTCAAGCTTTTTGTTCTAGAAGATCAAGTTTTTCAAGCAGAAGGCCAAGGCTTTCAATTTTTCAGTCATCTGGGTCTTTTTGCCTCCACCTTCTGAAGAATTTTTCAAGAAACTTCATCAAGTTGCAGCAAGTGCTTTATCTTGCATGTCAGTGAAAACCTCAGAGCATTCATATTTCAACCATCTGGGTCCTTTCCAATCAGTCTTCTGAAGAAAACCCATATCGCAACTTTTTTCAAGAAAGTTCAAAAACCTAGGGTTGGCTGCTTTTTCGATCAAACATCAGGGTTTTGCAAATCTAATCATCTGGGTCCATTTCTAATCATATTCTGAACAAAACCTAGATGCCAGCTTTTTTTCGGGAAAAATTGAAGAAATTAGGGTTTGTCATGAACAAAATCAAGATTTTCAAACGGACGATCTCGCTGGTCTTTGTATCACCATTCCCGAATAAACTCACATCTCGTAAAACTCCTCAAAATTCATCTGTTGAAGCACAAAATCAGCATTCTAAAATAGAAATTGCGTAAGACTTGTCCAACCAAGGCGACGATGCTGTACTATCTCAAGTTTTCCTAAATGGAGTACACTCCTAATGTTTTCAAGTCCGAATCACACTTTTTTCAATACATCAAACAACGAGATGTAATTGCATCGCCGTTTGTTCGACCCACGCGGCTCTTTGAGAGAACAGCAACACTAATCAAGAACCTGGCCATTCTCGACTCCTCGCAGCAATAGCCTATTCCTTGAGACGGGCCCAGAGCCTTGAGTTCGCAATCGCCATTACATTACAACCCGGCTACTAGGAGATCCAACAGCGTGATGGTAGAAGACTTGCGCCCAAAGCCCTCGATATGGTTGAAAAGTGTTTTTCCATTCCCCCGTGGCCTGAAAGTGTAACTCTTTCGAGGGATGAATGTGAAAAGATGTGGAATATGCATAAAGACAAATACAGCAAGAAGATTGCCCAGAGATGGATGAAAGAAAAACATAAGACATTTCCCAAGAATGTCGGACGAGGGGAGTTCAAGGACGAGGTTGCCATCATCATCACTTTGCTCAACAGGGTCACTGGTTCCGAGGATGCCACCAAGTTCCAACCTTGGATGTTTTATGCCATACCTCACATTATGAAGAAAACCGAGTTTTATGACTGGCCTACTTTGATTAGTGATTGCCTACATCAGCAAATAACATAATATTTTCAGTTTCATGTATTCCACATGGTGTCATATCTAGTCTACTTGGTGGCCTATCGGTCAATTCAGAGGATTGAACACCGAGGGATCATTGAGTGTTCAACACATATAACTATTATCCCCAGTTGGAATTCACAAAGTCGTTGCACCACTACAAAAGGGTGAACGAGGCATTCTTGATGTACACAGTGCGTGACTTAGACAATGAATTGCACGTCCGCATATCTTCAGTTGCTAGGGCAGCAATGGCGGAATGGGGATTGGTTTATACAGTTTACCTTTACCTATCTCAGGGTTTATGGTTATTCAGGTGCCCCGCTCATGTTGCCAAGGTATCCGTCAGATGAGGTTATCTTCATGGAATTCTTGAGGCAAGCTCAGGTGTCCACACAGTCTTGAGAAATAGAAAGAAACCTCTTCACTTTCCATTAGGGTTGGGTATTTATACATGCAGGACTGCAGATGCCAGGACAATTGGAGAAGAGTTAGATAAATTCGGTCTCAAATCCTACAGTGAGAGGCGGTCATTTGATCCTCATGGTGTCTATGCTGGCCGGTTGGAGAAGAACTACAATCACATACCCGCACTTGAAGATTTTTGGGCTAACTGTGCAGATGAGTTTGAAGTGCGAAGGCGTAACTACAGCAGGTTAACTCTCCATCAGATGAAAGATTGCTTAAATGAAGATATAGAAGGGCTCTCTGATGATGATGAAGATGTTCTTCTACCAATGTACACTCAGAAAAGAATCGAGGATCAGCCTCTTCCACAAGTTAATTGGGCAAACAAGGAATCTCTTTCAGTTGAAGACAGAACAAGACAAGTCATTGAGTATAGTAAGGTTTTCTTAGTGCTCAAAAGGAAGAACTCTATTCCAGTAGCAGAGCCGCCAAGGATAATTCCCTCTTCTTCTACAGCACAGTCAAAAGGAAAGGGTAAAAGTCAGTCTCAAGATGGCGTCAAAGGATGTAGATCAAATAAAAATGTAAAGAGAAGGTTGGATTTCTCAGGCATAGTCATACAGGAACAGCCTACAGTTGATTCAGAAGTTCCTCTTGACGAGCCCATACCTCAGAATGAAGCAGAGGAGCCACCTTCAACACATGTTCCTGTACCTTTGACGGGTTCGTCACCAATTCACATTGATCTTGATATCGAAGATGATGAAGAGATCGCAGCAGTACCTCCTGAGGAAGTTAGTAAAGATACTACGGTGTCTTGGCTTGAGAACTCCTTAGGAAGGGTTAGGAGAAGGCCTTCATATCAAGTGAGTGTTGATGATCTCGATAATATTTATCAGGAACCTCCTAAGAAGAAGGCAAAGAAGCAAGTTCACTTTGATAGGAATCCTGATAACGAGATTGTTGTAGAGACTGCTGTGCCTCCAGAAGATAAGAATAGAGATGAGGTGAACATGGATGATTTTGTAATGGTCAAGGCTAATCTTGGTAGAAATACCAGACATGCAGATTTGAGTCTCTTCAAAGTTGTATCCGAAAACCTACATGAAAGAGTGCTTAAAGATGGAGAAGACAAGGCAGCCCTCAAGGCTGAAAATCAGCAGCTTAGGCTTTTCATCTCTAACCTTGTTCGTGGTTCTTCACAAGCAACCCAGTTGCTGCCCCAGATCTTAGAGACACCAGCTGATCACCATCAGTTAAGACAGCTGGTCATATGTGGGAAAGAGACTCAGGAATGGATTGAGAGCTTCATTGTCAAAGGAAAGGAGATCTTGGCTCGGATGTTCCAGTTGAGAGAGAATGCTCATAAACTTCGTCAAAGCATCCAAGGATTTGAACAAACATGGGCTGAAGTAAAACCTAGGCATGAGATTATCATTGCTGATTTAGACACAGCCTACGGTTCAGCAGTTTCAAAGGAGCACAAAAGACAAATCCTTGCATGGAGAGAACGTCATGTTTTCAAAGTTAAAACCTATGAGAGGATATCTGAAGAATTCATCGCCTACAGACAAAGGGTGGTTGAAGCTCTCCTTTTCATCAGTGAATTTGTCATAGAGATCCCCTCTCAGTACAGTCTTGAAGATGGTTCTTACGTCGGGCTTGAGGAGGTGCAAAATCAGTTCCAGAATGTTATTCATAGTTGCAGCCCAGTTGGCGGAAGGATAGGTCATATTTCAATGATGTCAGCAAAGTTCAATAAAGCGGCCAATGAGGTTGAAGATTTCCTGAGATCTATTGCAAGATGCTGAAGATATTCTTGAAAAGCGGTGTTTTGCTGTTGATGGCATAGATGCACCGAACCGGGACACAATCTCAATTCTAGTGGATGTGATCGAGCTTTAAAGCAGCTTTCTTCTAGAAGCTTTCTTTCCCGCTTTCTTTCTATTCTTGGAATAATCCTTATCCATTCTTTGAGGATAGAAAGAAGATAAGATGTAATAGTTGGCGTTTCCCGCTTTTTCTGCTTTTTAGGGTTTTATCTTTCTAGATTTAGCAATAAAGCTTGCTTGCTGAGCAAGCCCTAGATTGTGAAAGCAAGGAGATTTTAGGGTTCCCTACTCCTCTGCTTCTCTATAAATAAGAGCCTTTGCTCATTTAGTTTCTTTAACGGTTATTGTCATAGCAAATTGCGAGCCTGAATTGCAGCAAGTTGTTATTCAGTTTCAGTTCACTTAGTTGGAACCGTGCTTATGAGAACAAAACGCTGAGCCTATTGTGCCTTCTATTTGTTGCTCAAGTATTGTTCATTTGTGTTGTGATAAGCAAATTGTTGAGCCTCTTTAGCCAACAAGGAGTTAGTGAGATTGTTGTTTTCTATTGTGTTAAGAATAAGTTTGCAAGCCTCCTTAGCTGCAATTTCTTGTTCAAGGCATGTTAGAAGGGAGTTTTGTTTCAGAGATTTGAGTAATAAAATCATGAGCCTCTTTTGCCTTGGTCGAAAATCTCAGATTTCCGTTATCTATGTTATGCTTTCATGATCTTTATTTCAGCTTATAGTGAAGTGTGTAGGTGTTTGTTGGGAGAGAGATTATTAAAGTATTTTTGTCAGAGAATCTACCTTGTTAATTTCTAACTTCTCTTGCTCTGCTATTACTTGAGAGGTTAGGAACGTCTTTAGTTTAAGTTAGTCGTAGTTGAACTTCTTATCAGAAAATCTTAGCTGCGGCGTTTGTGTTTAAAAAACCTTGTGCTCTAAGCTGATCCAAAAAGATAGGCAACTTAGTTTTAGTTTACTTTCTTTCAAACACCATTAGCAAGAGGGAGCTTCCCCTCCTAATTTGAAGAGCAGTTTATCTGTGCATAGCTGTCCGTTTTCAAATCCGCATTCCAGAGGTGCGAATTTAAACGCCAACACAATATTAGAGTGTTTCACATCATAAACTATTGACAATGTTTTGTGAAATGATAATCAACATGCAAATACAATGGTAAGTGTCGCTTCCCTTGTATCTCTCAATGAAACTTCCCCAAACTTCACATTTGTTACTCACACTCTCACAAAATCATCAATAAATAAAAAGATAAAGGAAACATTGGTTGCCAACATTGAAACCTCTAATGAATGGTATACACCAATATTTAAGTATCTAAAAGATGGTACCTTTCCCAAACCAACCACTAAGAACACTAGAGCTCATATTTGAAAAGTTACAGCTCATTATATAATCCTAGTCGACGTGTTGTATAGGAAATTATTTAATGATCTTCTCCTAAGGTGTCTTAAACAATCCAAGATCCTTGTGGCCCTTGAGGAAACCCATGCAGGTGCTTCCAGGGGGAATTTCAGAGGAAGACCATTGGTTCAAAACTTAATCTGTATAGGATATTATTGGTGCAATATGGAACAATATTGTTTTGACCATGTTAAGAAATGTCCTAAATGTCAAGAACATAACAATTTAATTCATGCTCTTTCTTTTCAACTCTATGCTCAAGTTGCTATTTGGCCATTTTTGATGTGGGGCCTTGATCTTATTGGAAATATTTTTCCTCCTTCTTCATAACATACATTTATAATTGATGTTACAAATTACTTCACAAAATGGGTAGAGGTAATTCCTCTTCATTCCATGACTACTGATGTAATCTATCATTTTATTTTAGAAAAATATATCATCGCATAATTTGGCCTTCCTTCAGTCTTAGTTACAGATAATGGGATACCATTTAAGAACAAGGAAGTGAAGATTTTTTTGGACATATTTCATATTCAACATCACTTTTCTACACCTTATTATCCACAATCTAATGGTCAACCAAAAGCAACAAATAAAATAATTGAACAAATCTTATGCAAAATAGTCAGCAAACATAACAAGGATTAGCACACTCAACTCTCTTATGTGTTATGGGCTTACTACACAAGTGTTTGCACATCTATAGGAAACACACCATACAACCTTGTCTACGGTGTAGATGCGATAATTCCCTTAGAGTTAGAAATTCCTTCTTTAAGGATCTCTCTCTTAGTGACCTTATTGATGATAACACTTATAAAGAACAATGATTACAATAGCTTGAAATGCTCTATGAACAATGCATAAACACTCTAGAACATCTTCAATATTATTAAAAAAAATACAACGTAAATATAATAATAACATCATTCTGAATTCATTCAATAAGGGGGAGTTGGTGTTGTATGAAAATCAACGCAATATAAACACCACTCCAGATGAAAAAAGGGAAGTTTAGCCCGAATTGTTTAGGACCCTATATCATAGATGAAGACTATAGGTCTGGAGCATATAAGATCAAGAAAATGGTACACCTCTCAAAGAACCCATAAAGGATGCACATTTATGTAGATATTACACTTAACAATCTCTTTGAATAGTGCATGTTAAAGCATGTTGTTAGATTAAGTAGATAGTCTCTATTTTATCTCACATTGCTTCATTCTTGACAAACATTTGTGTGTCTTGAATTGTTATGAGTAATTTTTCATTTATTTAGGTTATTACTTATTTATGCATACCATTCAATCGTGTGAGTGTTGTGTTAAATTAGATCATTATATGTATTTAATTTTAAAGTTAGAACATAAGGGCATCTAGTTTAACATAATTACACTTACTAAAAAACGTAGCATCTAAGTAGGCATTAGTGTTTAATTAGATTGCATTATTCATATAGCAATTAGATCATGGAAGCATTTATTAAGTAATCTTACCAAGATTATTTAATAGATCACATTGACATATAATATAAAAACACATAGCTCATAGAAATAAAAACATGCTCATGTAGATCATAAAGTTTATATACATCATAGTCACCAGGATAGAAAAATGTGGTGTGTCATAAAATACATCTAGGTAGGTCTATGGCTACCAGACTCCCCAGAGCCTAGTGGTGGTGCCCATCGTGATATAGTGGATCGAGAATGGCTCATTGAGCTAATCCGCTCTCATAGACCTTGTAGCTAGCCTATTGTTGTAGCCTCTCTTGCTCGATTCAATCCCTCTCTGATCGCACTTGACTAAGTTCCTCCCATAGAGAGGCTTGTGCCTCACTCTCGGTGGGAACCCGAGTGGACATTGTTCATTATTTAGTTTTACAAACTAGGGATCTACATTTTAAGAAAACCTTAAACACCTAAATCAGTAGAGAACCTGAACATGTATGTCTACACCTTGCCATTGTGTAAAATGATAATTGAAACACTATCTTTAGGGATTGAAATGAAGATATATGTAGGTGCATTTTCAACATGTGTTATCAACTATATAACGGTCATATGCAACTAGTTATACTTGGTCTAGTGATAGAAATTAGAGTCAAGTGTACAATTGGGTATAGTTGTTATTCATTATAGTATTGTCATATATTATTTGATTTGAAAACCTTAAGGATGCCTTTGGGAACACCCTCGTGGGAGTAGGAGAGATTATCCATTCTCATTGTAGGCCTTCAACCATCCTCAATTTGTTGATAAGCCCCTAGCGAAGGTGAGACAAAGTTCTAGAATTATGGAGATATAGTTCTAGGAATTAACACATTCCATGCTTTATCTTTTTATTTTATAGATTATTTTACCTTGAATCTAAAGCATTACTTTCTCATGGTTCACACCTTTCACTTCCAGTGGTTTTTCCTATGGGAATTCCATAAATTTTTCTATGCACCATGATTATATACCCCTTGTGGATGTCCATAAAAATCATCCTTTGGATCCTTTCATGTTTTTTTATGATATAACTAAGTAATTATGGAGAAATCTCTTTTGCATCTCACATTGAACACACACGACTCATACATGCATGGAAAACAAAACCATGACGACCTCTTACAATTTTTACTTGGCCTATGTAAGGACAATGTGGAACTATATAATGATTTATCTCTTACATACTCCACCATTACACATGATTTGAATATGGATACGAAACATGTTGAGAATGGTATTTAACATTTTTTTATTGCCATCATAAGCATATTGGACCATTTGAAAAGTTGTATTAATGTTATTGAGAAAAGATCTAAAAAGAGATATTACAATAGTGAGATTTTACATAATCCTTTGGCATATGACATTGTGACTTATTCTTCACCAAATGGATTTTTTTCACTTTCATTACTACATCTAATGTCATTCCCAACCATATACTTAAACTATTCTCATGAGGATACATTAATTGATAGACTGTTTCCAACAAGCTTGAGTGGTCATGTGTTTTTACGGTTTTATTGATTACCTCTTGCATCTATCACTTCTTTTCAAGATTTAGAAAATGCTCGTGTGGAACATTTTTACTACAATGTTGAGCTTGAGACAACTAGTTCAAATCATACAATGCAAGCAAGGGGAACATGATGTAATCAATGGTTGTGTTGTGCTTTCGAGCTATGGTCACTAATATGAGTTTTAAATCATTAGATGATGAAATTAATATATTATTTATCAAACTTAAAATTTAATTTATCAATGACTTACTTCCACTCATCAAAAGTATGTTTTTTTGCAATTTTCATCATTCATTTTCATATTTATGTGTTAGTATATTTCTTTACTAGAAAATGATGTTTTTCTATCATCATGTTTCCATCTCTTCTCATTCCCAAGAGTTAATGTTGACATCACATTTAAATATGGGGGTAATGAGGATATATCTAATGTTAATCATAGGGAGGATCATAATGTATGCATCAAACCAAAAAAAATTATAGAGGTCACTAGATTGAAGGATCACCCACATGTTATTTTGGAGCAACTTTTGGAACAAAAGATTATCACTTTTCCTTGGGTTAAGACAATATATACATCTAGTATTGCACCACATTACAAGGCTAAATGTGTTTTTCTTATCACTACATACATGGAAATTATATGTATAGATGCATCACACTCAAATAAAAAATATTATAGACAAAGGATGATATAACTTGATGGTATTCATGGTTGTGTAGTACTTCACATTACAAGGTTAACAATATGAAATTGAATGATGAGGATTCTTATATTGCTAGTAATGATGAGTATATTAGTGTTGATGACCATATCACACCATATGTTGAGGCTATTCATGAGGTTATCAACCAATTACAACATAAGGAGAAACAAAAAATACACGAAATAGAATCTATGTTGATTCTTTCAAAGTATACGTTACACTTGGAATCTCTACATCACATTATTGTTCATAGAGGCACTTCATTGTAGCATGTTTAGTCTCATGGGGGGCATTGAATTCACTAATACATCTTTTGAGTGCATTGAGATAAACACACTTGATAGTGATGACTTCATTAGATGATGTTTTTACCTCTCTTATTACATGTTACATGTACTTTTATACTATATTATATTTCTATACTTTTCACTTTCTCTTGTTACTTGGTAGACAAGGTGGTGGTTTGTTTTTGTAGGATACATGCATCCATGGTTTCTCATGGTTGCTCATATTTGGGCACACGAATAGTGGGAGCATCTTGCATCTTTCATCTGATAACCAAAGTAAATATCTCACATATATGTATCTTTATTTTTTCTTATTTTTTCTCAAATTTTTACGATCAATCTATCATGCTCGTGCTTCATATTCATTTTATGATGCTTATGCTCATTTTATATACACATACTATTATCATGTTTAGTTTTATGCAATATTTCTCTCCTTGATTCATGTGCACCCCTTCATGGAACATACAAAATCAAGGGGGCATATTGTTACTAATTACACTTTAAAAGTTTGTGTAGTTCACAAGTTGACTTCAAATCATCATTCCAACTATTTTGCTTTCAATTACATTCTTCTATTATCTTTTTTTCTTTTCCATGCACATCAAAGTGGAAGCAAAATGTAATGGTGAAAATTCCATACCTTGCACTTTGATTCTTCACTTTGCATTACTTTGTATGGGTGTCTCAAGTACTGTTCCCTAGCACACGATTTTGATTAAAACTTAGATTGACCATTAGAAAATGAACTTAACTATTGCTTAAATAATTCTTAGATCCAAAATTATCAATTTCTCTATCAAGTTCAAAGCCACAGGTGTAGTTCTAACCCATTAATATTGTAGCTATCGGATTGAATTGCTTTGTTCAAATTCAAATTTTATCTTAGGTCTAAGCGAATCCAATTGACTAGTCATTGTTTATTGTTTCATGCACCAAAGCTTGCAAATGTGCACCTATGACAAGTATAAAAGGACACCACTAAATAGGTCTTTTCATAAGAAGTATCTAGGAAAACCCTCATTAGGACAACCCCCTTATACCTAATCAATATTCAAATTTCCACATCAATGTCATTAGCTCTTGGATCAACATATGGTGAAAGCATAGCTCTTGCAATAGGTCAATCTAGCATCCACTACATCATACATCACTATATCAAGTCCATAAGCTTTAGCATCATTGTAACCACATTCATTACATGTATTGTTTGTGTCTTCCATTTATCAAATTAATAAATTGAACAACTAAGGTAGAATGAGAGGAGCAAGTCACCTCCCACACCTACTATATCAAGTTTTAACAATATTCCTCAACACCACCAACTCTTTCATCATAGGTTATAGGCACAATGAAACTTGTTTGCAAGAACATGAGATTTGAAGACAACAAGGTCAAATCCACAACAAAAGATCAATATAACAAAATAGATGTCAAACTAAAACTACAAGGGTCAAAACCATAGGTGTGAGATTAAACCAACTTCACACATAGTTTTAGAACTTATAGAGCAAAGTTGTCTTGATCTATTTTTTTTTTCATCCAATTTCAGAAACCAAGGATTAGTCATTAGTCACAATCATTTCAATCTTCATCTCCACTTCCAAGGTATGTATTTTTTGTTATTTTATTCATTTTTTATATTCAATCCAAAAATGTGTTTTTATGTCAAATCTAGTACCTAGGGTTATTTGGTTACCATTGTTGATTAATTACTTACCTTGGATTATTGTTGCAATGGTGAAAATTGTATATCCATGCCCCTTTCCCTTATGTTTTGGGCCTGCTTTGATTAGGGTGTCATAAATGCAATAGTAAGTTTACAAGTTGCATATTCATGTGTAACTTTGACTAATCTCTGAAGTTTCATTCTTGAATCCCCAAATTTACTATTCACCACCTTAGATTAGATCCATGATTACAAACCTAACCTAATTTAGTTCTACAGTCAAATATGATCCCTTCACTTCTAAAAATTCATAATACAAATTTCCCTATTATTGACCACTTCACTAGCCATTGTAAACTAACTTAGCACACTCTTTTTTTTTGAATTTGTGAGAATGGTTATTGTATTTAAAGACATGTATTTGTTCATTTGAAAAACATCTAAGAATCAATTGGAATTGTGTAGACTTTGATTCATAAAAGGACTAAATAAGAATTTGATGCATAGTTTAAGCACTTATTAGAGCACATAATCCTAGGTCTATTACACAATTTCTTGTTGTCTTTGAATCTTCTCTCAAAGTTGTAGGGCTAGTCTACTAGGGGTTTTAACTGAGAAGAATATGACCCTTGCAATTGAATGAATTCTCAAAGGTGTTTGTAAAAACTATCTATCCTTAAAAGTATTCAAATTTGAAGATCAAAGCTAACAAGATTCAACAATCTTCAACTTATTTATATTTACACATTACAAATTCAATTCTATGCACAAGATTAGTTTGACAAATATAAGGATCATATCCACACATACAAGATTAGTTTTGCACACACAAGGATCATATCCACACTCACATAGTTGATCCAAAGTGATAACTAATTAATTTTTAAGATCTAAAAACTTCAACTAAATCTATCAAAAAATTTTAAATTTTTTTTTTTTTTTTTTTACATATGTTACAACATTTTCTCATCATCAAAACCTAATATTTTCATTTTAACTTAATTTCTACATTTATGTTAAAAAAGATGTTTGTGCTTACTATTGTATAGGAATAATTTATTTTCCTAAAGGCTGGAAGTATCAATGATTTGAGTTGGTAATAAGATTCTCATCATCCAAAACTGAAGTGTTACAGTTGGCTACATGTAGAATCTACAACATAAAAATAAAGAGAGAAGTTGAAAGTGTAGCCATAAACTTTACGCTTTCCGACCACATGACAGGTTTTTAAAAAAAATTCCAACTCCACCTCACACGATCATCTGTATTAATTGCCTTTATTAGATGGAAAATGAGGTATGTTCTTTAGATGGGAAAAATCTCCAGGTAATGGTAATATCTTTATTTCATAAAGATAAAGAAGTTTGTTCATGTGAACGTTAACCCCTTCTCTTTCGGCGATGTCAAAATGACCGTTATGGAAAGTGTACGGCCCACATGACCTTCCCTGCATATCATTAAAATATCTAAAGAAGATGCTACTTTTAAGAGTCTAAGCAAGAATTCCATTCATGATTTGAACTTTGTAATGAACAAAGTTGTTTACATAACCTTGGAAACCTCATTATTTTTACTTGCAAATGATTACTTTGTCAACTCCATCGTACATTTGCTCTACACTTTTGCCTGGCTTCATGATGCTTTGGGGCTTCCTTTGTCTTTGTCCTTGCACGATGATAATAATCACATCCCACTACAAAAGAGAAGATGCCTGCCTTATTGTCATCAACTAAAATTGTTGGTGGATTTTCTTTTGATTTCAATAAATAAGCTCATAGTTGAGGCTTGTGTTCAGTCATATTGGTGGGTTGGAATCTTATATAAGTTACTCTGTTATTTAAGGTTCTTAAGGTTGGTCTTGCATATACAAGTTTGATTGTTTAGTTTTGGATTGCACAGCTCTTTGAAAATCAGCATTGTAGTCGTGTAACTTAGGTTTGCATTTTCATCTTGAAGTTCTGGTGAATTTGTTATACAGAGCACTGGCAGACATGGCAGATATAAAGGAAAAACTAGCTGAGTTCAAGAAGTCCTTGCCCAAGAGATTGAAGAAAATGAAACATGTAATAAAGAATGGATGGGAGAAGATAAAACATCTGGGTAGAAAGAAAGAAGGTGCTGATGGAAGGTGAAGCAAATGCAGAAGTGTTCGGTGAATTTGGACTTCATACTCTTTTCAGTTTATTTAGAATTAGATCTGGAATAAGCCTACGGTACTCTGAGGGGAGCTGCCATAGATTATGTGGAGTTGAGTAAACTAAGAATTTGATTTTGAAAAGAAAAATGTTTTTTTTGCAGTGTTGTGTCTCCCTGATTCAAAATATGTCCATTTGTTCTATGTAAGATGAAAGCTTGGTGTATTTTTGTGTAGATCTGCTTTTAACAGATTGGGTGCATGAATAAAACTGAGTGATTGATTCCTCGCAATTGTTATTACTGTGTTTTTTTACGTTTATATGGCAAGATCAAGATGTCCATTATGTAGTTTGTTTCTGGTAGAGGCAAATTTTATAACATGTAAAGTGCTAATTAAGATATTTTTGTCAAAATATGTTGCAGAATAACTTTCAGATTTGTATTTTCCTGAACAATATAAACTTCACCGTGAATCTCTTTATGAAATGGTTCAAAGATATTTAAACATCATTGATGTTTTACAGAGAAGCTTTTAAAAACTGTTGCAACCATTAATGGTAGACTTGAGTTCTTTTTAAATTAGCATACACCATTAGCTTCATAATGCATCATTATGGGTTCCATTTTGGTGTATGTGAAGCTGGGGCCTTTTGCAACATATTCACAAAGAATTTTATGTCACTTATTCACAACTAACTTTTTATCCATAAAGCTAACATGTAGAGGCTTATTCCTGTTAAATGGAATTTTTCTGTTTGCATAAATGCGTTTAGATTTGAATAGTAGTATGGATAAATAAGCTGCAATATATTGTAATTTGAATCACTGAACAAAACCTCTTGTATTTTTAAATAAATAGAGATGAAACATTGGACTAAAGGCATTGCATATTTGCTGATTAAAAAAGGACACGATACAAGACTCTGTTTCTTGTAGCAGTTCAAACTTCAAAGCAATTAATATTGCTTTTGTACTGTCATACATATACCCTTTTCTCTAGAATATTATGTAAGTAGAAAAAAGTGTAATATAATTGCTACTAATGCAGCCTTCTATTAGTGAATATTTTATCAAATTATTTTTCAAGTTGACCTAATAAAATATCAATAAATATCTGCAGATGATTCATCCGAATATTACATCTGTTTTTTTCTCACTGGTGAGATTTTGCATTTCCTAGGTGATTTATACTGTCCAGATTCAATAGCATTAAATGCTTTCTTTTTCCTAATGACACATAATAATTCATAAATTCAAACTGCCAATTCAGAAAATTTCATTGTAAATGTTACAAACTACTCTTTCTCCTCTATAATTTTCTGTTAATTAAAATAATCTAAATTATATTTAAATTTTAACTCCAAAAAGGCCTCTTTAGGAAGATGCCTCTCAAACAGCATTCACACACTTCGGACTTGGATTTGATGTATCGATTCTGACCGCCAGATAGCTTGCTTCCCACTCTGAATAAGGGTAACCTCCTCACCTGCTTTTAGCATGCCCCATTGCTGTGTTCAGGGCACAAGCTTGTCAAATTCTGTTCTTATGTTACAGTCTCAATATTCTGAACCAGTATGAATGATCATGAAGAGTGGAGTAAAACAAAATGTCACAATTCATTGACAAAATTAAATGATTTTAAAGGGAAGCTAACTGAAATCATTACAAAATATATATTTACATGCATGAACATGCTGGTGTTGACAGAATGGAAGAATACATCTTCCCATCAATTGCAGTAATTTTTCATGAAATTTTTAAATAACCAAGTAGAAAAGGACTTGCCACTACACACTTCAAACATTTGAAACAGTTTGCTTCACCTGTAACAATGACATAGCCTTTGCAAATGTCTCTTCAGCATTGTTGGAGAATGTAATGTATATTGGCTGCACCCCATGATAAAGAGAAAGCCTTTGTTGCACTCTTTTTCTGACTCCCGTATAAAATGGGTAAGTCAAAATCCATATATCAAATATCATTTCAGAAACTGAAAATCAGAAACCAAAGAAACAAACACCAGCAAGTCTACTTGTTTCAACTTCCCAAAAAGAATGGAGTAATGGTCAAGAAGAATACTCGTTTGTAAAAGCAAATATGGTGCCATAAGGGCGATATTGGCTAAGGAGGATAGCCATAGAAGCTGTTCTTGTAAATACCATAACCGAGGTGCCAAGTGTTTTTGACATCATAGTTGCATGGAATGCAAACATCTCACTCATGTGATCCTGAAAAGCAAGGTGGATAGGGTAAGACTAGATGTCTTTAAGTGCTTTTTGAATCTAGAAATCCTTCAGATATGAAACAAATCATGTGAAGTATAGTCTAACAAAGAAAATACGAACTTTGAAAGTACGACCAAGCTTAGCAGGAGATTGTTCATCTAGCATCGTTGCTTCAGTGTGTATTGCAACTTTATGCATCACTTTCACAGCTTTAAGAGGATATCTGCAAGACAATTCTGATAATTAGTTTCCTCTTTGTTCCTTGTTCAGTTGAACATGGACTATAATGAGAATTTTACTGTAAATGCAGAACACTAATTTATTGGAAACACTACTATAGCACTTCTGAAAAGAAATGATTCTGAACAATAATCAAAGTTCAGGAAAAGTGTGTACTTTCCATGGGCAGTTTCCCCTGAAAGCATGATTGCATCAGCTCCTTCTCGTACTGCAATGGCAATATCTGAAACCTCTGCCCGAGTTGGTGTTGGGTGATTGATCATGCTCTCCAACATATTTGTCGCTACTATAACTGGCTTTCCCATACTACGACACAGTTTAACAATCTCTTCCTAGCATGTTTAAATACATAAGAAAATAAACAAATGCCTCTTGAAATATATTTCCAGCAGCCATTGAATATATTTACAGGCAATGATCTCTGCTAAATCTGAGACGAATGTTACAACTTATATAACTATAAATTTAATTCTTATTTGATTTGTCTTATTTTGTTGTTGCAAGGTGCTGGTCCTACATTTTGTGAATCTCTGTTAGTTATTATCACACAAGAATTGAGGAACTATTGTATAAAACAAAATGAAAAGGCAAATGATGAGAACAATGGTAAATTGGTAACAATTACCCCTACAGCATTTAAAAAATCTGTTTTCAGATTGAAAATATTGTGAAGTTTTAAAATAAAATTTTGAAGTTCATGATGCTGTCAACAGATCGAGCTTTTAGTGATGCTCATTGCTAAGAATATTTGGCCTAATGCTCACTTCTCTTTTAGTGATGCTGATGGAGCCTCAAGAGGCCTTGCTGTTTTGTGGAATCCGAATAGACTATGTGGTAGAGAATTGTTTCAAACTAGGAATAGCCTGGGAGTCCAGTTCACCCATTCTGGTTCTACTTGGATTCTTACCAATATTTATGCCCCCAATGTTAGTAATGCTAGAAAAGCTCTTTGGCTTGAAATTACGGATTAGATTCTAAACAATAAAGAGGCTCACTAGTTGCTGGCAGGGGGCTTTAACTCTCCTTTATATCCATCTGAAAAGTGTGGGGGTCTTATGTACTATTCTGATAGTATGGCAGACTTGGCAGACCTATTAAGTACTACAGGACTTGTGGATATGGATTTACAGGGTCAGAACTTTACTTGGACCAACAGGAGATTGGGTGATAATCTCATTCAGGTAAGATTTGACCAGTTCCTTATTTCCCCTAACTGGGTGGCTCTCCTCAGCTCTAATTTGCAGGCTCTTCCTCGGGCTGTTTTAGATCATAACCCCCTCCTTATCTTCAATGAACACTCTATTGTTGGTCCTTTTCCCTTCCGTTTTGAGATAATGTGGGGTTTTCACCCGGACTTCAGAAATAAAGCTGCTAGCTGGTGGAATGTCCCGATTCATGGCCCCCCCATGTTTAGAGTTTTTCAAAAACTCAAGATAGTCAAAAATAAGGTGAAAGGTTGGAACAAGTGGGTTTTTGGGGATATCTTCCACCAAAAAAAAGATCTTTCTGTTAAACTTAAAGAGACCCAAACAAGAATGGAGAATGGGGATGTTAGTGAACAAACCTGTCAGGAGGAGAAGGATTACCACACTTAATGGGACCAAATTTTGAAAAAAGAAGAAATATTCTAGAAACAAAAGTCCAGAATTCAATGGTTGAAAGAAGGAGACCGCAACTCTTCCTTCTTTCACATCTCTGCTCTCAAACACAAAAAAAGGAACCAAATAAAGAAGCTAAATGATGATTTGGGAGTGGAAGCCACCACTCCAGCCTAGATTGGCCAGTTGGCTTCTAGTTATTTTCAAAATGCCTTTGCCATGCCTGCAGGGGGCCCTAACTCTATTGTTGATGGCCACTTGCTAGACTCCATTCCCCCTACTCTAACTAACTTGGATAATGATGTTCTTCTCAGGGCTATCACTCTTGAGGAAGTCAGACTGGCAATCTTCAACATGGGTGCTTTCAAGACCCCTGGACTAGATGGCTTCCCTCTGGCTTTCTTTTAGGAGTATTGGGAAATTGTTGGAGAGGACTTATTCTTTGTTGCCAAAGACTTCTTCAAGTCTGGCAAACTCCTAAAACAACTGAACCATACCTTTTTGGCCCTTATTCCCAAAAATGAAGACCCCCAGACCATGGCTGACTTTAGGCCCTTCAGTTTGTGCAACACAATTTACAAGATCTCCAAAATCCTGGTCAACCACTTGAAACCCTTTCTTGATAAAATGATTAGCCCATGCCAAAAAGGATTTGTCCCTGGTCGCCACATTTTACGCATGAAATTCTTCACTCAATGGATAGATGTAACTGTGTTTGTATGGCTTTCAAACTTGATATTTCCAAAGCTTATGACAAAGTCCTGTGTAGTTTTCTTCTCAAAGTTTTAGCTAGGTTTGGCTTCAATCCGACGGTGGTGAGCCTCATTTTTTAATGCAAATCTACTGTCAAATACTCGATGCTGGTCAATGGGGTCCCACAAGGATTCTTCAATGTTGGTAAAGGGATTAGACAGGGTGATCCCCTTTCCCCCCATCTCTTTATCATGGTTGCTGATATCTCAAGCTGAAATGTTTCAAGAATGCTAAGGGATGGGTCTATTAAAGGTGTCAAACCTGCAACCTCCCTTGAACCTTCAACCATCCAACAATTTGTGGATGATACCATCCTCTTTGGGAAAGCTTTTGTGGTGGAGGCTAGAAAATGGAAGAACTGTCTAAACAATTATGCCTCCAGCTCGGGTCAATGCATAAACTACAATAAGAGTATGATCTACTTCTTTAACTGCACACAGGCCCTTCAGGACAGAGTGACTATTGTCGCAAGCTGCAAGACTGCGTCCTTTCCTTCTGTGTACCTTGGGCTGCCTCTCACTGTCAAGGAAGTTTCTCCTAGCTTTTGGAACTCTTTCCTTGCAAGAATGCAAAGAAAATTGACTAGTTGGAAAGGATCTACCCTTATCCATGCTAGTAAATTGCAGCTCCTGGCTGCTACTCTCCAAGGGATCCCGGTTTATTTTCTTTCCATTTTCAAAATCTCTAGATATATTGCTGAGAAATTTGAAAGAATTCAAAGGAACTTTCTTTGGTCTGGTATGGGGGAAAAGAAGAAATTGGCTTTGCTAAGTTGGGATACTGCCTGTCTTCCTAAAACTGGTGGGGGCCTTGGCATAAGAAAAATCCAACCAACCAACAAGGCCCTGCTTGCGAAAGTTGGCTAGGACCTGCTGAGGAACAGGAAGGAATGGTGCATGTTTTTGAATGCGAAATACTCAATCTTATTTTGTTTGAAAATTTTCCAATTGCTTTAAACCATATTTTGGATATTATCCCTCTCTACAACATTATTGAAAACTTCTTAATATATCATTAGACAATATTCAACCTTTTATTACATCACAATTTTCCTCCAAAAGCAATTTTAACAATATTCAATTGTGTTAACATGAGAGGCCAAAACTTCAAAGGATCAATGATTAAACATTACCCCAAGTTTTTTACTTTGAAGCTTCACAAGAAAGACTATGGATGAGAATGGGGAAAACTGGCTCATAATGATGAAAATTTTGAGTGGGTATACCCTATTGTCATAGGCTACAACTCCTTGTATTGCAAAGAAACCATAAACACCCACAATTCAAAACTAGACATAAAACCCATCATAGGACAAAAAGATGTAGTGTGAAATGAAGAGGAATATAAATGGGGTACTTGGAGATATAACTCTAGAAATAAGTCAATGGAAACCCTAACCCTACTGAAACTAATCTTGGTCTTGAGAGAAAAAAGTTGCGAGAAACCCTAATAATGGCCCTTAGCTCCTTCACAAAGAAAATTAATAACACATAAAGCAAGAACATTGAGTAGGGGTCCTCCCTTGCCAAACACAATATTACCATTAAAGCAAGATCATTAAGGTGTCTCCCTTGCCCAAAACAATATTATCATTAAAGTGAGATCATCAATTAGGGGGTCCTCTTAAAGCCAAGTTCCCATGCAAATAATTTAACACATCAACATATAATAATCAATCCAATAAAGCTCCCCAACACTATAATTAATTAATTAGACAATCAATCAACAAGATTTATCAAAAAGCCTACTAATCAAGGGACCCAAAGTTTGAGTTAAAATTAGCATGTCATCCCTATTTAAATTGCTACAGCAAATAGCAATCTCCAATGATTTATTGATCTTCCTCATGTAATTTTCTTGTTGGAGAGAACTTTGTTGTTCTCTAAATAAATATGGTTCTTTGTTTTTTCCAAGTGTTTTGTACAAGATTATTTAATGGACAATTTGTCCTAATATTTGCATCGTGCTCTTCTACTAGCTTTAGTTGTCCATCCAATTTCCCCATGTAAACCAATTCACAATCCCTCATTGAATGCAGTAAATCTTGCTTCTAAACCTCAATCCACCTTAGTCTTAGCCAATCTAAGGAAACTTTTGATTGTTCTTTGGTACCGAATCAATATCATGCTTCCTAAGAATTATTGTCAAACTATGAGAAACTCCTTCCAAATAAAACATGAAGACCCTTCATTAAACCACCCTCTCCTCTTGAAACATGTTACGTACCTAGGCACATGATATTATGGGGTGATGGAGATGCTCCAACATGTAGTAAACACCCCCATTAGTAATTATATTGGATCATATGGGTAATTGTGGAATTAATTATATATAGTAACAAGTCAAACTATGTTTGGGTTAACAATTTACCATCCCATTTATGTTGATGCGAGAAATAACATAGGAGGCGAATATCGTTGTGAAGTAAGTCAAGTCTATGGAGAGTATTGAATTTCATTGGGATCACAAGTTGGAGATACCACATGAAGTCGCCTCTTCCTTAAAGATTACAGTATGGTGCTTGCCCACTCTAAGGGTAATTCTATTTTTGGATCTATTGGATCATAGACAAACATCTCTCAAGTTGTGTGATACCTAGTGTATTTCTATATAATATTGTTATTATTTGGCATATTTTTGTTAGTGGATGTGAGGATCTTATCAAGTGGTATTAGAACCATAGTTACAAGACTCGGACTCGCCTCGGACTCGGCAAGCTGATTTTTGACTCGGACTCGGACTCAGTGCCAAGACTCGGCAAAGACTCGGCAAATAGAAAAACCCAAGAAATTCAGAGATTTTTAAGGATTTAAAGCTTGTTTCATGCACCCTTTAGTAAATAAACCTTAAATACACAATAACATCATGAAATAGAAACTACTATGATCCTATACACAAACATCTATCGATCACATAAGTATAAACGCAAATTTTAGCTGAAGGAAATAAGTAATTACTTAATACTTAATAGTTAATAACAATAACAGTAGTAAGAGTTTAAAGTTTAAAGTTAAACAGTTAGAACTTAGATATATAAATGTTGTGAAATGTATACAATACTCATGGAATATGAAATCCATGGCATCAAAAGTTCCAAACATATAATAAAAGTAAAACAAAAGCTATAAGTCTATGGCTCAGAGGAGCCTGCATCACTAAGGCTCTAAACTTTAGTCCTCTTGCGTAGACGTCTAAGATAGGTCCTAGATGATGTTGCAGCCATCATCTCTGCCTGTGTCTCAGTGTCAGACTCAGAGGCACCCAAACCAGCATCCAAGGTGTCTCCTCGTGCTCTATCCTCCTCCTCTGCCATGGCTATTGCCTCTGCCTCTCGATCTGCCTGGTCGACCCAATCAAGGTCCTCATCGGTAAAAACAGGATCCTCGACCTCAGTGATCCAATCTGACTGTGGATCAACCTCCTCCAACGTGATGGGTGACAAGTCAGTGCCCAATATCTGTCTATGGCGAAGGCGCAGGTTGTAATGAACATAAACAAGATCATTCAACCTCTGCACTGACAACCTGTTGCGCTTCTTGGAGTGTATGTGCTCAAACATACTCCAATTGCGCTCACAACCCGAGGCACTGCATGGTTGGCTCAACACTCGAATCGCAATCCTCTGAAGATTTGGTACTTTAGCACCAAATCTCTCCCACCATGCATCTGAGATGAGAAAAAGAAAAAAAATAAATCTCATTGTGAAATGTGAATATTTAATTATAATATGAACATTGAATATAAAAGATTGAAAAGTGGTAATTTTTAAACTACTATTATGCCCTTAATAAATTTTTACCTGGCTGCAATGTCGATCGAGTATCTTTGCATATATCTCTTGCAAAGAGATCTCCTTGTGCAAGTCTGAAAATCTCTTTGCTGATTTTCCTTCAATGCAAATGTGTTTTGGCTCTCTTCTCTCTTTTTTCTCTCTTACTTGCTTGAAAATGAAATGAAGTGCCTTTTGGAGGAATAGAGGCAAGTATAAAAACAAAAAGAAAGAAAAAAATGAAACTTTAAAATGTGTTTTTTTTAACACACATGCCCACAAACTGACGGCCGAGTCTTTGGCTCGGGACTCGGCGAGTCTGGCGAGTCTCGGCGAGTCTAGCGAGTACTCGGCAGCCGAGTCCCAAAGACTCGCCTAGCCTCACTCGCCTCGGGACTCGCCAAGACTCGCCAAGACTCGCCGAGTCTAGGCGAGTCTTGTAACACTGATTAGAACACTTCTACTCAAAGGCCAAAGAAACAAAGTGTAAGAACAAGTTGAAGAGGTAAAGAAGAATATGTGCACAAAAATAGGGGCCAAAAAGTGGCCAAACATTCATATTTCTCCAAATTTCATTGGCATTCCACGAAACATAATATGTGCACATTATCTCCAGTTCATTTTTGGTAACACAAATGCATTAAAATGCATACATGTCCCAATTTAAACCAATGAAATACCACACTTAGACTTGGAACATGTTTGAATTTATCAATTCTAAGAGTTGGACATACAATTTGAGTGCCCAAATCCATGTTTTACAAAAAGATGTGTAAAAAACATACAAATATCAAGCATTCTCCCCATTAGGTTTGTGTAGTTTAGGACAAGATTCTGACAAAACACCACTATGACATCAAACTCCATCATAGCTTTCAAATATGTATTTTTTTCTAAAATTCGAATATATCAAGGTTTTGATCTTTAATTACATTTAGCAATGTCTTTATTTTTCACAAAAACACATTATCTTTTTTCATAATGTTTTATTTGTTCACCCAAATTTGAAAAAAAAAAAGATTTTAATATACAACACTTCAATGATCATTGTATACACATTGAAAAAAAATATATTTATCAATTATTTTTCTCAAAATCAAGGGGAAGCGCGCTCAATTTTTTTTTTTTGCAAAATGTATCCACTTATAAAACTAGTGAAAAATAATACTTTCATTAAAAAATAAACAGAAAAATCTGACTAAACTAGTGACCAGGTATAAATCTTGAGGACCTTGTGAATTATTGACCTAAATGGCATGAACTAAATTAATATTGATTATAAATTTGATGAACTACATGGATATTAATTGCATGTCTATTATTACAATCAAATATAGCAGAATTTCTCTGTCATTTGGTTCCCTTCAAGCTGCATTGCATGCATTTGAAAATATTAGACTACATAATATTAGACTATGAACTAAAGCATTTGCCTACTACATAATATTAGACTATGATCTCATTTCTCCATTTGTTTAGGGATTTTGGAACCCATATGAAACAGCACTTTGATAAATTGTTGATAGTCACGGCTTCAAATTTTAGGCACAAGCTGATACATTGCTAAATTCTAGCCCACCATGCAAGAAATCTGATTTTCCTTTCTTTGTTTATTTTAGTTCCAATTTATGAGAATTTTTGTGTTGTAGAAAGGTGAAAGAAGCTTACTTGGATTAAAGGGACATCCTCAATTGGAAGTTCTGCTCCAAGATCACCTCGAGCAACCATAGCCTGAAAGAAAGTGAACAAACCATTAGGTCCTGTAGTAGAGCATTTAAAGCTCAGAAAGCCAAATATTCATACAATATAGACTGCAGTGTATGCATGAGAGACATTATCTACTACAACTATGAAATTTTCAAAGCTTCAAAACACTGCATATGGTTCATAATGCACGAGGCATGAAATTTTCCAGGATTCAGATTGTAATTAAGTCTGAAGCGAACTTTGTTAATATCTACTTCACATCAATTTTTGTATCACAAAATAATTGCATTTCTTTTGTGATTATTAGCTGTACAGCCTACTCCAAAATGGTTTTAAAAAGACCCAGCCATTTCCCATGTGGATGATACCTATGACAACAATGCACTCAAAAGGCAATAGTGTATGAAGGCAGCATTAGACTTGTATTCTGTTATAAAAGAAGATGAACATTCATTTTCTCACTCTATTGAAATATTTAGGTTTGTTGAAAATTTGGCAAGTTGTGTAGGATTCACCCACCCACCATCAAAAAAATCAGCTTCACAAACAAATGACACAAAACCCAACTTTGGTCTTTAGTTTTAGTTCTGGATGATATTATACCTTTACCAAAAAATTATTTGAAGAAGGATTGGAACATTCTACAAGTTACTTTGTGGCTTTAGCAAACATTGTCAACCCAATCTTTTTGCAATTTCCTTTTGTGTTTGAATCAAAAATTTACCTCAGCAATGATTAAACGTTTATGATAGATCAATTCTCCAATTGTAGAACACTATGCTTTCTCAATGGATGTTGGCCATTGTGAAGGAGGTATGACCAATAGTATTTGATATGATGTTTTCCCATTAAGGCTTTGAACCATCTTTAATACATTTCTCCTTCCAATTTGTCACACCCTGTAATGTCCCTTGCTAGATTTGGCCTTAAACTTGTTGATTTGAACTTCAGGAATTATATCAAACACTTGCCAAGCGAAATCTGTACTTTCTGCTTGTAAACTCTTTTTGGTTTTTGATGTTATGAGAGAGCATATGCATTCATAAAACTCTAACTGTGATGTGCAATTGACTGAATTTTGAATGAGTATGCAAAGCAACTATTGATATATGACTCCCAATGCAACTATATGACTGAAATATGCACCTACAGCCAAGGGCCATTAATGCGAACACTTGGCAAGCAAACTAATTGTGCAAATGAGTAGCTACAACAACTAGCATTTCGTCATACACTTTACATGCAACCTCCAATTAACTGAAATGAATGCAAGTAATAAGCTATAGTAGTTTGACATTAAGACAAACAATTAGCTGTCAAACTCTTATCTCCATGATATTGCAATGAGATACAACTGAGTACAATGCTAATAAGAGTGATTGCTACACTATAGAAGATGACTGAATTGTCATTACAAAATTAACTATGCAAAGCCTGTATGCTACGAATTGTCTTCAGACTTATTACAATGCACAAATAAGCAAATACAATGCAATGAACCTGGTATAGAAGGCTGACAATAACTGCAAATGAAATGGCAGACTGTAGATGACATAAGCAGCAAATGATGACTTCTTCAATGACTGAAAAGAAGTCTCCAAAATAGAGAAACTGGAAACAAGTAGCAGCAGTACCAAATAGTTCGATTCTCCACAAGAGCTGATTGTCTTCACTCCCAAATGCTACACATGCCTTCTAGGATTCAAATGTCTTCATCAAAATATTTATTAGAATTTTTCCGGCACTCCAAGCCAAAATCACTTTATGCCAAGGTGTGCCCAGCCATGAGAAAGACCATGAAATGGAACCAACAATGTATGTGAGAAATTGCACCAATTACTCTTTCCAATCCGTCCCCTCATTCACCAAAATCGAATGGCATTGACTGCAAATAATCTTCCAACAAAAATCTACCTCTAACAAGATGTAAATTAACTTCAATAATTCCTTCAAATTGAACCCTACAAATTGGCCCTTGGCCACAATTTGGCACAATTTGAAAGACTGAAATATCTCTTACTCCAATCTAGCTAGGGTTGGTGTTGCACAACCGAAACCGACACTCTAGAGTATTCAAACCCTCGAGCAAATGCTAAGCATTTAGCTTCAGCAACTTACCACGCAGATAATAAGAAATGTAAACCAAACCAAGTGTGTCCAAATGCTTAGCCAACAACTTCTTAACTAAATTTCTCGTTCACTTTTCCAGAAGTTTCTATAAGAAATATTATTTTATTCTTTTAAGTGACTTTATGATTTATTATTTTATTTTGAGTCACTTTATTATTAAATTAATTAAATACTAAGTCATCCCTTTTGATATAATATTTTATTGTAAAAACTTAATAAATAATTAATTTAATATACCTCCAATTCGGGGACATGACACATCCCTACGAATCTCAATTCATACTGAACTTTTCTTCTTGTGTCGTCATAATAGATCATCAATATATGTTAAGAACTCAATTTGTGGTTTTCCCCATCAGTTTGCAAGGTTGTTGTGTCAGAGTATTGTTTTTCAACTAACAACTTTTGCTAGATGATCAAGGTTGCAGGTGTTCTAAAATAAAATAATGATGAGATTTGGAGATTATCAATTGCTGCAACAAAGAAGGAAGAGCATGAAAATGGCTGAGTTATTGAAGGAACACTTTTCCAATGGTTTGTGTAAGGGAAATTTAGGGCATCTCAGAGAAACCTCCAAAAACAGAAGTGCCTTCGGTAACTTTAATTTGGATTAGATTGCCTCAAAGACACATACAACTATGTCCTAAAGCGGAAACAGACACAGTTTATTTCCCACATTAATCCTTCTGAGAGAAGCACATGTAAATTCAATAGCAGGCAATAACAAATTCTAGAAACAGAACCAACACAGATGAAAGATAGGACAAAAATCAGAACACAAAGATTTACGTGGGGAAAACCCTTTTGGGTAAAAAACCCCACCCTCCAAAGTTCAAGCCATTGTATTATTCAGCAACAAAAGGTTACAATACAATTTAGGCTCATAGCCTTTTCAAAGATTACATCTTGTTCATTCTGGATACAACCTAGTAGCAAACTCTCCCTCTGTACATTTCCTGATCAATCTCTCAAACCAAACAATCTTCGCACTGCTGCAATACCCTCAAACAGTATACAGTACAGATCGACACGAGAGATCGACCATGGCATTCGATTCTTGATCAGGAGAGATTTCGGCAACATAACCCTGCCTCTCGTTTTCTCTGTTTCGGCCTCATGGCCTCGGCCTTTCAGCCAGCCTCTCGGCCCTCTCTCTATCGCTCTCCTTTTTACAAAACGTCTATTGCACACATCGTAGATTTTTCCATTTCCTCGTATAGAAGTTTCCTCACAAACAGTTCATCTTCCACGCAGAAACGGTTGCAACAGTTTCACAGCAAAACGGTTCATATTCCACCTTCTCTGATTGGTCCAAGACACACCACGTAGGACAGTCTTCCAATCGGTCAAAGGCGTTCAAACAGTATTTGTATGTCTGTGAGACACTAACCGTGTCTCCGCGATGCCACACGACCAATTACACATCCATCGCTATCGGCAAGAGTCACTGCTATCGTCAAGAGATCATAACAGTTCACAAGTCATATCGATGTCAACCCTCCCATCGGCGAGACTTACTCTATCGGCAAGATCGGCAAGACCTTTCACCGATATCCTCAGCAGACCCATCGCCCAGACAATCGCTAGTCACTATGAGTCATAACGAGCCCTCAAGTCATACCGATATGAACATTATTGGCAAGACTTAGGCTATTACTGAGAGGTAATACCGATCCCTCAAGTCATACCGAGCACCAAACAGTCGCCAGGAGTGACATCGACAACTGACTACACCATCGCTGAGACAAACACCTATCGCTAAGATTTCATACCAAAGCCTCCATGTTACCCCGAGACCACCTTTTGTCAGGAGTCATACCGAAAACATCCGATATTAAACATATGTAGCAATGTCGGCAAGACTTACCGCTGTCGATGAAACATCATATCGAAGCAAGCCTTTCGGCCAAGGGTCTCCCCGATGTCTTCGAGTGTAACACTGTCGGCAAGACAAGCTTCCATCGCCAGGACACATTCCAATAGGAGCAAGTCATACCGATTACTGCATCGGCCAGACAGACCAAGGATCACGCCGATATCGGCCAGACTTTCTACCGTCGCCGAAACATCATTCCGACTGTCCAAGGTTATGCCGAAGGTTCAGATTATGCTGATCACCAAGACATTACAGAGGTCACATCGATAGTTCAGGATCAACTAGCAGATCGGCCAGACATCTGAACAGTCACAGCAACCATGCTTACTCAAAGGTTTCAGCTTGTGAGATTGAGGCACACAATTCCAACAATCTCCCACTTGACGAAGATCACACAAGCACCTCCAAAGCAACCAGAAACTAAGATCACACTAGCTCCACCAGTTCAGACCCCGCAATACTCAAGACACCCAATCAACAAGATTCCACAGATAACAATCCACCAGACAATCTGCAATAAAGACTAGGAATCCAATTGCAACTCACTATCCAACAAGGCAACCGAAATGCAACCGATCACAGCCTTCCAGGAAACCATATAGACCTCAAACATGCTCCATCAAGAATTTTGCACCAACATCCAAGATGTCCACCATTCAAGCAACAAACCCTGTCATCTTCCAACATGCCACATGTGGAAGAAAGATACAAGCCAAGGTGAATAAGCACCGGTACAACAAACACAAGCAAAAGATCCCAGTGATATCATCAACAGGATACTGCTACCACTTCACTGTGCTCAAACGCTATACAAAAGTAATATCAAATTCAAAGCCTCAAACAGAACACAACAGTGAAGTCATTCTCTAGAAACAAGATAGAAGACACCAGCTAGAACAACAATCAGACTGACTGCTTCCATCCAATTGATAAACCCACGCGACTGAAAATAGCAACCATAGCTCGTGCTATTCCATCCAATCCTACATACCTAAAAGGTATCAGCATTAGTAAACTCATGCCAAACCATAACCAACTCAATAACAACAAATACAAGCTCCAAGTGCCAACCAATCGAAGAAGACAAAACACAACAGGAACTCCCACTGCCTAAGTAATTCCAAATCTGAAAGATCAAAGACATACCAAGTCTACCAATAACAACACATAGAAAGTGTAACCATGTAGTACCAAAAATATCCACAATGATACGCACAACCTGCAACAAACTGTTACAAGAAACATTTCTCTCACCACAAGTCATCACAGTTCTCCCAAGTTCTCCACACGCAATCAAAGGAAAAAGGATTTAGAACCTCCATGTCATCACCCATGAACATGAGTAAAAACACATGACCACAAGCAAGTGATCACTATAGCTCCAACCAAACCTCAAACCAATGAAATGTGAAACCAAACATCCAGGAAGTAAACCAAGATCAAAGAGAGAAACTCTGCACATCATATTCCTATAGAACATCCTCCTATATACACTTCTAACAGCCAGCTGTGTCAAGAATGATCTCCTTCTCATCCCAAAAGAAAAGCCTTAACAACATCCAACCGTTCAATCACCAAGATCAAACCAACTTTAAAATCATGTAATCAACATGGATGTAAGCCTCTCAAAGAAGACCAAACTACTTCATTCCCCATTTCAGGAAATCAGCCCATACATCATCTCCTACCAATTCTCATCAGTAAATAACATAGCACAAAAGCTCAAGGAGATAAAACAAGCTGTACATCTTCCACTATGAATCCTCCAGAACCATTAAACAACAATTCAAGATCCATATCATGAAAGTGAACATAAAACACATCTGAAAAATATAATGGGCCAAATACCTCTCAGATAAACTGCCGAGTAGACCAAGAGTGGGAATGTGAATACTCCTTCAAGATATACAAATTATCAAGACTAATCAAGAGCAATCTCCTCATAGGTCTCTATTGAACTTACGTTCAACCAAGGTGTAGGCTTCTCGAACTTTCTGCTGAAAAACTTCATCAAGAATACCAATCAACAACACTTCTCTCATAAGAGATAAACAGCCTCACCTTATTCTTCTTGTATCCATGAGTACTAGCAACCGATCATCTCATGCTAAATTTCAACTGCATTACTGCACTATCACGAAGTACCAAGCAAATAATCAAAGCACCCAATACACAAAGAATTACCAGACCACTGTCAAAGCTCCAATCATCTGAATCGGGAACTTATCATGACACCATGATCTACATATCCCCTTAGGAGATACCATGCTTCAAGTGATTTCACCATGGTCTCAAGTACAATGCACAATGCCAAAACTCCAGTGCACAAACAAGAGTATACCATGACATAAAGCAAACAGACTCAAAACCAACATCACCTGTCAAGCACCACCAACACCTCAGCCAAAGACTCCAAGCGTCCTCCATGGACCCAAGATGTTGCACATCTTCAAATAATGTCATCTGGAATCACGAAGAACCATACGCGGCAACGGGATCTAAAGCTCCCCTAGAACATGCGCAGCACTAAAGAAGACCATTCCACCACCGTACTTGTGAACCCGCAGGTTATTGCTAAAGCTCCAATGGCATTGACACCAGAGCTCTCCAAGCATCATGTCCACCTGCTTCAGGTTCCCATAACCGACTATTCAGGTACTCAACAATATCCATCCTCTCATCTCAAAACAATCACACCAATGCACAAGTGACCACATCAAGGCCAACTAACAAGTTTGCACCAGCAATGAATCAACCTCGTGGATAAAGTTAGTCCACATCCAAGTTATCTCACTGCAGCCAATGGGTAGCTAATCCACCAACCGCATAACTCGTAGATCACAAACATCGAACATGCAAACCCATCATCGCATTGGAAACTGCAACACTGAGATTTCAAAGAGAATAACCATGTAGACAACATGACTCAAACACCAGATCACGCCAAACCTGATTTTCCAAACACGTCCACAACAAGCACCATAATCAAGGAACCCACAAGCACCACCACAAGAATGCTGAGTGACAAATCACGTACCAACACTCCCATGCAGAGAAGAAATCACACCTCCTCAAACCATGCACAAAGCATGCATGCAGAACTGCAACTATCTCATCCAGCAACACCCCAAAAGCCAAGGTCTAGAAAATAGCTTAACAGCAACTCCACATAACCACAAGTTTTGCTTAACCGTGTAAAACATGTACATGCATCCGAGAAAGAGATAGGCTATTTCAGAAGCTTGCAAATCAACTAATGATTAACTCCATAGCCTTTATGTATTTGAGGTTAACAAGAAACAGTGCCTTCCAACACCAGGAAACACCACCTGGCATAAGCACACTCTTCCATGGCTAAGAAACAACCTAGGCTTCTCCATATCATCAAGGAGCCTCTCACACAAACACCCAATATGAAAGCATTACTGCTACACAGCCATAGAGCAAGAAAATCCACCTCATACACCAAGGTTATACCGCTACCAACTAGTAGACACAAATCACAACAAAACAACATGATCAACTCCCTTTTCCATCTTCACCATCCTTCAAGCTGTGTGCTGTCTCCGAATATCACAAGACTTCCACTAACCAAAGGATCAATAAATCAGACGATTCCTCCAGATTTCCTCCAGCCTAACAAACTGAGAAATCTTCACAGGAGAAATACCCAGAACCAACAACCAAAAGAAGGCTCTCATACCACTTGTAAGGGAAATTTAGGGCATCTCAGAGAAACCCAAGAACAGAAGTGCCTTCGGTAACTTTAATTTCGATTAGATTGCCTCAAAGACACGTACAACTATGTCCTAAAGCAGAAACAGACAGTTTATTTCCCACATTAATCCTTCTGAGAGAAGCACATGTAAATTCAACAACAGGCAATAACAGATTCTAGAAACAGAACCAACACAGATGAAAGATAGGACAAAAATCAGAACACAAAGATTTACGTGGGGAAAACCCTTTCGGGTAAAAAACCCCACCCTCCAAAGTTCAAGCCATTGTATTATTCAGCAACAAAAGGTTACAATACAATTCAGGCTCATAGCCTCTTCAGAGATTACATCTTGTTCATTCTGGATACAACCTAGTAGCAAACTCTCCCTCTGTACATTTCCTGATCAATCTCTCAAACCAAGCAATCTTCGAACTGCTGCAATACCCTCAAACAGTATACAGTACAGATCGACACGAGAGATCGACCATGGCATTCGATTCTTGATCAGGAGAGATTTCGGCAGCATAACTCTGCCTCTCGTTTTCTCTGTTTCGGCCTCATGGCCTCGGCCTTTCAACCAGCCTCTCAGCCCTCTCTCTATTGCTTTCCCTTTTACAGAACGTCTATTGCACACATCGTAGATTTTTCCATTTCCTCGTATAGAAGTTTTCTCACAAACAGTTCGTCTTCCACGCAGAAACGGTTGCAACAGTTTCACAGCAAAACAGTTCATATTCCACCTTCTCTGATTGGTCCAAGACACACCACGTAGGACAGTCTTCCAATCGGTCAAAGGCATTCAAACAGTATTCGAATGTTGGTGAGACACTAACCGTGTCTCCCCGATGCCACACGACCAATTACACATCCATCGCTATCGGCAAGAGTCACTGCTATCGGCAAGAGATCATAACGAGTTCACAAGTCATATCGATATCAACCCTCCCATCGGTGAGACTTACTCTATTGGCAAGATCAGCAAGACCTTTCACCGATATCCTCAGCAAACCCATCGCCCAGACAATCGCTAGTCGCTATGAGTCATAACGAGCCCTCAAGTCATACCGATATGAACATTATCGGCAAGACTTAGGCTATCGCTGAGAGGTAATACCGAGCCCTCAAGTCATACCGAGCACCAAACAGTCGCCAGGAGTCACACCGACAACTGACTACACCATCGTTGAGACAAACACCCGTCGCTAAGACTTCATACCGAAGCCTTCAAGTTACACCGCAATGTTCCACTGTTGGCGAGACTTCGTTTGTCGCTAAGACTTAATACCGAAGCCTCCATGTTACCCCGAGACCACCTTTCGCCAGGAGTCATACCGAAAACATCCGATATTAAAAATATGTAGCAACATCGAAAAGACTTACCGCTGTCGATGAAACATCATATCGAAGCAAACCTTTCGCCCAAGGGTCTCCCCGATGTCTTCGAGTGTAACACTGTCGACAAGACAAGCTTCCATCGCCAGGACACATTCTGATAGGAGCAAGTCATACCGATTACTGCATCGGCCAGACAGACCAAGGATCACGCCGATATCGGCCAAACTTTCTACCGTCGCCGAAACATCATTCCAACTGTCCAAGGTTACGCCGAAGGTTCAGATTATGTCGATCGCCAGGACATTCCAGAGGTCATAGCGATAGTTCAGGATCAACTAGCAGATCGGCCAGACATCTCAACAGTCACAGCGACCATGCTTACTCAGAGGTTTCAACCTGTGAGATTGAGGCACACAATTCCAACAGTTTGATCATTTGATATCTACAACTAGTTTTGAAATTGGCTTCAGTGAAGAGCTTTTTTGCCTATAATTTTGAATCACAATGGCATCATTAGGTGCACACCTCTATGGATATAGATTTTCAAAATCGTATTCTCAAATTATATTGTGAGGTGAGCACCTCAATAAAGGAATTTGATTTCTAACTTCAAAATAAATAAAAATGACCATGATTAACACAAGAACACAAGTGCGCACTTGTACTAAGAAATGAGACATGTGAATTCCAAATTGCGAGACTCATACTCAGATGAGCACCTTTATGAAGGAATTCAACTTCCAAAGTTGAAAATGGGTTTGCATTGACAAGTGCAAGTCAGGGAGTACACGTTTTTGCTTGTACAAGGGCACCCTATGTAGTATCCACCCCAATTTTTTTCAAATTTTGCAGTTAGCATTAGCCAAAATAACAATGATAAATAACTGAATTAAGCTTCCTTACACTTTCTGATCACCCGAATCTCGATGTGGGCAAGGTGAGAGCATACAATGGCAAGGTGTACATTGCAATAATTGAAAGCAACCACTTGTTCAGTGGGGTGAGTGATAATACATTGCAATAACTGAAAAACAACCACTTGTTCAATGGAGTGAATGATAAGCAATAATCAACTAAAATCAATTACCTTCCACTTTCTGATCACCCAAATCTTGGTGTGGGCAAGGTGAGCATACGGTGGCAAGACTTACAATGAAGTGCTATTGAAGTAAACCACTTGTTCAATGGGGTAAGTATGAAACCTCTAAAACATGAAAGGAAACCTCCGCTTATTCAGCAGGAAAACAAGAAAGAGTTCATCCGCTTATTTTGTGGGAATTACATGAAACTATAAATAAATCATTCGCTTATTCAATGGGAATTGAAGATGCCACTTATTCAGTGGGTTAGCAAAGAACCAATTATTCGGTGGGGTAAGTAACCAAAACAAAGAGGAGCAAATCACTGAATGATACTACCAAATCAGTGTTACAATAAGTTGCTCAATACAACGATATCAACAGTTAAAATCCAGCTGCTATGAGTTAGAAATAGGATAACAACTCCTCGAATACAAACAGCTCACTGAAAATGAGATACCCCAATGAAATAACAACTGAATACCTGAAAATAGAAGCAAATAGAGGTCTGGTCTAACTCAGAAAATTAGTTACAGCAGGTCTGCAACACTCAGAATTCACTGTAAACATCTCTGAAACTCTCCAATCAGCAAGCTACAGGTTGGCACGTCTCCCAAGAATATTCCCCAAACATCAAAGAACATTTCCAAGCTGATTGCAAGGTGATAGGTTGATCATGGCGCCACCAAATCAAACTGAACAGAAAGGAAAGAAGACAGATTTCATCACAACTCCCAATGCACAAGAAACCCTAGATGGTATGGTTGGTTGAGAGGGGCGACCAGCTCCCAAAAATCTAGTTCTTCACCAAAAAATCTGCACTTGGCACAAGGGGGCGCCCAAGGATGTGAAACCATAGGCATCAATACCCACACAACGTTTGGCAATCCTCCGATCAGCATGAACAAATCAGACGGTACGGCCTAGGCTTGCAAAGTGCAACCAGCAAGCATGGAAATTCAAGAAACCACTCCAAAAAACACTCCCAAGCTCTACAAAATAAGATTTCACACCAAAACATAGCTAGAAAACATCAAAGGAAGCCATAACGAAAAGAAAACTGAAAACCATCACCAATAGCTCCAATGGTGACTCCTGCAATGTAGCCACACCCACATCTAGCTAGGGAGTATCTTTCAACTCCGAAACTAGAGCAACTTTGAAGGTTGACGTCTCCAAAGCCCTCGAAGGAATTCAATTCTCACTCCTATAGCACTTCGTTATCATCAAAATAGCATGAAATGAATGAGAGCCCATGGTGAGCTTAAATAGAGATTACGGACCCAAATTTTAAAATCATTTTCCCTCCAAAAGGGATGCCCATCTCAAGGAAACATTAATTTATTTTAATTTTTATTTAACTCCTCCATTTTGGTGTCCAACTTGAGCAATGCAAATTCCCCTTTTAAAACAACTTAAAGTCACCAAGTCTAGGTGTGGGGGTACAAGGGGGGTCTTATTTGAACTTTATAACTTAAGTCATAATATTACCTTTTCAGAGACTTAAGTAATGGTGAATGGAAATCATGCCAAAAATATCAGAGCTCACCAAACATTGAAATTGCCAACCCCTACCAAAACTGGAAACCCCGTATTGCACTACTATCAAGACCAAATGCTCAAAATAGCACTTACTAAAAATAGCAAACTATTACAAATAGTAAGTGTGTCCAAACTCCAAACTAGCCCAAACTGAGATGCATTGAAACTTACTAAAAATAGTAAGTGCTAAAAATAGGCATTGTTAAAAATAGCAATATTGCACACCGAGGATAAGAAAAAACCTAGAAAAACCCAGAAACTCTCTAGCAATGTCTACATACACCTTTGAAAACTGCTGACACAAAACCTCCAAGAAACTTGGAATCCCCTAAATGCCTTCATTTAGCCTACAGGACTCCGAATATAGGCTAATAGTCACTGATAAGTGATAATCTTAGGACTAAGAAGGAGACATTACACCTTGTATGAGGCAAATAGAAAAAAGGATTGTTGAGGTGCACCCCTTTATAAGAGATTTTCAAAATCATAAAATTGTTAAGAACAAGATAAAAAGTGTGCCTAGAAAGGGGGTCTTGTGCCAAAATTCAAAAATAACATCCTGAACAAAGGCCCTAAGTAAACAAAAATTGAGTTTAAAATGCTTAATAGAGGTGTGCCCCTAAGTAAAGAAAAATCAAAGCTTGAAATGTTATATACAAGAGTGCCTCAAAGAGGAAGACAATCAAAGATCAAAATCTTGGAGTTGTATGTTGAGGCATGCACCTCTATAAAGGGTTTTTGCTTTCAAAAATCAAGTTTCGAACTGTTGTGTATAGATGTGTGCCTATCATAGGGAATTTGCAAGTAATAAAGGGCATGTGAAATCAATGTATAGGTGCAACCTTATGTATGGACGTCAACAGATCTGCTATTTAGGACATGCATGTCTATTAATGCAGCACTAACTAAGCTAAAAGATGTGTCTATTTATAAGGCATGGCACCTATATATAGTGGGGTGATCAACAATACAAGGAGTGCAAATAAACCTATCTATAAATACTAATAGCAAATTCCATAAAGCAAAATGCTAAAAATTCAACAATGATTTCCTTCTTTTTGCATTCTGTAAACAAATAACAGCAGAGCAGACTACATCAAGCATAACACATCAGTGGATATATTTATGTTATTTAAGAAAAAGTTTCATCTATGGCAGGATTTTCATGTCAAATTTCATTGATTTTCATCATCATATCAGCAACTACTTCATTTTCTAATTCTCCAAGTATTAGCAAACACTAGGGTTTAACAGTCTTTCCCAAACAACTTAACACCGAATTTTTAGTGAAATCAGTCATTTCAGCAGTCATCTTTGCTTAGACAGTAGTCATAATTGTGGATTCGCATAATCTTTGACCACTTCATATACAATACTGCAATTTTTAGATATTGCATTCAAAGTTGCATGGTTTGAATTTACAAGGAATTTTTAGAGATTTAGATTCTTAGGGTTTTTGAATTAACTTCCCAATTCCTACTTCAGATCTTTCCAAAGTTCTATGGTGATGGCAAGCAACATCCAGATGAGCATATTTCATTATTTACCACTAAATGTGAAATTCTGAGTTTCGCATGTAATGTTTTGAACTAGATTTTTTGTTCAATTTTAACAATTCTATGATGAAATACATAAACCCTCATACTTTTGGATCACCAAGATCCTAATGCAAGAAAGGTGAGAGCATACAAAGGTCAGGGCACAAACTACTAGTGGAAAGCCGCACAACTCTACAATGTATGCAATAGCTGGAAACGAATAACTAATGTCTTGGCAGCATAGCCTTTAAAACTTACAAATCTATTCTTAAACTAATGAAGAACCATCCAGTATTACATGAAACTAATGTCTTGGAAACATAGCCTTCCATACTTACAAGTTACAACTTGAAATCCTCTACTAGTCTTAATTATTTTGGCAGTAAACCACACAAAAAATTACATAACAGTATGAAAATAATAGAACTGGCAAAATATTAGCAATCATCCTCAAGTCTTCAGCTGATACAAAATGTAAACATTATGTTGAAATGATATTAACAGCAATGCACAGAAATGAACTCACAAATTTAGCAAACAGCTAGGTGTTGGTACAGTCTGGAATATAATTGATTTGAGATTGAAATGATATGGCGCAGCTTGGTACAGCAGTCCAGTAAACTATATTTACTATAGCACTATTATTCATGATTGCCACACCCAGAAATGACACTACAATAGCCAAATATGCAAATTTAACCTTTATTCACAGTTCCAATACAACATGAATATGCAAGCTCCAATAGTGATATTAACACCCAGAAACAGTACAAATGCAAAAACAACCACTGGAATAGTCAAGAATACCTATCAAGGGATCACAATTTGCTATACAAAAGAAGCGGCCAGGTTAGAAATAGGAACAATTTTCAAATAAATGCCATGCCCAGCTCACAACAGTCCCAATACTAGAGGTTGAAAAAACTGGATGCAACCACAAAATTAACAGTTATCAAACTTTTCAAACACACAAACCCTGATTTGTAACTTGTACAGCTTCTCAAATGGTATGGCCAACAAGAGTACTATGAATAAAGGCGATCAGATTTGCATTGCAAATAAAAATTTGATAATCTCTTCAAACTAGAATTGCTCTTCACACTAACTCACAAACTTGAAATGCAAAACAACCAAACAAACTAGAAATCTCCACAATGCACCAAACAGAAAAAATTTATTTCTTTTCAACTCGCCAATAATCTCTAAATGGAACCACTCAAATGAATAGGAGGATTTTCATCCTCAAATCCATTTTGCCAAAGGGTTTGCGTCCTAGTGCAGAAAGATAATGAATATTAAATCTCAATAAATTGGGGCTTTGATAATAAGCTAAAATGCCTTCTTCTATACTCCACTCCTTTTATAGGTGCTTTTTGTAATGTCCCCGAATATTTGGTTTGAACCTTGAATAATTAGAAAAATAATTCTTTATGGCTCAATTATTTTTATTTCACTTGGCAGACTTGGGAATTAATTTTCCATAATTTATTATTACTTTTTGTGAAGCCAAAATATTTTTCTAATTTTTCTATGAGGCTGGGCGAGCCTTCTAGAGGTTAAATGGAGGGAAAAAATAAAATAGAAAATAATAATTTAATTCATGGCAAAGTGCACCCCATTTGGAGAATAAAAAAAAGGAAAATAGTTCAAATTTAAAAGGTGGAATTAGGCACCCAAATTGGGTTGGCCAAATTGGAGGGAAAAAGTGAAGTTTGATATAAATACAAGTTCATTGGGAGGCATTTCATCATCATGCATATTATCTTCAGTTTGAACCAGCAACTTGTTGCATCAATTCCAAGGACGAAAACCCTTGTGAATT
Source organism: Sequoia sempervirens (assembly GCA_007258455.2). Lineage (NCBI taxonomy): Eukaryota > Viridiplantae > Streptophyta > Pinopsida > Cupressales > Cupressaceae > Sequoia > Sequoia sempervirens. Next base: position 307,307,856 of record VDFB02000015.1, on the reverse strand, counting down.
GTTGATGAGTTGGAAGAAAACCTAGCTCATCCTGGGAGAACTTCATGACGAAGGTCTTCTTTTGCTTCAATGGTGTTTTGTGATGGATTAAGGGTTGGAAATTATACTCAGATTTTCAGATCAGATTGAGTGACATTTTGAGGGCAGATTTTGCATTAATTTGTCTAGGGTTTCACCCTAGAGTGGACGCCCTATTTGGAGGAAGTGTGACTAGGTCTTGGAGGGACGATTTGGCATTTGGAGATCATGTGGGAGCTTTGCAAGGGTTTCAAACCCGCATCTTCAGACCAGCAGGCCAGCGCATCATTTGGTAGGGTTTTTGGAGGCATCTCCATCCGTATTTTGCATACATTTTGGCATCTTAACATAGCTGGAGTAGTTCGCCCAGCTAGGGTTCATTTGGAACATCATTTTCTATGCATTTGTTATGTATTTATGACTGATTTGTAGCAGCAGACTTCTGGGTTAATTCTGGACATGTTTGAGCCCATTTTGTGATGTACTTGCATGGACAATAATTCTGATTTTGTAGCAGCAGTTGGGACAATTTGAAATCAGACTTCTTTCATGTGTTTATGACCATTCTATTGGTGTTCATTGCTGGATATATTCGTGATTGAAAGGATAGATATATTTGCTTTATTGTTTGAGCATTTTGGAAGCATATATGTTCATTGTTCATATTTGTTTGAAATCAGAAAATTCAGATCAGAATATAGGGTTTTGAGCAAAAAATTGAAGTGCAGAAAAAGAGGGCAGAATTTTGAGTTTAAAAATCAGATTTTAGGGAAAAATCCTAGTTGGGGTATTTCACTTTTAAGGAAATAAAACATTATTTCTTTTTTCCCTTTTTCACTTCAAAACCTATTTTAAAAAGCATAAAGAACTTTTTAAAATAGCATTACTTTTGGACCCCATTCCTAGCAACACTTTTTGTCCCTATTTTAAAAACAACCTTTTTAATAATAAAACATAAGTTGTCTTTTTATGACTTTAACTTAAAGTTACTTTTTGGACAACTTAAATTATTAAATAATTCTCCTTGCACCACCCTTTTTAGCCTACAAGAAATTAAATTAATAGGCTAAGGGTCTTCCAATGTATTACACTTGGAAAGGGGAAAGGGGACATGATAGTCCACCCTTCCTAAAATTGTTTACCCACAAACAATTACTAATTTGGATGCTCTGAAATCTATGCTTCTTCCTGTTGATGTGATTTTCATGACCGCACCAACACAGAATAAAGTCGCCAACGGCTACCCTATTCTCTCTTGATCAAAGTATACAGCATGCTAAGATTGCGAGAGAGTTCGTGCGTTCAACTCCAAGGTTCCTTCTAGGCGGTGGATAGTTTCAGTTGGCTTGATGTGATTTTGCTGGTATTTCAAGGGGACTTACACAATTGTTCGGCAGCTGACAACAGACACCAGATTAAGGGCTTCACGTGGTTCGAATGATTTGGTAGGTAAGTGCAAGTTTCCTAACACTAACCGGGAATGAACTGAATTGAAATGAGTGTAGGGATAAGAGATGCTATAATTCTACTCTAAGATGTGGGACATGGTGATCAATTCTCGCGGACTTCAACCGAGCTTTGCTTTGCCTCGCTTCAGATAGTTTCCACAAAACCGGTGCAATCTTCAGAGGAGTAATCGAACGTATTCAAATCACGATTCAACATGTAGATACCATCACAACGACGCATACCAACATTCAAACCGAAATTGAAGTTAGGTCCAAGATGTTCCAGTTGACCACGCAAGGCGAACCCACCGTCAGTGAGCCCGCTAGTGGTATGGATAAGCAAAGTTTTGTTCAAATTAAGCACCACATTCCACAATTACTAAGTACTTGCATGAAATGAAATCTACTTTACTTTAAGCTACTTCAAGATTCTACATGTATTGGAAGGACGAAGAAGCCTCGCTAGCTACTCATAACAAAGAAGAGATCACCATCAATGAAAACTCTTTTATTATGAAAGTGTTCACAACAACTTCTTACAAATTATTCAAATGGAAGACTTTCCTTCCTTTTCAATCTAAGCTAATCTATCCAACTATGCTACCCTCTATTCTATCAATCTCTCTCTATTCTTTCTCTGCTATTCTAATTACCAGTACAAATGAGGGGGGATGCCCCTTTTATAGTTGGCCCAGTCCAATGGACGGCTCAGATTCAATTACAATGAAGGGCTTAGATTGAGCCATATAAGCCCTAACCCTAAAAACTGCCAAAATGAGGAGTGGTACAATAAATGAGCAATTAATGGCCACGTCCTTCTAGAAGATTCTCGTCCAGAGACGCGTTCACATTGTTCTTCTTCCTGACTGCGAACTGGATGAGTCTGATCATTGTGGCTTCAACTTCTTGAAAGGGTATGGTAGGCACGTTCTCGATCTGACTCCAAGGCTGTAACTTTTTAACCTGTTTGATGGTGATTTTCCTCCTTCCTACCACTGCATCTTGAGCTGTACGAAGCACGCTAGAGAACATCTTCTGGGTCATCGAAGGACTTTACACTTAAGGAGAATTTCTCTGCTTCGCTCTTTAGCCCATTCCATTGTCATTCTTTAACATTGAAGCCTTTTGTTCACTCCTCATCCTTAGCCTTGAGGGCGTTTTAGTGCTTGAAGATGACTCTTTAACGCCTAGGTCTTCATCATTTCTTCATCCTCATCCTAAAGGATTCTCCAATCTTGGACTTGACCCGTTCTCCTTTGCCACTCGCCTTCCTGAGCTGAGTGCATATTGGGCCAACACTTAGCCATTTCTTCCAAGTACTCGCTTCATCTCCCCAAGTCACCGTGCCTTGGCTTCGGTGTTCACCCTGCAAAACAAGCAAGGAGAAGAGCATCAGAACACCTCATAATATAAATTCACTTTACTCACCTAATTTTCATGCTTTGACTCCCAAGGTCTGCGTGATCTCCAGATCTGATAGGGTTCATCATTTTTCTCTAGCCAACTTTGCTTCCTTCATGATTTTTCAACATCAGTAGGCTGGGCGTAAAACACCTATGCTTCATATTTCAATGTGTTAGAGAATTTCACCCATCTTGTACTCTGCTTCCTGTGTACCTTGAAGTTGTGCCTTAGAAACTTTTATCCAACTTGACGGCGCGTTTAGAGGGTGCTGCTTGATTTCTTTCTGCCTTCGAAAATTTTCCAATCAACATGATACCCCCTGTTTGTCTTAGCCAATTTTCCAGCCCATCTACCTTAGAAATAATTTATTTCCTCTAGAAAATTTCATCAACTAGGTGTCCATCAAAAATCTTCATCTCGAAATCCTTGGCGAGGTGTGGAAATTTTTTAAATCAACTCCTTATCGAAGATGCCCGATACCCAGAAGAAAATTCCCTTCAGAAAGTGTCGAATTCATGTGTCTACAAACGAAGGGGTTCATTTAATTTTTGAATTTTAACCTTAGAAAAAAAAAAATTGCCATCAAATTTATTCTCATTCTTCATCTCTGGGCCTATTTTCTTGCTTGGCCTTGAAAATCTTCTTCAATCTCATGAAGCTGGAGTATTCTGACTCATCCTTGCCAATTTTATCCATGCCTCAGTGAATTTCATCACCTTACTCAAGCATGGGTGTATTCCTCTAAAGGTGAAATAAATCTCAACACTTAGAAACTTTTTTAAGTCTCCTCACAAGCATGGGGGCATATAGGGGGGTCAAGGAGGAAATTTTGAATTTTGTCTTAGATATTATTTTTTTTCTCCATTCATTATCCAGTCATGGCACATATAGCCTGTCAAGGTGGAAGAATTAACAACACTTAGAATATTTTCACATAGCATACGTCTTAGCTTCATCCTAAACTTGGGCACATTTTGCATACTGAGGAGGATTTAACTTCCAACGCCTTAGTCACCTTTTCTTCACACCTCTAGAGATGGGCGCATATGGGACCCCAAGGAGGAATTTAACACTTAGCATACTTTTCTTCGTCCTTCAAAGCAAAGTGACATGGGTGCATTTGAGGGGTAGTAGAGGAATTTCTCAACACTTAGACAAATTCCATCACTATCTCACTCCTTGGGCGCATTTGAGGGTAGGAGGAGGAATTTTATAACACTTAACAACTTTTTCCTTGGCCACCAGCCTACTTGGGCGCATTTGGGACCCTCCACAGGAATTTTGCAACACTTAAAAAATTCTTCAAGCACCTTTCCAATATGGGCGCATTTGGGGGATCAAGCAGGAACTTTCCATGCCTTAGAAATTTTCTTCATGGCCTCTCAAGGTTGGGCACATTTTGGGGGTGGAGGAGGATTTTTCCCTGCCTTAGAAACTTTTTTTTTCATGCCAGCCTCTCAACATGGGCGCATTTGAGGGTGGCTACAGGAATTTCAATACTTAGTTAATTTTCTCTAGCTGCATCTCCAACTTGGGCGCATTTCAGGGGGGCTACAGGAATTTCAAGTGCCTTGGTTAATTTTCCTCACCACCATTCTTGCTTGGGCACATTTAGGGGGTCCTGCAGGAATAACTCCAGACTTACAAAATTTTATCACCCTATTTCTCCTTGAGGGCGCATTTTGGGGTATGAGCAGGAATTTCAACACTTGAGAATTTTCCATCCTCCTACCAGCTTCTTCTTGGGCGCATTTTACAGGGGGTGAAGGAATTTTCTCAGACTTAGAAAATTTCTCTGGCTTGCTCGTCCCTGTTTACTATATTTAGTAAGCCCTCTGATTTTCATACCTCTGAAGCTTGGATTGATCTAGAATTCGCGCCACAGGATCTTCATGAACTATTTGATCTGTTCACATTGCCATCTCGGGCTGACTTACTATTTATAGCATGTTTCTGGAGGTGATTTACTATTTATAGTAATTGCTTGATTTCGAGACCTCCACAACTCCGTTTAACTTGAAATTTGAATGACGTGACCCTCATCGGCAGACTTGGTTGTTCACACTGGCGCCTGCAAATGACTTACTATTTATAGCCTGTTTCAGAAGCGCCTTACTATAAATAGTAAGTGCTCTGATTGACTTCAAATTTTACCAGTGGATAGCCTGAAAGATACTGATCGCAATGGGATACACTGGTTTTTGAAAATTCTAGCATTTGACCCCTCATTTTAGGCCCCGAAACTGGAAACCCTAATTTGACTTGCATGTCGATCAAACGACCTCCATTTGACCTCGTTTCTGTTGCACTTTGCTCTGTTCGTGATACTGAGGTGTTGGGCAGTTGCCGGAATGATCCTACTAAAAATAGTAAGTCTCTGAAAAGTGATCATCTCACCTTGCATGTCACATCACTGCGTAGCTCTTGAAAAGCCCATAAAGAATAACCTAACATGCGCTGAAAAGTCCTGCATGCGAACCCTAAAAATAGCCTCTGAAGATGGCTCCTGAAAAAGTCTTGATCCTAGTCTGCATGTTATACCACTGCGAAGCCCTCGAAAAACCCACAAGGAATGTTCAGACATGCATATAAAATTCCAACATGCAAACCCTAAAAATAGCTTCCAAAGGCTGAATACTGAAAGTCATCGTCTTATTTTGCATGTTATATCACTGCGTATGTCTTAGAAAACCCAGAAATATTCTCCAGACATGCATTGAAAAACTTTGCATGCAAACCCTAAAATCTACTCCCAAAGGTGAACTTGCTAAAACTAGAAAGTTGTCAGTTCTGCTCAAATTTTGCAGACAAGTAGCTTGACATGTCCTGGATGCAGTGTGGCAGAGAGAATTTCAACAGTGTTGAGAAAATGCCCCAAATCTGGTACTTACTAAAAATAGTAAGTTGTCAGAATTCACTGAAATTTTACTAGGGACCTGCTGGAAGCTTACTGACTGCAACGTGAAGCTCAGATTCCAATTTATTCACTCCATTTGACTTCAAATTGACCAGAAGATTCAAAACCCTAATTCTACAAACTTAGCCAAAATCTTATGTTCAAGCTTGAAGACAGGCACACCTTGGAAAAGGCAGACAACAGAAAGAGAGAGAGAGAGAGAGAGAGAGAGACAAAACCAAAGCCAAAAGACAAGGAACGGAGCGAAAATAAGGGGGTCCCCATTTGCAATGGGGTGATGTGTGAAAAGGTCACAACACTTCCCAAGTAGCATCCTCCATAGGAGATTCTTCCACCTAACTAAGTATTCTACAATGTTCCTATTTCTCAACTTCCTCTCTTGTACATCCCGAATAGCTTTAGGTACCAAAACTAGCTTGCCTTCATCAAGTGGGGGAAACTCTACCAAAGGTGTGATATGTTGTCCCAATGTCTTTTTGTGACATTATACATGAAATACATTATGGATTTTTCTATGCTTAGGTAGTTCCAATTCATAAGCAACCTCTTCAATCCTCCTCAAGATCCTATAGGGTTCATAGAAACATGGCTTAAGCTTTTCAACTCCACTCCTTTTGAGAGAAGAGTATCTATAAGGCTACAACTTCAAGAAAACCATATCCTAGACTTCAAAAGTCCTCTCCAAACAGTGGCAATTTATATACATCTTTTGCTAATTTTCAGCCTATTGGAGATTTTCCTAAGTGTCTCATGGAAATATAGAAATATAAAAAATATCAAAAAATTAAATATTAAATTGAAATTATTTCCTTATCATGTTCCTTGAGCCCATGGGAAATATGGAAAGGGTTGTTGGGTCCCCAAATTAAATTATTAGAAAGGGGACATTATAGTAGCATGCTTATCATTTACACTAGGTTTTCATTGCAACATGTAATTTTACTACTTGTGTGTAGCATGTTAGTAAGGAATCATCAAAAAATTTGTGATGTGATTTCTAACATATGGCAACCATTGTAGCATGTCTCAAGGATCACAAGAGAATGTAGCTAGTGGAGTTTTAGCACAACAAAAGTAGTTAAAGAAATTTCACACAAAAGTTTCACCAATGGGGGAGAGAAATTTTCCTCTATCCCAAATATAAGCTTTTGTGAGACCACAATCTCTCCAAGAGGAGAGGTGTGATCCATATTGGATCTAGGAGTAAAGCTTATTCATGGAGAAAAACACTTCATAAAAATGAATGCATAAAAAGATCAGCAACAAAAAAAAAAAAAAAGGATTGAACCTGTACTTGTGAGGTTGAATTTGCACCTGTTGTTTTGAACTGGCTAGAACCCAAAACAAATAGTTATTCCATTTCCATTAGGGGTTCCTTTGAAACACAAGGGGGGTGTTCTAGCAGCAACAACTATACAAAAGGGTTGGAGGGTAAGGTTTTAATAAAGAGGGAGAATAGAATTAAAGGATTGTATCTCTTAGAAGTAGGAAGCAGAAGTAGAATAGGCTTGACAGAGATTGTAATACACCTCTACTTGTCTATTTAAGCAATACACTCCAATAGAAAAGCAACCACCTCTACCAACTTTGTTTTCTGCCCCTTGGAGGGTTTTCCCAGGATAGATACTTGTGTTTATGTTGCATCTTTACATTTCAGTATTTAATTTCTTTGATAGCAACTCTTTAATTCCTCTCAATTATCACTATCATTTGGATGTCCAATTAGAATAGTAGTTTATTTTGCTTGATTCCCTAGTTTCCAACTAGTTCTAGCGGAAACTAGAGATCAATTTCCATGGATGCCACATCCTCTACAAATACACATTGCAGATATTTTGGGATATGGAGGAAGCCATAACTTATCCAAGCCTCCTATAGCTCTTAACAAACAAACATCCTTGTTAGCTGCAAGGTCTAATATTTGGCGCCCTTCTCTTTTTAGGTGCTTTATTTCACCCACATTCAATCTGCTAATAGGCCAGTAAGCTTCCTCTACAATCTCATTCAAGCATTATGTAGTCTTTTCTCCTTTTGACCTTTCGAGGCATTAATTACTATTTGTGAACCTCTGATTACTGACTTCTTCTATATTTTCAGTACAGTGACTTGCAGCCCTTCCAAGGGAGCCACTGCCACAACTTCATTGTTGGTTCTATTATCTATATTTTCAGTACAACAACTTGCAGTCCTTCCAAGGGAGCCGCTGCCCCAACTTCATTGTTGGTTCTCTACTAACATCTAGTGAATAGGTGAGCATGCATCTAAATTTCTAAATACACCTCCTTGCCCCCACCCACAGGTCCTAGGTTGCCCTTGGCAGTGCCATCATGATATCTTTAGATTATTCTTTCCTGAGTAACAGATCCCTTTGTCAGGGTAATTTTTATACTTCTGAACTGTAATATTTTTGAGCTCTAATATTTCCTCCATTTGAAAGTATCAAATTTCACATGCTTCCACCTCTTTTTCTATCTCTTTGTACCCTTAAGTTTTTGGATCATGAAATTTAGCCCAATGCACCTCAAACCTTGCAGTATACTATACCAGGATACCTCATCTTGACACTTGAGAAGAACCCTGGATCTTTATATTATTCAAAGCACACATGAATGAATTTCTCACAGATACCATATAGAATTTTTGAGATTCCCATTGAGGGAAGGCGCTTAATAATGAGAGACAAATGAATACACACACACATAGAATAGGTAGCAGGCTTAAAGTCAGAAAAATCACAGGGGAAAATATCCACTTTAATGTCTCCTTCATTCACTATTATCATCTTCATCATTGTCATTTGTATATAGTGAAAAGTCTATAGGGACCTCTGTCTTCCACAATTACAGAGCTTGCCTCCATTCCGCTCTCCACATGCTGCTTTCGTACAGTATTATTTCTATGATTCTAGGGGAATTTCTAGGATTGTGTATGCAAGTACTCGCATAGCCAAGATTAGCATCTTCTATTTTATTGTTGTGTGTAGGTATCTCATGGGGTGATTTGTAACATGTTCAATGGTGAATTTTTGATTTTGTCCATTCTACTGCCATGTCTTACAATTATTGCCTAGAAAGGTGCTTCCTTACCTAGGGAAGTTCTTAAATCCTAATAAATTGCCTTTAACAGTACTAACCAATGACTGAAATTTTAAATATGAAGGGCACTATACTGTCATAAATCAACAGCCCCCTTCAACTTAAGAAAAGAGCATAACTATCAACTCTAGTCAATCTTAGAATGTTTGAGGCTACTTACTCCATCAGAGGCAGAAATAATTGATTGAAGATTTGGAATTGAGTCTGCACTTTCGATCTTGGGTATAACTTGTATATCTGTGCCACAACCTATCAATGATTTCAAATAGTTATGTTAATGCATAAGAAAATAAAAATCATTTAGATTTTTCTTTACTGAATTTTAATTTTAATTTCTAACAAATTTTAGTCAAAATAAAGATTGCTCACTACTAACACTTTAAACGTCTAGGAAAGTTACTCCTACTGATGAACCCTAGGGAAAAAGTTTGCTTTGAGGAATTTACTTTTAAGATAGTTTTTCAATTCAAGCACAACCTTAGCATCCTTCACAAAGGAAACGGCAAAAAAATTCACTTTATTCTCCACGCCAAATTTTATGTCCTCCCAATCTTTCTCTGCAGTAATCAAAAGGGAATAGGAAATAGACATGATCAACAGATTTTCATGAATCCATATTAGACTATGAATTGAACATAAACAACACAGTGAACTCAAACAGATTTCAAAAGATCATAAGAATTATGTTTTAAAACTAAGACACGTTTTTCGTATCTATGATGAATTAGCAATGAAGGAGAAAATTCCAGAAATAAGTGCAAGACATGTATCTGAGATTGAAAATTCAGAGCCCGAGGAATCTCAAATTCTAAAGTTGGAAGATTGTCATTCTTGCTACAAAGCACACTTAAAACTACAGATGCAATTTCTCAGACAATAGCTTTGATACAAAAATCTAAGCCCTAAATCGTTGCATAGGTTCCTTGATGTAAACCTGTTATAGATGGTAGTGTTGCACTTTTTCCACGAACATTCAAATGACGACGAGATTTAAGCTCTCCTCCATCTTTGACTTCACAAATTACAGATTTTTTTGTTTTGGACTTCACCAGCAAAGACATCATTCCTCCTGTATTTCACCAACTTTAGAAAGACTGCAAGCATGTTTAAAGAAAAATTTATACTTACACTTTTTGCCAAGAAAGTCCATTTCAAGAAAAAGGCAGTATACCAACAAAAGAAAAAAATGACTATTGAAACAGAAACAAACTTGCATGTTCAATGTTAGGAAAAATGCCTAAACTATAAAGAAAAAATGGCCAAGTATGTCAGGACAAGTTTGATATAAAGTTATAAACAGAATACAAGCGTCAAGGACCCTTTACAACACAGCTAAATGAGTGATCTAGGTTTGCATTGAAGAACTTAAATAAATGAGAATTTTATTAGGACAACATGAGACAAGAATAATTAGAAATCATGGTTGTTAACAGAAATTAGCAACAAAAGTATAAAAGCATCATATTAGCACAGTTTATCACAACATGGAAATTGTATCCAGGGAAAACGTGTTGAAAATTCTTCAAGAGGGTGACAAGTTATTTCAATCATGACATTGCTATACAAATAAATACTCTTTTCAAAGTTTCAACTGTAGAAATATTTAAGGAGTGCATTATTTCAAGGGTTTATAATATACAAATTTACAAGATGAGGAACTGCCAAAGAACCCCAATAGAAAAATAGACGGAAGCAATGGAATGACACATTTGTGCAGAGGCATCATATTTCCTATTAAGAAAGAAGTAAAATAGCTAAGATAATCTAATTTATTATTCATCTGTACTATTGCAAGTAATCAATAGTTTTTGAAGACACTTGATAATTTATTTAATCTTTTCATTATGTTGACATTATCTATGCACTAATACCATGAAAATAGTAAATCATATCACATATGACCCTCCTTAATCTTATTTATTGCATATATAAAATGAAAAATTTGCAGTTATTTCATTTATAAAATCTTGATTCATTTGTCCTTAACCTTGCTTTTTGTGTTTCTTTCTGAAACAGGAGAATACAACTTTCTATTTTAAACTAAAACTGCAAAATTAGTATAGGCAGAAGATACCATCCACCAGGATTATGTCTCCATCTTCCACGTCATTTACAAAATCATCATAATTTACACTAACACAACTTTCAGAGCTCACTCCTCGCTTTGTAGTGAAAGTGAATTCTTGACCCTTCACAAGTTTGATGGGTCTTGGTAAATCTCCACTTCTAAC
>VDFB02000015.1:307263513-307296643 GCA_007258455.2 Sequoia sempervirens | reverse complement strand
TCGAGCATATTTGGACTGGGAGATGAAGATGTAGCTCTCGGTTTGCCAAACCTCAACACCTAAACAATAATGCAAAAGTCCCAAATCTGTCATGTCAAATGTGTTGCACAAATCCTATTTGATCTAAACGATCAAATGTGTTGAGCTGCCAGTAATGATCAGGTCATTCACATAGACAACAACAAGAAGTATTTCACTACTAGTCTGTTTGACATACAGATTAGAGTCAGATGGACTCCTCTGAAAGCCATGTTCTGCGAGGTACTTGTCAATTTTGATGTACCAAGTGTGAGGTGTTGATGTTCTAGCAACGACGGGCTGCTTCTTCCAAACCCGAGTATGAAGATAATTAAAATATAGCCTAAACGGCTATTTAAATTATACTTATATTTCTTTTAGAGCCGACATAAGTCACTTTGATGAGTCACGTCTTTTATCAAACAAGATCTAATATTTGTTATTGAAAGTCGTCTATTTATCAAGGTCGACATCTCTTCACCTAGAGGTGCGAATTCTGGAGACACGTCATTCTTTAAGGAGGCATGATTTGCTATGAGGCCGACCTCTTGAAGAGTTGTGATTGGTCATGTTTTATTGTTAAGACTCAAGCCGAATTGTCTTGGAGAGACACGACTCTTCATCTATGATTTGTATACATATCCATTGGCATTTACATTGTTGATCATCAATTGGAGAAGTTCGATATAATTCTTTGAAGTGCGAATCTCTCTAAGGCAGTTTAAGTTTATCATTTTAGAAGAGATTGATTTATACAGTTGGTTGAGTTTATCTTCAATCTGATATTCCATTGCATCAAATTGTAGTGCATGTGTTCGGCCTTCATTTCGGCCTCTATTGTAAAAGTGACTTCATTATTGTTCAATATATAAGTGATATATTGTTGCTGGGTTTTTCTCCCTCAAGAGGAGGGTTTTCCCAGGGTATCTGCTGTGTTATTGTGTCTGATTTTGAATTAATTTTCTGTGCATTTAATCTGATCACTAAATTTAACACGAGGAGCCTGTTTCAGGCCATAGAGTGCTTTGACCAATCTGCACACCTTGTGTTTTGGACCAGCAACTTTGAACCCTGGAGGCTACATCATGTAGACTTCTTCCTTCAACTCATTGTTGAGGAAAGCACTCTTAACATCCATCTTATGGACTTTCCAACCAAACTAGGTTGCTAAGGCAAGGACAAGCCGTATGGTACTCATTTTGGCTGTAGGAGTAAAGGTCTCCTCGTAGTCAATGCCTTCTTTCTGTGAGAACCCCCGTGCAACTAGACGAGCTTTGTACTTGTCAAGGGTTCCGTCAGCTTTGTATTTCACCTTATACACCCATTTTCAACTAATGGGCTTCTTCCTTGGAGGAAGATCAGAAAGGACCCAAGTGTGATTCTTTTGAAGACTGGTATTCAAATTCCATATCCTTTTCCCACTCAAGAATTCCTTTAGCCTTTGAATATGTCTGAGGCTCATAGACACTGTGAATGTTGGCCATGCAAGCAACATTGACTGTTTGTTGTTGTTTGCTCTTCTTTCTGGATGATCTACCCTCAATGAGCTCATCATCTTGTAGACCACTGATAGTCTTAAGCCACCATTTTGGCCAGAGAGTAGAAGTGCCAATATCAAATGTAACAGGAGGAGCTGGAACTAGTTGTGGATCTGGAATAGGTTCAATAGGTGGATTTTCAATATCATCCGGAGGAAAATCAGGTTGAGCATCATCAAAGACAGAGTCTTCGTCATCCCTCCCATCAGGTGAACCTAACGAAAGTCTAACACCCAAATTAGAAGCCTTCAAGGGTTGATCCTCTGAATGCTGAACAGGCAAGGAAAGATGAAACAGTCCTCATTCTTCATCAAAGACAACATCCCAACTGAAGATGAGACGATCAGTGTCTACATCAATCAGCTGGTAAGCCTTATGGTTGTCACTGTACCCTGTGAACATAAGTTTTTGACTCTTGGAATCCAACTTGGAGCGCTTGGCATCTGGAATCCAAACATATGCTAGAAAGACAAAAAAAATTAAATGACTGATCCTAGGTTTGCGACCAGTCCAAGCTTCCTCAAGAATCTTCCCCTTAACGGCATGAGTAGGAGACCGATTAAGGAGATAGACAACAATATAGACTGCTTCTGCCCAAAACTTAGTAGGAACACTCCTGTGTTGCAACATGGAGTGGGCCATCTCAACAACTGTACAATTGCGCCACTCTACAACACCATTTTGTTGAGGAGTGTAGGGTGTGGTTAATTGGCGTTTAATTCCATGTGTATCATAGAAGTTGGAGAATGCAGTAGAACAGAATTCCCCACCATTATCTGACCTAACAGTAATTATGCAACAACCAGACTCTTTTTCTACCAAGGCCTTAAACTTCTGAAATACATTAAACACTTTTGATTTCTGTTTAAGAAAGTACACCCACATTTTCCTATTGAAATTATCAACAAAGAGTAAGAAATACCTGCAACCAGTTACAAAAGGTGTAGACATTGGCCCACAAATATCAACATGAACTAATTGCAGTACCTTAGAGGCTTGCCATGAGTCACCATCCGTGAACAGTGTTCGGTGCTGCTTCCCAACCTAACATGCTCCACAAACGCCATGATGTTGAGTCTGAATGTGAGGTAGACCAGCTACAAGTCCCTCCCAAGCAAGCTAAGAGAGATAGTGCACATTTAAGTTCCCATACCGCTGATGCCAAAGACTGGTTACAACAAAGTTTCTGGTGGCCATGGCTAACTCCGGAGAATCACCTGTATCCACAAGCTTGTAGAGGCGATGATCCTCAATACCAACCACCACCGTGGTGCGAGTCTCCCGATCAACAATAGAACATTTATGTGTACTGAAAACCACATCCATCTGAGGAGAATGCTGCATGATCTGTCTGACTGAGAGAAGGTTGAGTTCCATGTCAGGAACATAATATACATTGAGGAATATGAGATACCTCCCACTAGACTGAACCTGAACAGTGCCTGTACCGACAACTGTGTATTCTTCACCTCCTCCAAAAATAACTGAGTCAGTGCATGGGGAGAAGTCTGTGAACCAGTCACGCCAATGAGTGAAATGACGCAAGGCATCTGAATCAATATACCAGGCAGAGGATTTTACATGATCTGTAGGCGTTTTAGCCATAAGAGCATAAAAGGAAAATTCCTTCTGCTCAAAGTGCTCGGCAACATTCGCTTTCTACTGAGATCCTCCCTGCTTCTTCTATTCAGAAGCCAAACGTGCACGACAATCCTTCTTTATGTGCCCATACTTGTGGCAATAGTTGCACTGAATATTCTTCTTTTTAAGGCTGGTTGGGGGTTGACTTGAGCCTTTCTGTTGCGAAGGCTGACCTTTCCCTTTGTTCTTGGGTTGGGTTTTAGTGACAAAAGCTTGTTCTGTGGAGGATGAGGATGCACTGCTACCAAATTGTTGTTTCCAGCGATCATGCTGCAAGAGGATAGTGCAAAGCTCTGGAAACTTTAGGTCAACATTAGCAGACGTAATGTTGAGAGTCTCTATGAAATGTTCATAAGACTTAGATAGGCTCTTCAAAGTGATCACGACCATGTCTTCCTCCATTTTTCGACCAATAGCCTCCAATTGATCTCAGATCTTTTGGATTTTGTTCAAGTGCGCCTGCAAAGTTGAATTCTCATCTATCATGATAGAAAACAACATATTTTTCAAGAAGAACTTATGACTTTTGTCAGAAGTTTCATGCAAACCCTTCAGATGGTCCCAAATCTCCTTTGCTGATTTTCTAGGCAGAATCTGGGGTAGCTAATCATCAGTAACAGAAAGCTTAATAAGCATCACCGCTTCATGATTCTGCTCATCAAACTTCTCCTGATCGTTACCCGCCGTTGTGGGACAAGTAGAATTCTTGAGGATCATCTGATCAAGGCAGCGATATTCAAAGATTGTCTTCATTCACTGCTTTCAGGTGTTATAATTTTTGTCGTTGAGCCATTGACTGCCTTCCAACGTAATGTTGTTCAAACTCACCATCTTCACACTTTTCGAGGCACAAAAAACAAGGTATTGAGAAGAGGCTGATGCAAATCCACTGGCACAAAATTCGAGGCACAGAAAACAATGCAACCAAAAAAATTGGACAACCCAAAAAGATCTCAAAAAACCCACAAAGAATCTGCAGTCGAAAAAAAAATTTACCTTGAAACAGAGGGTCAAAACCCTAGACGAATTTGCAGAACCTTGGGTGGCCATGGAAGCTTCAAAAAATTGCAGAAAAATTCTGGAAAACACGAGTTTCACCGCCTGGAAGAACACATCCGCACAGCAAAGAAGGTCACGGCTCACACAACAGTCTTCAAAAATGCGAATGAAGATCACGAAGAACGCGCCAAAAAGAAAATGTGAAACGCGGTTTACAGAATGCGCGGGCACAGAGAAGGAAAACCCTTTAGAAATCGCGCCACCAAAACAACACAAAACGTGTTTCAAAGTCATGTGCACCAAGGAAGACAAAACGAGCACCAAAGATTTCTTAAAGAAAAAAACACGACGCGGGCCAGAGAAAATCTTCTTAGTTTTTTTTTTTAAATCAATATCTCAAGATTGAAAAAAGAGGGGTGACAAGAAATGACGAATAGGAGCCACATGAATTTTTTGAAAAAAAAATTGAAATTTCAACACCCACAAAAAAAACTTCGAAATTTGCAAACAAGATTTTGAAAAAGTTTAATTCAAAAAGGCTGGAAAAAATCTTGAACAATTTTTTATGAATTAAAAATTTTCTTTAGGCGTGCTTGCTCTAATACCATATTACGCAAGTAATTGGTAAATTATTCGATGTATTAACAATGAGCAATGTGCTCAATAAATAGTTTACAAAATATACAAAAAACAGGAAGTTTCTAAAAACAAACTCCAGATAAGATCAGAGACAATCTTATCTATAATTTACAATAAAATACAATATTGAGCATTAATAAATAAATAATAAATATTATTTTAATAGAAGTTTCCAACAATCCCTTAGAACTTTTATTTGAAGAGGGAATGGTTTGCTCTTGAGGGATGGACATAAATGGATGGCTATCTGTAGGTGGAAAATGAAAAGGCGGTGTAGGGGGTTTCATCAATCGAGATCCTTTCTTCAAAGGATGACTTGTTTTAAGATTGACTGCTTTTTGGTCAGCTTTTTCTTACTTAGCAATATATCCCAACACTATATGATCCAGAATGCCTTGGTTATCTTCACCTGGACAAGCTTTGATGCCTAGTTCAAGGATCCTCAAGACAACCCGCCTCTCTACCTACAACTCAGATGAGCCTCATGGTTATATTTTAATATGGTATCACTATGCTAAATCCAAACATATACTCCACCACCTGGAATTTGTTGAACCATTTGTACATATTTCCAAAGGGGCGAGTGTGGGTTTGTTTAGAAACAAGATTGGTGTGAGCCTGAGGACTTAGAACCAGTTGCCATTGTAATACCTAAGGCACAACACATTGAAATTTTGGTATTGAAACTAAAAGACTTAATTAATGTCATGTCCCCACAATCGTGACATCTAAAAATAACGAAGAGCATACTTAAAGCCATTAACTAGTTGAGCATCTCTATAATCATAATTGTCAAAGACAACATTATTATAAATATTAAAAATATCCATATCAATCATTTAAATATTATAGTCAACCTGATAAAATAAATATTAAAGTAATAATATTATAATTATGACCATTATAATATTTTAATATAAAACATAATATCAGGGGCATTATAGAGTTGAGCATTTTAATGCATCAAACTGTTTTATCATGAAGAATCGGGCAAGCTAAAACAACAGAAGTCGTTAATACTAGCTTGCAATAGCGATGATCATCATATATATAAAGCAACGACTATTACACATGGAGAGCAATTAAACAGATAATTGTATTTTTGGTAAATAGGCAATTAGGAGCCGTCTCATTTGCACCTGTCGAGAGAAACTACACTGCCGCCAATCTTCATCACTATCGACTTTCCTTTTGGAGCGATTAAATGTTTGGCTATCTTATATGACTATCGCTGTGCACTTTAAGCACTAATATCTTCCATTTCTCTGAGGATTCAAGGACATATTATTAGCCATAAAACCCTCATTGCCGCCTATTGATCGCCCTTTACATAGAGAAGAACCATCAGCCACCAACTAAATAATAATTAGGGCAGCGCGTAGTACCTAGCGGGAAGTTTAACGTATGACTGGTGATTAGTCACAAAGCAACGATTAAGTGGAAACCCTTTTAACAATGGTCACGCCCATTCAGAAGGACGCCTTTATTCAAGGGATACGTCCTTCCCCTCTAAGACACACAGATATAAAGAGATAAAATGATGAGGAGAAAGGGGGCAATCAAGACAAAAGATCATAAGGATCACCACCCAGCGAGCCAATTAGTGCAGACTACATCCATCCAAGGTCCCTGATTCTAGAAGGTCCTTGACGGGTTCAATGGTTTGAAGCGGATAGTCCTAGGTTATTGGCTGCAAAGATTTACTTGACTGTGCGAACCTCTAAAATGCCATTGCAATATACTAAGCCTTGGAGATTGATACATATTGGTTTTATTCATGTCGAAATAACTATAGAAATGCTTGGAGAGGACATCCTTATGTTACTGTAGTGATTGCAAAAACAACCAATCTTTATTGTAGAAGTAAGCCCGCTTCTAATGGTCCAAGAGTAAGCCCACAATGGAGAACACAAGACGTTGCCACAACTGTACATGTTACATATCAATTACAAAGGATATATAAGGAA
This sequence comes from Sequoia sempervirens, assembly GCA_007258455.2. NCBI lineage: Eukaryota > Viridiplantae > Streptophyta > Pinopsida > Cupressales > Cupressaceae > Sequoia > Sequoia sempervirens. The sequence continues at coordinate 307,289,841 of VDFB02000015.1, read as the reverse complement.
GTCTCTAACTCCTAAGGGAATAGGAACATGAAACGTAAGAGAGATAACAACTCAGGTGATGTATTCACTTGGCTCTAATATCTAGCATATTCGAATATTAGAATAAAAGAATAAACCAGCTATATGATGCTTTAATATCTGATGCAGTAATTTGAGATCTTGCCTTTTAGACGTCCAATAGAGTGTTCCTCATAACCCCTATGTTGTGTATAATTCATTGCTTGTTTCTATCGGATATATCTGAAACAGATTATGCAAAACTTAGGTAAAGTCAAGCATAGTGTAGTCATTAAGTTTGCTGCACCTTTGAGATGGCCAAATCTTGATTAACATATTAATCAAAAGCATTGTCCTTTTAACAAATAGATAATCTTGATGCTATTCACATTGCAGCAGTAAAAAGGTATGGATAGGACCATCTATAGGCAGATATATATTGCTTCTCATTAATTTTAAAATTGCATATGCATAATAGATGTTGCTAAACTGATTATTGGTATTATCATGATTATAATTGTTCTATGAATTGATTATGGTTCCTTTAGCGTATCATGATTATCATTGTTCTAGGCCATGATCTTTACATTGACTTAAAATGATGAAAGATAAATGCAAGTGTATTCAATTGTTTAAAGATTGTCTTCATGAGTGTTTGCAAACTTATTGGGAGGTAGGGTGTGAGGGAAGTGGTGCCTAAAAACCCCACTCAAGTCCGCCCCCGGAACCCAAGGCAAGGATGGGCCCTGGAGGGGTGGAAATTCCACTCATAGTCTGCCCAGTCCCAAGCCATGGGTGGGCCATGGAGGGGTGGGAGTCCCACTTAAGCATCCGTCGAGGCCGTGGAGGGGTGGTGGGCCTAGACCACTTATACGCTCCCCCGACTATCCCTCATAAGTTAAGTGTATTCCGAGGTGATGACGTGGGTAGAGAAAGCAAGTACAAGTGTTTCCACTAAGCACGCCACTCTGAGGATGGAATAGTCTTGGTCAGAGGTTCCTACTGCTTGGGGCCAAAAGGTGGGTAGTCTTGGTCAGACGCTTGTGCTCTTGGGCTTAGATGGATAGCTTCGAGCGGATCTACCCATGCCACTCCTCAAATGTCCAATATTGCTTTGTGATTATGTTTATATTTTGGATATCTAGATATTAATGCTAATAGATATATGTGTATGTGGAAATGTTGTTAATGTGATGAATGCAGATTTCAAACCAAGATTATTTCATTAAAGAGAACATTCCTTTGGAAAGAAGAAACCCTAAACCTAATCAACAAGCGAATTTGGGGGAAAACAGGTGAGTTCTAGGGCAAAGTCGGGGAAGGGACATTACAATGGTATTAGAGCATAATCCTGCCATCCTATGAAAACTATAGTCAATGCAAACATAACAAAGAAGAAACTCTAGGAAAAACACCACCCCAATTATAATATATCACTTGAAATTTATTCATAAAACCCCCTAAGGTTCCCCTTATCAAGCGAACAAAAACTTAATCCTCTTCTTAAATTCAAAGATATCCATTACATCAAAAGGGATTTGCATTAGGGCAAGCAAATTGAGAGGGGAGGACTAATGTCCCCACAATAGTGACATCTAAAAATAACGGAGAGCATACTTAAAGCCATTAACTAGTTGAGCATGTCTATAATCTTAATTGTCAAAGACAACATTATTATAAATATTAAAAATATCCATATCAATAATTTAAATATTATAGTCAATTGATATAATAAATATTAAATAATATTATAATTATGACCATTATAATATTTTAATATAAAACATAATATGAGGGGCATTATAGAGTTGAGCATTTTAATGCAGCAAACTGTTTTATCATGAAGAATCGGGCAAGCTAAATCAACAGAAGTAGTCAATACTAGCTTGTAATAGCGATGATCATCATATATATAAAGCAACGACTATTACACATGGAGAGCAATTAAACAGATAATTGTATTTTTGGTAAATAGGCAATTAGGATCCATCTCATTTGCACCTATGGGGAGAAACTACATCGGCACCAATCTTCATCACTATCGACTTTCCTTTTGGAGCGATTAAATGTTTGGCTATCTTATATGACTGTTGTTGTGCACTTTAAGCACTAATATCTTGCATTTCTCTGAGGATTCGAAGACATATTATTAGCCATAAAACCCTCATCTCTGCCTATTGATTGCCATTTACATAGAGAACAAACCAGCAGCCACCAACTAAATAATAATTAGGGCAGCAAGTAGTACTTAGTGGGAAGCTTAACATATGAATGGTGACTAGTCACAAAGCAACGATTAAGTGGAAACCCTTTTAACAATGGTCATGCCCATTTAGAAGGACGCCTTTATTCAAGGGATACATCCTTCCCCTCTAAGACACACAGATATAAAGAGATAAAATGATGAGGAGAAAGGGAGGAATCAGGACAAAATATTATAAGGATCACCACCCAGCGAGCCAATTAGTGCAGACTACATCCATTGTCGGGAACTACATCCATCCAAGGTCCCTAATTTTGGAAAGTCTTGACAGGTTTAGTGGTTTGGAGCGAATAGTCCTAGGTTATTGGCTGCAAAGATTTACTTGACTATGCGAACCTCTAAAATGCAATTGCAATATACTAAGCCTTGGAGATTGATACATATTAGTTTTATCTGTGTCGAAAAAACTATAGAAATGCTTGGAGAGGACATCCTTATGTTACCGCAGTGATTGCAAAAACAACCAATCTTTATTGTAGAAGTAAGCCCACTTCCAATGGTCCAAGAGTAAGCCCACAATGGAGAACACAAGACGTTGCCACAACTGTACATGTTACATATCGATTACAAAGGATATATAAGGAAGTCTCTAACTCCTAAGGGAATAGGAATAGGAAACGTAAGAGAGATAACAACTCAGGTGATGTATTCACTTGGCTCTAATATTAGCATATTCAAATATTCGAATAAAAGAATAAACCAGCTATATGATGCTTTAATATCTGATGCGGTAATTTGAGATCTTGCCTTTCAGACGTCCAATAGAGTGTTCCTCATAACCTCTATGTCGTGTATAATTCATTGCTTGTTTCTATCGGATATATCTGAAACAGAGTATGCAAATCTAAGGTAAAACTATAATGTCCCTTACACGGCTTTGCCCTAGAACTCACTTGTTTGCCCTAGAATTCGCTTGTTGAGTAGGTTTACGGTTTCTTCTTTCCAAAGGAATGTTCTCTTTAATGAAATAATCTTGGTTTGAAATCTGCATTCATCATATTAACAACATTTCCATATACACATATCTATTAGCATTAATATCTAGATATCCAAAATATAAACATAATCACAAAGCAATAGTGAAGACATATGAGGAGTGGCATGGGTAGATCTGCCCAAAGCTATCCATCTAAGCCCAAGAGCACAAGCGTCCAACCAAGACTACCCACCTCTTGGCCCCAAGCGACAGGAACGTCCGACCAAGACTATTCCACCCTCAGAGTGGCATGCTTAGTGGAAACACTTGTACCTACTTTCTCTACCCACATCATCACCTTGGAAGACACTTAACTTATTGGGGACAGTCAAGGGAGCATATAAGTGGTCTAGGCCTACCACCCCTCCATGGCCTCAGCAGATGCTTAAGTGGGAAACCTCACCCCTCCATGGCCCACCCATGCCTTGGGACTGGGCGGACTATGAGTGGAATTTCCACCCCTCCAGGCCCATCCCTACCTTGGGTTCCAGGGGTGGACTTGAGTGGGGTTTTTAGGCACCACTTCCCTCACACCCTACCTCCCAATAAGTTTGCAAACACTCATGAAGACAATCTTTAAACAATTGAATACACTTGCATTTATCTTTCATCATTTTAAGTCAATGTAAAGATCATGGCCTCGAACAATGATAATCATGATACGCTAAAGGAACCATAATCAATTCATAGAACAATTATAATCATGATAATACCAATAATTAGTTTAGCAACATCTATTATGCATATGCAATTCTAAATTAATGAGAAGCAATATATATCTGCCTATAGATGGTCCTATCCATACTTTTTTTACTGCTGCAATGTGAATAGCATCAAGATTATCTAATTGTTAAAAGGACAATGCTTTTGATTAATATGTTAATTAGGATTTGCCCATCTCAAAGGTGCAGCGAACTTAGTGACTACACTATGCTTGACTTTACCTAAGATTTGCATACTCTGTTTCAAATATATCCAATAGAAACAAGCAATGAATTATACACGGCATAGAGGTTATGAGGAACACTCTATTGGACGTCTAAAAGGAAAGATCTCAAATTACTGCATCAGATATTAAAACATCATATAGCTGGTTTATTCTTTTATTCTAATATTTGAATATGCTAGATATTAGAGCCAAGTGAATACATCACCTGAGTTGTTATCTCTCTTACGTTTCCTGTTCCTATACCCTTAGGAGTTAGAGACTTCCTTATATATCCTTTGTAATCCATATGTAACATGTACAATTGTGGCAACATCTTGTGTTCTCCATTGTGGGCTTACTCTTGGACCATTGGAAGCAGGCTTACTTCTACAATAAAGATTGGTTGTTTTTGCAATCACTGCGGTAACATAAGGATGTCCTCTCCAAGCATTTCTATAGTTTTTTCAACATAGATAAAACTAATATGTATCAATCTCCAAGGCTTAGTATATTGCAATGGCATTTTAGAGGTTCGCACAGTCAAGTAAATCTTTGCAGCCAATAACCTAGGACTATCTGCTCCAAACCATTGAACCCGTCAAGGACCTTCCAAAATTAGGGACCTTGGATGGATGTAGTTCCCGACAATGGATGTAGTTTGCACTAATTGGCTCGTTGGGTGGTGATCCTTATGATCTTCCATCCTAATTCCTCCCTTTCTCCTCCTCATCATTTTATCTCTTTATATCTGTGTGTCTTAGAGAGGAAGGACGTATCCCTTGAATAAAGGCGTCCTTCTGAATGGGCATGACCATTGTTAAAAGGGTTTCCACTTAATCGTTGCTTTTGACTAATCACCATTCATACGTTAAGCTTCCCACTAAGTACTACTCGCTGCCCTAATTATTATTTAGTTGGTGGCCGATGGTTCTATTGTGACCTTTTCACACATGACCCCATTCTAAATGGGGACCCCCTAAATTTTTGCTCCATTCTGGTCTTTTGGCTTTGATTTTCTCTCTCTCTCTCTCTCTTTCTGTCTCTTTCTGCTGTTTTCCTTTCTGGGGATGTGCCCGTCTTTGAGCTTGAATTGAGATTTTAGCTAAGTCTGAGAATTAGGGTTTTGAGTCTTGCAGCCAGTTTGAAGTCAAATGGAGTGAATAAGTTGAAATCTGAGCACTTTTGAAGTTTCGATCATTACATTGCATCCAAAACATGTCAAGCTATTTTTCTACAAGTTTTGAGCTAGAACTGACAACTTTCTATTTTTAGCAAGTTCACCTTCGGGAGCTGATTTTAGGGTTTACATGCAAAGTTTTTCAATGCATGTTTGAAGATTATTTCTAGGTTTTATGAAACCTACGCAGTGATATAACATGCAAAATAAGACGACTTTCAGAACTCAGCCTTCAGAGGCTATTTTTAGGGTTTGCATGTTGGAATTTTCTACGCATGTCTGGACATTCCTTGTGGGTTTTTCGAAAGCTTCGCAGTGGTATAACATGCAGACCAGGATCAAGAGCGTTTTCAGGAGCCGTCTTCAGAGGCTATTTTTAGGGTTTGCATGTAGGACTTTTCAACGCATGTCAGGTTATTCTTTATGGGTTTTTCAAGAGCTACGCAGTGATGTGACATGCAAACAGAGTAGATCACTTTTCAGAGACTTACTATTTTTAGCAGGATCACTCCAGCAGCTGCCCAGCACCTCAATATCACGAACAGAGTAGAGTGCAACAAAAAAGAGATCAAACAGAGGTCATTTGATTGACATGCATGTCAAATTAGGGTTTCCAGCTTCGGGACCCAAAATGAGGGGTCAAACGCCAAAATTTTCGAAAACCAGTGTATCCCACTGCGATCAGCATCTTTCAGGCTATCCACTGGTAAAATCTGAAGGAATCAGAGCACTTACTATTTATAGTAAGCCACTTTTGAAACAGGCTATAAATAGTAAGTCAGCAGCAGGCGCCAGTGTGAACGGGCAAGTCTACTGATGAGGGTCATGTCATTCAAATTGCAAGTTAAACGGAGTTGTGGAAGTCATGAAACTGAGCAATTACTATAAATAGTAAAACACCTTCAGAAATAGGCTATAAATAGCAAGTCAGCACGAGATGGCAATATGAGCAAATCACCTAGGTCATGAGGGTCCTGTGGCGTGAATTCCAGATCAAGCCAAGCTTCAGAGGTACGAAAATCAGAGGGCTTACTAAATATTGTAAATCAAGAGCGAGCAAGCTGGAAAAATGCCTAAGTCTGAACAAATTCTGCAGGGTCTCCAAATGCGCCCAAGATGAGAATGGCAGGAGGATGAAAAAGTTTCAAGTGAAGAAATTCCTGCTCCTACCCCAAAATGCGCCCTCAAGCTGGCAGAAGCCATGAAAAATTGTCTAAGTGTTTGATAAATCCTGCAGGACCCCCTAAATGCGCCCTCAAGGAGAAGTGGTGAGGAAAATTTCCTAAGTCTAAAGTCTGTCCTACTTGACCCCCCAAAATGCGCCCAACTACCAAGAGACATCAAGAAGAAAAAAAAACTAAGAGTTAGAAACTTCCTGCAAGGGTATCAAAATGCGCCCATGTTAGAAGTGAGGTCAAGGCAAGCCCAAAGGCGTTGAAGTCAAAGTTCCTTCACCACATGATAAATGCCCCCAAGATGAAAGTGAAATGGAGTAAAAGTTGTTAAGTGAAATTAATTCCACCTCTACCCCCTAAATGCGCCCATCTCTAGAAGTGTGAAGAAAAGTTACCAAGGTGTTGGAAGTTAAATCCTTCACCACATGCCAAATGCGCCCATATGAGCTTGGAAAAGGACAAAAGGTGTTGACTTTCTCCTCCACCCTTTGAATGCGCCCATGTTAGAAGTGAGTGAGGAAATACTCAAGGGCGTTATTTCCTCCTTGGGGTCCCATATGCGCCCAACTTGTTGGACTATTGGAAATGGATAAAAAAAAATATATGTTAAGGCATGGTTAATTCCTCCACCCCAAGCAAAATGCACCATGACTAGAGAATGAATGGAGAAAAAATTTCTAAGGAAAAATTCAAATTTTCCTTCTAGACCCCTCAAATGTGCCCATGCTGCTGATGAGACTTAAAAGTTTTTCTAAGGCATAAAATTTCACCTCTAGAGGAATACGCCTAGGCTTGAAGAAGTGATGAAATTTTCTTGAGACATGGATAAAATTGGCGAGAAGGAGTCAGAATGTGTCAGCTTCATGAGATTGAAGAAGATTTTCAAGGCAGAGTAAAGAAAATACGCCTAGAGTTGATGAATGAGAATAAATTTGATGGCAAAATATTTTTCTAAGGTTAAAATTCAAAAATTAAAAGTACCCCTTCGTTTGTAGACACATGAATTCGACGCTTTCTAAAGGGAATTTTCTTCTGGGTATTGGACATCTTCGACAAGGAATGGATTCTAAAGTCTTCCACAACTTGCCAAGAATGTTGAGATGAAGATTTTTCATGGGCACCTGATTGATGAATTTCTAAACTAAGGCAAGGAATAAATGATGTTTTTGAAGATAAAATGCCTTAGATGGTGAATTTGAAGTTGAATGACTAGATGATTTTGATCAAAATTCTTCATGAAGGTGAATTTTCTCGAGCCTAAGATGGATGAAATCAAATATCAGAGCCTCAGCTGGTGAAATGAATTTCTTAAGAGAGTACAGTTGAAGTTAATATTTTTCAAAAAATGAGTTAAAAATGCTAAGTACGCCTTGACCAGTGGAGATGAATCTTTTTGAAATTCTAGAAGGTCAAATATTTTGGATGCCGAATGCCAAGTGTTGCAGCTGCCAGAGAAGGGAAATTCGAATTCCTGCAGTGAAGTAGTGGAAATTTAATAAACTGGCTAAAATTGACTTCTTCTAGAATTCGACTTAGCTATATGAACTGCGAAGTTGTTTCATTTTTCTCCATCAGCTGAAGAAGTACGACTTGAGCTCTGAAGTGAAGATTGCAGTGCAAGCTTAAACTTGGTGAAGAAGTGCGAACTTGGGCTCTAGTTGAGAGATTGTTGAAGCTCAAGTTGAGCTCTAAGTGTGAGATAAAATTGAAGCTAAGGTTGAAGCTAAGGAATTGCTGAAGTAAAGTTGGCCGATTTTCTCTAAGTGTTGAAGTTGTTGAAACTAGCTTGGAAAATTTTCTAAGCATTGAAAGTTCGAAGTTGCTGCAGGAGAAGTTGAGAATGGCTGAAGTAAGAGTGACTGGCAGAGAAAACAATGCTGAATCCAACAAAGCAAATACATCCAGACAAGCGGTGATCAAGAAACTGAGCAAGCCTTTCCTGTCGGAGTCAAAATTCTCTTCAAGGCTAGGCAAGTTGGCTGACACGAACTTGGGCTCTTTCAACATGGAAGCTTTCAGAAGTCGAATGATGGGAGTTGGAAGATATCGTCCTTCAATCACTTCTCACAATATCGTCAAGAGTGGACTGTATGCAGTTGTTGGTTTTCCACCAGCAATTCAGTGTCCGGAGCTGATTATGGAGTGTGCTAATTGCTACAACCCAGACCGAAGGACTATCACTTCACCTGATGGCAAGTTGTTTGCCAACCTCACGCCTGCAGCTATTGGAGAAGCATTTGGAATCCCATCACATGAGAAGATGATTTACAAGACGAGAGAACGTGCTAAGTGGATGTATGCTTCAACATTTGAAAGATGTGCTGATATGATTAACATTCGTTGGATGAACAAGCCCAAGCCCTCTCACACGAAGTTGCCGAAGCAAATAATTTCAGATGATTTGAAGCAAGAGTATTGTGATTTGATTATGATGCTCAGCAGAGTTGGAGGCTGTCCCTAGGCGTTCATCTTCGAACCTTGGATGTTTTACTATATCAACCTCGTGCTAGAAGGGAAGGAGCATATTAACTGGGCGGTGATGATTAGTGATAATTTGCACGAGCAGCTCTGGAATTTGAGGAGGACGAAGACATTTTACATGGGCTCGTATATCATCTACATGTTGGCTCGTATGATGAAGTATAGGGGAATATCACACAAGGAGCCTATTGGATTTGGCTCTCATTAGTTCAAGATTCACGAGGCTTGTCCGCAGCTGCACTTGACAAGCACATCCCATTACAAGCGAGTCAACAATGCCTTCACCATGCACATAACGAGATCACTTCAGCAAAGGACTCATCATAGGATCTCAAAGGAAGCTCAAGAATTGATAGAAAGGTAAGGTTGTTGGTTTATTCAATTCCCGAAATTTACTTATATTAAGCTGCAAGGGTTCTCTTCGTATCCGTATAGATTGCCCAAGTACCCTACAAATAGGATTTTGATGCTAGAGATATCTAGGCAACTCATCGCCTATGATAAGATTCAGAAGAAAAAGAAAGGAGGACTGGACTTCCCAATCATCATGGGGAATTCGGACGAAGTGTGTCCTTCACTACAGGCAACCAAGGAAGCTGAAAATGAGCTTCAGTTTTTCCACTTTTCTTATCACACCAGCAGGCAGCATTATGACCCCCACAACAATATCAGATGGATATTGTCAGAAGAGTTCAGGCACAAAGCAAATATTGAAGATTACTGGGCTGGTGCGTTGGATGAGGCTAAAGTTAGAAAGAGAATGTTTTCAAGACTACCTTTGAGCATGATCAGGGAGTGTGAGATTATTCCAGTACCAGACCAGGTGGACGAGGACATGAACGTTCTTCATCCAGATTATGAGGCAGTGAGGGATACACCACTCCCGCTTCCAGATTGGTCAGAGCCGGAGATTGCCGATTTGGACACACTTTGCATACTAGTCTTGACATTCACCAGAGGATGGGTTGAGCAGCATGTGAATAGGCTGAAGAGTAGGTCAATTCCTCTTACCTACAACTTGATGGGAGATCATAGGACGCCAACTGCCACCAAGAAGAAACAGGTTGCTTGAGCTCCAGAGTCTCGAAGGAAAAAGCCAGTTCAGCCAGAGCCTCCAAGAATTGTGGTAGAATCACCTACACCGTTGGAGACACGTTCTCCAAGTATATAGGAAGTTTCACTATTTTCTGAACAGAGAAATATATTGAATAAGGAACAGGAGTTACAAGAGGAAAATCAGTGACCACGAAGAGAGTCCGTTGGCCAAAGTGTCAACATGCCTACTAGAGATAATCAGCAGGAAGAAGATGAGGAAACTGCTACTGATACACACTTCCAGCGTGAGCTTGAGGCGGCTCTAGAAGATGATACAGTTACAGGACAGGAGGCCCAAGTTTCAGGAGATACTCAACCCTTAGAAGCCAATGAGCCCCGTCAGAATGAAATTAGAGAAGAAGTTCGTGAGGAAGAAGCAAGGGATGAGCAGCCATTTGTTATACAGCAGGTAGTACCAAATTGGCTCAGAGATAGGATGAGGAGGAGCCCCAGTGAAGAGGCTGATCCAGCAGTAGAGATGGAAGAATTTTTTAGTAGGATCAATGCACCTACAACAAAGAAGAGAGCTAGGAAATTTTCGAAGATTTCGACAGATGAGGATGGCTCTCGCACCCTTCACGTGGCTGTGCCAAGGGTCGAGTGTGATCGAGATGAGGCTGTACCAAAAAATTATATGATCACCACCTTGGAGTTAGGTCGCCCCACAGGAGCACAGATAATTGAGGAGTGTGATAACTCCTATCAGGCACTCAAGGATAGATTGCTCAAGACTGAAGGCAAATACAAGAAATTGAAGAAAGAGCACAAGACATTGATAGGCTACGTACAGCATTTGGCTCGTCCTTGTGGGTAGGAGAATCCAACGATTGAGCTTCCAGCCGAGTTGTCTAGAGAATCAGTTAGCAGCTTGGAAGATTTGAGAAAGATGGTGCAAGAAGCAGATAAGTGGGTGGCCAGCGTTCGTGTTGAGACCGAAAAATTTATGGAAGATCTTGCTCATGTTTACCAGCAAGCTTCCAGTATTATGGCACGAATGGATGTAGTTGATCATGCCTGGGGTGATGCTCATATCTATCAGAGCAAGGTTATTCAGTAAATGGAGGCTTTGATGAATACTCCCTTACAGATGTTGATTGATGGAGGAGTGATTCAGGAGGGTGATAGGTATGATTTTACCGGCTGGTACTCTTCAGTAGTCACAGGCCGTGGATTCTTCGATGCAGCACAGGCTGATTCAGTCAAAGTCAGGAAGGCTATGATGAACATTATTAATGGAGTCCTGAACAACTTGGAGGCTATCTTTGCTAGGAGGCTGAATTCTGATGAGGTGACTGTTGATGGCTTGAGGAGTAGGCTGCCACCTTTCTTTTCAAAGGTGAAGACTTTTGTGCAGGATGCCTTGATCGCTTGGAAGAAGTCTAGCACTCAACATGGGCAAATGGTGACAGTACTTGAATTTCAGCTTGATCATATCCCGCCTATTTCAATTCAGGAAGTTGAAGCAATACTAGCCAAATTCGTTGATTTTGCAGCCAAAGAGAAGGAGAACGGAAAAGCCTTTCTGGATGATGATCTTTTGGATGACTAATTGTGGGCATTAATTTCCTTTGCTATTTTGGGAGTGAGTGGGAATCTTTTGATTCATTTATTGTACCACTCCTCATTCTGGCAGTTTTTAGGGTTAGCACTGATGTGGCTTAATCTGAGCCCTCCATTTGATTGTGATCTGGGTCGTTCATTGGACTGGGCCAACTATAAAAGGGGCATCCCCCCTCATTTGTACATCATTAGATTAGATCAGATTAAAGACTAGAGCAGAGAGACTGATAGTTTGATAGCTTAGCATAGTTTGGAGGAGAAGGAAAGTTTTCCCTTCAAAACTTTGTAAGAGATTGTTGTGAAAACTATCATAATAAAAAAAAGCTTTCATTGATGGTGAATTCGTCTTTGTTATGAGCAACTAGCAGGATTTCTTCACCCCTTCTACTTCAAATAGTTTTGATTAGAGTAGTTTTCATTTTCATGCAAGTAGATGTTAATCGTGGATTGTGGTATTTAATCAAGGCAGCTTCATTTTAGTCCATACCACTAGCAGCTTGTTGATGGCAAGTTTGCCTTGTGTGGTCAACTGGAAAGCTTTTACAAACTTAACTTTGGTTACAATTCACGTCTTGGCATGCATCGTCTTGATGGTGTCTTTATGTTGAACTGTAACTTGAAAATTTCTTGCCACTCCCTTGAAGATTGCACCGACCTTGTGTAAGCTATCCAACGTGAGGCGAAGCAGAGTCTAGTTGAATTTTGTTGAAATTGATCCCACGTCCCGTTTTAGGATAGAATTTAGATCTTCTAGAACCCTACACTCATTTAAATTCAGTACATTTCTGGTTAGTATAGGAAATACATACCTCAATGCCAAATCATTTGTCTCGCACACGAAAATCCCCTTTCAATCATTAACCTGCTGTCAGCTGCAAACCTCTGAACAATTGTGTAAGTCCCCTCGTGTAAATAGCAAATCACAACGAACCGACTGAGGGTATTCCATTGCATTATCGGAACCTTGGAGTTGAACGTACGATCTCTCTCGCAATCTTAGCGTACGGAATACTTTGATCAAGAGAGAATGGAGTAGCCTTCGGATACTTTGTTCTGCTGATTGGTGCGGTCACAAAAATCACATCAACAAGTTCGTTCTCTATGTAAATAGCAATCAATAGGCGGCAATGAGGTTTTTATGGCTAATAATATGTCTTCGAATCGTCAAAGAAATGCAAGATATTAGTGCTTAAAGTGTACAGCGGCAGTCATATAAGATAGCCAAACATTTAAACACTCCAAAAGGAAAGTCGATAGTGATGAAGATTGGTGGCAATGTAGTTTCTCCCGACAAGTGCAAATGAGACGACTCCTAATTGCTATTTACCAACAATATAATTATCTATTTAATTGCTCTCCATGTGTAATAGTCTTTGCTTTATATATATGATGACCATTGCTATTACAAGCTAGTATTGACAACTTCTATTGATTTAGCTTGCCCGATTCTTCATGATAAAACGGTTTGATGCATTAAAATGCTCAACTCTATAATGCCCCTCATATTATGTTTTATATTAAAATATTATAATGGTCATAATTATAATATTATTACTTTAATATTTATTATATTAGGTTGACTATAATATTTAAATTATTGATATGGATATTTTTAATATTTATAATAATGCTGTCTTTGACAATTATGATTATAGAGATGCTCAGCTAGTTAATGGCTTTAAGTATTCTCTCTGTTATTTTTAGATGTCACGATTGTGGGGACATGACAATTAATTTCAAAAAACTAAAAAAATTGAACATGTTTTAGACACTAAGAATGAAAACAAAACAAAATAGTTTATTTGTTAAAAAAAATGTGAAAAAAAATCTAAAAACTTCAAGAAAACCTACCTCTTTTGAACAAATCTTGCTCTACGATCTTCTTGGCAACGAACAGACACTTGCAAGTGCTAAGGGATAGCACAACAACCAACTTCAAACAATCAACAATTAGCCTTCGAGTCTATTCAAGCTTGTGCAAGCAAGAGAGAAAGTTCAGCAATGGAGGCAAAAAAACTTATTTTCATTCACAAATTGTTAAATGAGTATGTTTTTACCTATTTGATGTTTTTGGAGGCAAAGATTAGGGTTAGAGGGAATATTTTATTGTTTAGAAGTCAACAAAATTCAAAAAAATAATTAAAAAATGCAATTTTCATTGAAAAACGCGTGGCTTGGGCTTGACTAGACACAGATTCTATCCGGGTTCGAACCAGAAACGATCATAACGTATCCACAGTGGAGGTTTTGTACCCTGCTCGTTTCCACAGACCAAATTTTGTTTCCTGGACATATCTGCTTCATTTTGGACCTCTATCTCATACTTGCATCGTTTCGTACCCATACCAGGGGTCATAACAGGGCGTACAAGTAACTTAGAAATTTATTATGTCAAATTTATAAACTCAAAGCATGCTGTTATAAATTTACATTCACATAATTTTCCAACAACAAAAACATTACCAACATGTTGGTTGGAAATTTTGTATTCTCGTGAAAGCATACAAAATTATGGTTTCAACCACAACATGTGAGATTAAACTCTCCTAATTAAGGGAAGGCTCCCCCTTTAACTAAACAAAACTAATATGGGTAGGACAGCAATCGTTCCTCTTATTTCAAGAAAGATTATATTCTTTTCACTTCGCAAAAAAGAAATAGCAAATGTTAATAAAACTTATTACGGCAGCTATGCAATGGAATCAAGAAAGAGGAAATAAAGTTTCTTGAAAGCACAAAGACTTCCGTCACTTCCTCCGGGACGGGAAAACAACCAATAAGCGCAAAGTCTTGAGGAATGAGATCCTATCTACCCTTTTTAGAATGATTACTTAATGAAAATATACAACATAAAACAGCACAAAGTCTGTAACTATGATGTATCTATTAACTACTCTAAATGAGAACTACTATGAGCACAAAGTCTCGCAATTCTTCTCAATTTCTAATACTAACTACAATTTCAACCTTCAACATTTATAGCACAAAGACTGCAGATATTTAAATTGAATCTCTCTTCAGCAATATTCCACAATTCTCAAGTAGTTACAAAATGATGCTCCAAAATGACATAAGAACATGAAGGATGCAAAATGAGAATTCAGCACAAAGTCTGAAATTCTAACTTCTTGATATTACTTGAAAATTCACAATTGATAACTATAAAGCTCAAAGACTTTGAGTACAAAATTCTGCAGAGGTTTCTTGCTTGCCAAAAAGATAAAAAATTACAATAGACCCCCTCAAGTATTTATAGGAGAGAGGTCTGGAGAAAAAGGTGGGAGGATCTCAACAAACTTGAGAAAATCTCTCAACCGATAACTAATTGCAATTGACTTATTCAAAATTACAATCCAAATTGTGATTTGTTTTGTAAGAACTTACATGTAATTACATTTTACAAAACTGCAAGGAAAGAACACTTGCAATTGCAAAACTTGTTTTTACATATACTTTGTCGAAAGTAAAATACATAAAACAACCTAATATTTTAATTTGTCTCATTCCTATCTTTGAAAGACAAGAATTTGCTGATGATCATCTGCAATTCATTCGGATCGGGGCCCAGTGTGTTCTTGGCAACTGCAATAGTCTTCAAGATTACATCAAAATATCTTATCGTTGCAAGTCTATGTTCTTCATAAACAGTTTGCATTTTATCAAGGATTATTTGATGATTAACAAACTTGTGAATCGAATCCATGGTAAACTGCTCTGATTCCAACTGTTGACGAAGATTTTCTGCCATTTCTGTAGTGACTATATCAGCTGCAAGTAATTCTCCTTCATGATTCAATATTCTGCAAGGGATTTTCTCAAAACTAGAAAAAATATCCTGCTGAACTTTGTCACTCATTTCTAGTGTAGCTTGGATATCTTTGATGAGATCTTGAATAACCAATGACTTGTTTGTCATGAGTTCTTCAAATTCTATGTATTTCTCTCTGTTTGGTAAGATTGAATTGCTACATAGAATTTGTAACTTGATTTGATCTATCTCATGCCAAATTTTCAAATCTTTTTCAAGTGAATCCAAACTTTGCTTGAAAGCTTCCAAAGTCTGATTTAACTTTATTTTTGCTATTCTGAGATTGTTTAGAACTTGTAACGTCTTTTCAATCATTGGTATGCTTTGATCAATCAACTGTGTTGCCCAAGAATCAATTGCTTTAGCCTTTTGCACAATTTTCTCTAATTGCCTGACTGATTCATTAGGAGCGACTGAAGATAGTGAATCAACTGTTTCTGATGATCCAGTAATCCTTTGAATAACTGAAACTAGTTGATCATTGTCCTCCTTGAGCTTCTCCTTTTTGGCTAGAAGTTCATTGTAGCTTTGTGCCAAAATTGTTACTGAACACTGAGCATCTTGCATCATGTTAGCATGAGTCGGCTTGCCTAATTCCACCCTAGTGAACCTGTAATCAGATACATGCATCTCTTCATGTGGTTTGTCAACAAGAGGTTCTGCAATCTCAACATATTTCATTTTATTGCTGTCAATAAACACTTGCGAGACTGTTTTTGCTTTCTTTGCAATCATTGGTTTTGATTTCTTCAACTTTTGGAAATCAAAAACATCAGGAGACACTGCTTGTTTCTTTCTTTTGGGAGCAATTGAATTTAACCATGGAGGAAGATCCAAGGTTGTTACATCTGAAATAACAACTGCAGTCTGTGTAGAAATAGACTCAGTTTGTGTTACAACTGAAATTCTAGGTGGCACCTCAGTTTGTACAACAACTATGTTTTGTACAGAAGACAAATTACGACTAGGATCAGCCATGAAACAATCAAAGCTTGCTACTGATGTATCTATCTCTGGGAGAGTTATTTCTGATATGGCTGGAAAGATTGGATTTGTATCAAAAATATTCTCCAAGTTATTGGGAAAGCTTCTCACAGGTGTATTTATTATTGATGAGGAATGATGACTAGCCCCTAGAGGTGGGATAGAAGGAACAAATATTGTGGAGAAAGAATCAACATCACTGTCGATAGGGGACATAGGAGATATTGCCGAATTAGGTATTGGAGCTTCAATGTGAGGAGTTATTTCACTTAGAATGGTAGAGGTTTCAAGAACCTCCTCTTCTTCTTGCTGATCCAAAACTTGAATCTGCATTTTCTTAATTTCTTTCCCCTTTAGTGTTTCCTTCTCCAATGGTTCCTCCACAGCTCGGCTTACCCTTAACTTAATTCTGGTACCTGAAGAAGAAGCTCCTTCTTTTGATTTGTCTCTAATTTCTGACTTTAATCCTTTAGGACCAGCTAGATCATCTTCAGCCCTGATTCTGATTTTAATAGTCTTGACACCTATGCTTTTGAGCCAAGTGTTGGTGTTTGCCAAGACTGACTGAAACCTATCAAAAATAGAGACAGATTCCTTTTGAGACCACTGGATTGCAGGAATGGGCGCATTAGCAACCTCTTGTTCTTCATATATCAGGATCTAAAACCTGCCTATCATCAATTACACCTTCTGGAATTAAGGTCAGATTCAGATCAATAATTTGCTCCATTGTGAGCCTACAATAATCCATTCTATATATATCTTTTTCTGTCCGGAGGTCTGCCCAAATGTCTTCAATGCGGTGCACATGAGTGAAGGCTCTTTTAATTTTGTCTTTCATCCTTCTATAATCAAAATCCATTCTAGCCTGAAATCTCTTTAATGTTATTTCCTGAAGTTCAGTCTCCATCGCTTTTGCTCTTGAGGAAGTTGTCAAAGAGTACCTCCCAATTATAATGGATTATGTGATGAAATACTGATTCCAGCCTTGTGTTGTGTAGCTTGGCGTGCATGCACTGTCATCAACTGCCTTCCTAGCTCCATCAAAATAATCTTATCTGTCGGATACCTTGGAAGCATATAAGGTTGGTCCTCAAAGCATCTGACTCTCATATAAGTGAAGGTAGGGAATTGAAGAAACAAGCAACCATACTCATTTACTTTATTCCAAGCCGCCTCGGATACCCTGTTGTTTTCCAATGCTTTGTCAAATAAACACATAAAATGACCAAAGAAAGCATCTTGAACTCTTCTATAATGCGCCCGGCTTGGTTTTAAAGTCAGCTGATCATAATACTCCCATACAGGCACCAATGATCTGTCACCTTGAGTAGATAGGCTTGGAAACTGCCTCAATGAAGCTGCTATATAAATATGAGTTCATGTAGAAGGTAAGAGTGGTAGGGACCTGTGCAAGCTGTTCACACAAACTGTCACTAATTATTTCACCCCAAAATATTGGATGCTGTGCTTTTCTGATAACCACAATGAACTTATACATCCAGCTTTCAAACATATTGGAAACCTTCAACCCTGCTATTCTGCTCAGGAGAGTGATCATATCATTAATCTCTTTCTTAAAATCAGACCGATACAATTTGGGTATCCGGGTCACACAAGGTCGTGAATTGAGAAGCCACTTATGATTGATATGTTTGATACAATCATTCTTTTTCTGCTCGTAATGTTTGTGAGCACTCTTCAATGTGATTTCTAAATATGTAGTAGCATTAGGAACTCTAAAAATTCTGTTAATTGTCTCAGGATCAAGTTTGATAACCACGTTGCCGTCATCATCCTTGATGGTTCTAGATTCACTGTCAAAACGGGATGCACACGCAAGAACAAATTCAGGCTCAAGGGCAGCAACAGGAAAAGAAGATACTAGATGAATATGACTTCTTAGCAACAACTGCATGTCGTGAGAAGTTGATTTCTCAGCCCTCTCAAGAAACTTAGACATATCAACATGCCCAATTTCTGTCCTTGATTTCGTCAATATTTGAGACCACGTGAGACGGGGAAATCTCATTCTGATACTTATCAAATTTGTATTTCATCTTTTTGCTTATTGGAGAAATTGGCTCGTCTGTCATTGAACAGGAATCTGCAAGGCTGCGGTGAAAACCCCATAAGGTCAGAACAGCATCAACATCAACATGAGCGGACATGGTGAAACTCAAACCCTAGGGTAATGAAACCGTCTTTAGAAAAATGGTGGAGAATGAATGGTGAAGACGAATTCAAGTCTTGATGGAGTGATTGCAACTGAAAGCAACGTTTTGTCCTCTTGAAACAGCAAGACAAAAAGATTTTTAACTTGGATTTGAAGTTATGTCTAAAAAAATTCAACTTTTGAGCCTTTTTTAAGCATTTCGGGTTTTTCAATGACTTTAGCAATTTTACAAAAGGCAGTCGGGATTTTTTGGACATTTGACAATTTTACAATTTTGCAATTTTTAAAATTGCAATTCTGGTCATAAATCGCGACTTGCATATTTTACACTAAAAACCCGAAATATGAGCCAAAGTGAAATTTTTGCGGAAAATGGCAAAAGAAGGATTTGATGTTAGATGAATGTGAAAATGGCTATAGCTGATTGGTGGATGAATGGAAATAGGATGAAGTGAAAAATACGGATGACGTGAGAAAAACGCATTTTATGAATGAGGTATTTGGAAAATGGAAAACATCGCTTTTGAATGTGGAAGGTAATGGAGGTATAAAAACAAATGGATCATATGGAATGGAATGGATATGGTGGAATGGATGAAAGGAAATGAAGGGCGGAGGAAAGGGTAGGAAAGGGAGATGGAAGGGTGGAAATGGGACATGAAGGAATGAAAGGAAATGAAATAGGAAGGAGGAAGGATGGAATGGCCGGAACGTAAAGAAATAAAGAAAAACACGTTTCCAATAAAAGACGTTGGAATCAAAGGCGAAACATATAAATATAGATCACGTTTTTGATACAAAATGATAAATAACAGAAAAAGTTTAATAAGAAACAAAGAAATGAACAACATACCTGAAAATAAGTTTGTAAATGAAAATAACAATCGAGTAACCCTAGGCGCGATTCAGAAAATGAAAAAGAGTTGGCTATTTACAGATGAAAGTCCGATCTTCAAGCTTGTAGGATCGATAAAATCTCTTTGGAATAAGGAAGACAAACCGAATAGGACTCAAATAGCTCGAATCAGAAATGGCATCGGACTTTTTAGAGTTCTTTGCAACTAAAAATGACATTAAAACTGAAATCGGGCTTTTTGGAAACCAACGCAAGTTCTTTCTTGCAAAATCAGGCTTTTTGGATACAATTGCAAGTGATTTTAAATAAAATCGGGCTTTTTGGATACAATTGCAATTTTATTTTTGTCAAAAATGAGCATTTTGGAGAACTTTAAAGGAATCGGACTTTTTAGCTCACTTAAGCAATTTCGGAACTTTTTGAAGTTTTAGCAATTTTGCTCTAAGCTAAAATTTTCCTACTTGATGAGTTGCCTTAAAAAAAACCCGATTTTGGTCAAAAAGACAAGGAAAAAGACTCAGAAATTGACAAAAACGGAAAAGAAAGAGAGAAAAAGAGTAGCCCAAAGGTTTATAAACCTAAAACTGAGATTCACTAATCTTTGCACCTCGTAATGCATGCCTTAGAGAAGAAAATCTTCAAATTTTATGAAAATTTTGATTGGTTATCCAAATTTTAAACAAGTCAAAAATTCAGGATAACACAACAAAAATTCAATATTAAATTGTTAAATGCTAACATGTACCTTTGACAAGTCCAAACACCAACCAAACTTCACTTTGGCCCCTCCTTAAGGTAGTATGGCACCCATTTCTCATGTATGGCTACTCATAAATGTTGTACGATAGCTTCAAATGAATATGTTTTGGCCCCTCCTTAAGGTAGTATGGCACCCATTTCTCATGTATGGCTACTCATAAATGTTGTACGATAGCTTCAAATGAATATGTTTACTCTTTAAAAGACTTTAATTCCCATTGGAAAGTCAGCGGTTGGGGAAGACTTGGATTTTTCAAGGTTGTGTTGGAAATTATCCTTGGAAGCTGGAAATTGAACAACTAAGTAGGATGCTCATGAAATAAATAAAATAATATATTTATATTTAAATCTTTTCCCTCTGCAACTTCAAAAATATAGCACTTCAAAATTGTCTAAAACCACAAACACTGATAATTCCTTACTTCAAGTTGGAGAACAATAATTTACTGTTTTCCTGCAAACCTTCGATAAATTATTTAATCTTCAATCGTTCAACACCCAGACATCTTCTATGCGAAACTGCTCCAACCAAATCTAAGGGTTTTTGTCCCCAAATCCCAAATCTTTAGCACAGCATCGATCCTTGGCTAGAATTGCACTGCCTTCTAGGTTTACATCCATTAGGAAACCTTCAAGGTTTTCATCCCTCCAATGAGAAATTTGGCCACAGGGACAAATCTCCAAAGAGAAATTAACAATCTTCTAAATAATGCAAATGAGCTCACAAAACTCCTTTTATGACATTTCTAGAAGCTTTTTGGAAAATACAATATAAAATCACTTTATAAATTAAATAAGCCCTATTACTCCAGAAAGTGACTTATTTAATATTTAAACATTTCCGGTTCTTAAAGTCAATTTATGAGCATCCATCATTTAAAAATTTCAATTCTCATTTCAACGAGCTCTTATACTAAGGTGCTCATTATATTACTTTAATAAAATTAGCAGCCTTAGTAAAAATATTTAAATTATAGCTCATTAATACATCCAAGTTGCGAAAACTGTCGAAAAGCATCAAAATTGAAATTTGGCTACACTAGAGTGATACCAATGATGAATAATGAGAATCGGACCTGACAGTGTGACTTACTATAAATAGATGCTCTCTCCATGAATATTGGAGAACACACCAGAAATCGGAAATAGCTTTGGAAAGTGTCATCTGAGTCCTGTTGATGCGTGTTTTATGACACAACAAACATTCTAGAATAAACTGTCAAAGACACTCCATTCCCTCTTGAAAAACTACCTCGTATGCTAAGACTGCAAGAAAGATCATACGGAAATTCCAATGTTTCAGTTAGGTGTGGATGAGCTTTGTGGTTTGATGTGATTTGTTGGTTATGACAAGGGGACTTACGCTAGGCTTGTTCAATTCAAAATAAAGGTCTAGACAATGAAGCTCTATTGCTTGGGTCATGGATCAAATAAACTGGAAAAAGGAGATAAGGGTTTAGAATTTCTACTCTACTCCTAAGAATTAAAGAGACGGTATTGACTTGGTGGAACCAATAACCACGCTTTGCTTCGCCACACTCAACGACAACTACACAAAGGGGGTGCAATCTTCAAGGGAATGTGCTTATGATTTTCATGTCATGAATAACTACCATCAAATCGAACAATAATAATCCAGACAGAAGTTAAGCATCCACAAAATAAGCTCAGGCTAACTTTACGCATTGAATGAAAATCATCCATTCAAAGAAAGTATGAGCAAAAAGTTTCACCATAAATCAATACTTATCAAATCTTGCATTCATCTAACATACATGAAATGAAATCTAAACTATGATGAGGGATAAGAACCATAACAACTCCAAAATAAGAGAAGTAATCACCATCAGAACAATGCATGCATTACTTATTACTTTGGCAGTCTTACAACAATTGCTTATCTCAACATGTTTTGCAACATGCTCCCATGCTTTACAAATGAGGGGGTGAGCTCAATTTATAGGCTCCCCAATTACAATTCAATGGCCAAGATTAATTTAGAATCAACGGTCAAGATTACAAAATGAAACCCTAATTAGGGTTTGTCCTAACTAACTCCTTCTCGACCAATGAGAAAATTACATTCGAGGACACTTGTCCTTTTTACCAAATATGAACCAACAAATAAAATAGAAAGTTGCTGAATCCGGATGTGCTGACTTGGAACAATCTGATTGGTCGAGGCGCCACTTCAGTAGGTTGGATGTCCTCCTTGGTTACTTTGCTCTTTTTCCATGTCCTTGCCTTAGAATATTTTTTTCCTGCCAATGATTCTGTCCTTTATGCTTTGATCTTGGAGGACTTTGGCTTCTTCTCCTCACCTCGCCTTGGAGTGTTACACCTCGCATTGTATAGCTACTATTCATAGGATGTACATTGTAAATGTTGAATCTTTCTGTTGAATAAATTGAATTGTTCTTGTGACCAATTGGATGTATCCTAAATGATTGTCTCTTTATCTGATGCTTCTATTGGTGTAAATCTTGAATGAAAATAGCATATGGAGTTATGAAATAATGTTGTTCTAACTTTCTACAATGCTTAATGTATATTGTTTTGGTCTTGAGCAAATAACTTCCGTTACCATGTCATGATTTGCAGGAAACAGGGTTTGTACCTCGAGACAGAGGAGAGATATCACTCGGGGAAGAACTTGGTCGGGTAAACAGTAATGGATACCAACTGGACATACACACACACAAACCTTAGAACTGTGTAAGCTAAGTCATTGTTCTGGTTAAAGGTAAGTCATCTGTAGGCTTGTATAGTATCATTAGGAGTCGTGTCTTCTTCTGAATGTGTAAACAAGTGATGCTTGCCAGTATAACCTTATAAATGATAAGTTCTGGTTAGAGGTGGATATGTGTATTTGTACATACGAATACGATATGTACAAGTACCCATAAGTACATTCATGTCGATACAAACGTATTAAGCAGATGGATATGCCATACGTATGTGTCGATATAAATGTATTTATGGATACTTATACATGTAGTATATATATACTGATATATATACAAATATACATACCCACGGCTAACGAGATAAATGAATTATATATTGTAATGATATTTTGCCTCTGAAATTATACGAATACATATATATAAATTTACATGTTTAACGTATAAGGTAAATGAATATATATGTATTAGTATAAAGTTAAGTATTTCAATATATTTAATATTATATTAAAATATTAATATAATATAGTTTAAAATGTATATAATATTATTTAAATTGATAATTTAAATAATTATACATAAACTATATTATATAAGTATTTTAATAGAATATACAAAATATATTTAAACAAAAGATTTGACAAAATCAAATGAAATGAAAATTAAACATTTTAAAACACTTTGATAAAATGCGAATGCAAATCTGGGAAGAGCATAAAAATCGCGGATTTCTTAAAATCGCGAATTGCTTTAAAAACGCGGATTTCTCAAATGTATTCGTTGAAATGTTAAACTTCAAATATGAGCTTAAATAAATGCGTCATTTTTACTTTGAAAACTCTATTAAAATATTGAAGATTTACCAAAGTGAAATAAAGAAGAAAAAACGCGAAAATGCTGAAGGAAAATGAAAAACGTGCAGAGAAATCGCGCGACTAGGGCCAGGCGTCAGAAAATAGATGAGATATTTCTTGCTTTGCAAAAAGAATGAAATGTGGACGCCATTTGAGCAAGGAAAAAGTCTGAAATGGAAACTTGGCATTTAACCTAACTGTAAAAACGCGCCAGATTGAGAGTTGTCACGTTTTTAACAGTCTGAAACAAATTCGAAATGAAATAAACTTCTTGCTGTCAAACATGGAGGTCAAAACCCTCACCAAATTGATACACGTTTTTAGTTTGAAATATTCTTCAACCTGCTGGCAGTTCTGGCGCCATAGAAGGTGGAAATCGGTTTTAAAATCAACCTATAAATATACCTGCGTTTGGCATTCTTACTCACACGAATTTACAGTCAAGTTTCTTGAGCATTTTATAGCTAAAAAGTGAATTCGCCAGAGTAGAGAAATTGCTAAGTTGTTTTGTTAATACAAGAGAGCAGAAGTTGAAAATTGTTGGTAACCTTTGAATAGAAGAGGTGTATTCAGGAATTGCCTTTTACTGTGTTGAGTATTTGGTTTCAAGAATCCAAGCTGAAAGTGATCTGAGTAAAGGCCAGTGAAGGAGCTATTTTCCAAACTTGTGGAAAGCTAAATCAGGCATGCTAAACTCTTACTTTTCATATTAATCTGATAAGTCTCTGAATTATAGTCATGGCTGGAAAGAAATGAGTTTGATTGTCTTAAGATTGAACTAAAAAGAATAATAGTTTCTTAATCATTATCATGAATATGGTCTTGTCATGGCTTATGTTTGGCTTTTGTTGTCAAGGTTGTACACTTTACATTAGTTAATGGAAAGCAATCTGCATTGTGTTTAAATGGCTCTATATAATGAGCATATGCTTGTGTTTAAATAATAGTTACTAGGGTTGAGTCAAGAATATTTGCAAGATATACTCTACAACTTAATACAAACAACTTAATCAAGTTATTGTATCCCTAGGATGAATATATCCTGAATTAGGGCGTCAGTTGTAGTATCTTGTTTAATAGATTCATCATTCCAATAGTAAAATGTTGTAGGAAGTCTAGGGTACGGACTACCCCGATAGACCAACCTACGCGTAGAATTAAGATAGCCTTAAGTCAAGTTGAACCTGGCTAGTGAATGTGACATATGACCTATGTTCTTCGTTCAACGTAAACACTTTGGCCAAAGTAGTGTAAGGAACCATTTAGTTGTTGTACTACACTGTCAGTTCACCGTGATTCCGAAATACAACCTAGTTTGTGATTTGCCGTTAGCACGAAAGCTAGTTTTGTAGAATCACAACACTATGTCCAGTTGGTAGTCATTAAAGGTTACCCAACCAATCTCTTCTTCGAAGGGAGGGCCGTTCATTGAAAAATGATCGTGCGGGGGACCGCATTATAAGTCCGTGGTTGGCGGAAAAATGCTCGAGTGATGTTTCTCCTCCACGAACACCCGACGGATGCTCCAAAGCTTGACAGGACGGATTCCTGGACCTTCTTATTTCTATTGGTGTCAAAAGCCTACGGGCTATGTATGTATGTTTCTCTTCATGCTTTGTAATTTCATTTGAAATGAAATAGTTTAAAGATGCAAAAGATGTTTCTTATTTATGTTTTGAAAAGAAATTGTTTAATCAAAATGGTATTGTTCTTACTTTTATGTATGAATTGGAAAGTTTTAATTTTATCGCATGTCTACATGAGCACCTTTTTAGACTTGAAGTTGTTAAGTCTTTCTTTCCGGATTGCTTTAGAATTTCTTCAAGTGCCTCGAATTTGGAGAGGAACTCCCCTGTGCCTTCGCCACAATGGAGGAAATTGGAACTCTCCGTGGAGAATCTCCCATACTTAGCCAAATTTGGCTACTAAGATTTTGGCCATTTTTGTGCTTAAATGAACTTTGCCAGTGGATTTGTCTTCAATTTTGAATTTGGCTTGTGTAAGTTGGATGTACTTGACAATGTGCATGCCGTTGTCTTCATGATGCCAAATTCTTGGCTGACTTCCTGTTGGTCTTGCCATGTGCAAGGGTGGACTCCCCAAGTTTTCTTTCATCTCCCTTCAAGTCAGACTTTACACTTTCTTTGCCATTTTCTCCTTCGCCTTGTGTAGTCATCCACCTGCAGTAAAAAAAAGATAACTTTTTCAGGATAAGCTTTGAAAGATTTTTATAAATTTCATTTTCAAACTTTTAATTTTCTTTCCGTGTAATTTCATTTGGCCATCCATTTTATCTTGCCATAATTTTCTGTCTTCCAATTTTATTTGGCCATAACTTTCTTCCGTCCAATTTTAATTGGCCATAACTTTCTTTCGTCCAAAATTATTTTGCCATAACTTTCTTTCGTCCAATTTTATTTGGCCATAACTTTCTTTCGTCCAATTTTATTTGGCCATAACTTCAATCATCCAAAGCCTCTGGCAAAATTTATTTCATCTTCCTAAATCATCTGGCATGATTTTAAGTCATTGGCAAAATTTTCTCTAGACATTTT
>VDFB02000015.1:307209305-307263413 GCA_007258455.2 Sequoia sempervirens | reverse complement strand
ATTATTTTGTAAGCTGAACAGTAGTACTGTCAGCATTTCTTATTATATCTCTTCAAGCTTTGTAATACCCACTGAATAAGTGGAAGAGGCTGGCTTGCCGCTTGTTTACGTTTGAATTGCATTGTAGTTCTTAACATCTCTGCCATATGGTAGCTCCATTCCCATTCTGGGTTGGAAAAACACATTCTTGGCCTTGAGTTTACTTTCTGCAATTGTAGTTGGTAGGGATCCTCTAACCATATGTTCGTCCACCTTGGACACATTCTTGGTTAGAGTTAATCTTTTAGCATGCATTGATATCCTCTGACCATATGCTCACACCTTGCCCTACTCGGGATCCTGGTGTACATTCTTGGTTAGAGTTGTATTTCGCATCGTTTTGGTTTCAGTGCTAACCCTAACGGATGTGTGTTGCATTGCTTATTGTAATCAAAAAATTGAAAAAATTGGTTCGGTATATTTCATCATTCTCTGAAAATAAGATAAAGTATTACTTTCTTTCCATTTCTGCTTCTCATTTTAAATGTCTATCTGAATCAAAGGCTTTGATCTTCTGAGTTTATCTTTAATTTGCTTTAACTGATCCTCAATCTTGGCTTGGGCATCACTTTGAATGAAGGGCCTAGATTTTGATGATTTTTCTCCTTTATTTCACTTTATTTTCCTTCCTATCTTCACTTGAGTGCATATACCAACTTGGGTGCCACTTTTCTTTATTTCTTTATTTGTTTTGGCAAGAAAAATATGCTATTTTGGTGTCTAGAAGAAATTAGGCACTCAATTTTTTTTTAACTTGATCTTATTATCATAAAACTTTCTAATAAGATTCTCATTGGGGATTTGCTTGTGTGGATGCCAATTTTGAGTAACTTTAGTTTTGGCACTCATCAGGGATTTTCCCTAATGGACACTAAATTGGGGATTTGGACCATTTAATGCCAAATTGATGCTTATTAGGGATTTTCCTTGATGGACACCAAATTGGGAATTCCTTGCCTTGAATGCCAAAAATAGAAGTTGGCAATTATTGGGGATTTTCATGAATGCATGCTAAAATCAGGGAACTGATGACTTGGATGCAAAAATTGAAGATTTTTAAATGTGATGCCAAAAATGATCGAGGCATGGGCACTTGGAGTGCTTTTTTATGAGTTTTCGAATGTTTTTGCAAATAAAATTAATCTTTCATTAAAATTGCTCCATTTTTCCATTCTCAAATTTTTTGCCATAAAACCTCTAGCTTTAACAAGTTTTCCATCATTCTACTGCCTCCTTAAACCAGTTTGTCTGATGGAGCTTGAATCTATATCGTTGACTTTTTTCTTTCATTATCTAGGATTCAAATTATGTCATTCATAATGAAGTTTTGAAAGCTAAAATAATGAACTTGGAAAATATCAAATTTGATGAGGAGATTGATGTAAATGAGGATGCTTCCTTGATGAAATCAGAAATAAGAAGAATCAACAGGTTGTTGGAAGAAGATTTCTCAAATGAACCTGAGATTATTGCAGGTATAGAAAAATGAAGTTACAACAGTTGATGAATTTCTTTTTGACCAAAGTTTTGTCCTAACGTCAAAGCATGAATTATGCGAAGAGGATGTTATAGAGGTAGCTTATTTTGAGAAGCATGTCCTTGAAGATAAATTAGAAAATTCAGTGTGAAGCTTATTTTGATCATTGGCCCAATGAGTCACATGATTTGAAGAAACAGTTGAAAGTTACTGAGGATAAGATTGTTGCAGCCTTAACACATTTTGATAACACACACGAATTCATTGAAAATCTCTGTTCCCAAGTTAAGAAAAGACAGAAAGGGATTGAAAGAGGATTCACTCTTGCAAATTTGCATGTAGTTAAAGGAGCTTTGGAAACAATGAAATCAGATTACTTGCAGTTGCTTTCAAATAGGGATCATGTTGTCAAGTTTCCTGAAGATAGGGTGAAAGAAGTTGACAAACTCAACCTAGAGTTAAGTTTGGCTCATTTTTCACTCTACAAAGTTGAAAATCAGTCATCTATTGCAGCTATACCCAAGGATCAAGAATCTAACACAAGTACCATGGAAGTCAAACAAATAATTGAAGGTATTGATGAGTTTCACAGGGACTGCAATTTGGAGCCAAGCTACCCTTGGAAACATGAAGAAGAATGCAAAAGTGATGGAATAATGCATAATGATTTCAGTGTGCCTTGTACCACAGAGATTCAAAATGTTGATAGTTTATAGGAAGAACATCAAGGGTGTAATCTCACAAGTTCAGAGGAGCAATTTTCATATTATACCTTGTGGTAATCACAGGTTATGGGATCTAGGTGTGGTGTGTAATTCTGAGGTGAAACCAATTGAATTGCCTATTGGGCCACCTAGGATCGTTGATGTTTTACTTCCAATAGTGGACTATTGTGGGATGATTTTTTCATGGATTGACGATTGACCTTGTTGGGTTACCACAAGGAAAGGAGTTCTTTTGTAGCCTAAAGTTCGATGGGGTGGATACCATTGGTGTTGAATCTACAAACACCATCAAATGCACTCTTGATGGGGTCCACATGGAAATCGGAGTAGCGCAACATGAACATGGTGGAGTTACTCTTGGGGTTAGTATCTATGCACAAGATCTTTTTCATGGGCTATTGGTGACTAATGATGATGGAAGGCATACAATAGGATGTTGTGGACCTAAAGGTGATAATAATGCTGCTGTTATCTCTTTACTCTGTCATCATATGCGTAATTTTGAGCTCTTGCAAGTGGATTGGAGAGAGGTTATGAGCAAAGCTTGGTATTCTACCGAGTTGGTGACTTTCAGGGAGGCATTTCTAGCCAAGGGAATGATCAGAAATTTCATTTTGGCCAAGGTTATTTAGTGTTGCAGTGATTCTTATTCTTTACAAGTGATGTATTTTGAAAATTCAGATTTGATCAACTGTAGATTTGAGCGATTCCAATTAGCTCATTGGTAGGGTCAGTTATGGGTCTCAGATGGAGAGGATGATAGGTTTGGTTAACCAATTTGGGTGTTGGTTGGGTGTTTGGGCACCAAATAATTGTTATTGCTTATATTCAGCTTGCACTTATGTTTGGGACAACATATTAAATTTCAGTGATAGTTATTATGTGGGAGTGCAAGGTGTTGGAAATGAGAGAGCTAATGTTAAATTCTTTGAGCTTCCTCCTATGTTGCCTTTGTTTGGTTTTTTCAAAGAGCAATTCTCTAAGCAGTTGACTGAGTTTTTGCAATGTTTGATTGCTTTTCTTGAAGGTGGATTTCAAGAGGTCACTTGTGCAGGTGTCTAGTAGGATAGTGCTTTGAGATGGAACTACAAACCTCCTAGGTTGACTTGGGACCCTAGGATCATATTTGGTTTCAGTTGGGATCAGTTTGGTGATTTTGGGGTTGAGTTGGCATTGCTTGAGGAAAAACAATCTTTGGGAAGGTAGGACTGTAATATCCCCATTTTTGGGTTTTCTTGCATTGCAATTGGCTCTGACCACCTTGATGTGTGTTGGCCTTATCATAGGGGTTATTTGATGTTACTGGTGAGCTCTGATGATCTATACTCTAGAGGACTTGTTGTGACCTAATTCACACCTCGCCCCATTGCAAATGGGGACCCTCATATTTTGCTTTTTAGGGTTTTGTCGTTGCGTCTTGGTTTTCTTCTGGTCTCCGTTTGGGGTTTTGAGTCTGAATTTTGAATGGTCACCTGAGTCAGGTAAGTGAGTTTTAGCCTGGATCACTGTGCAAACGTCGCCATCACGATTAGGAGGCCTGGGAGACGAAGATCGACTGTCGTTTCAGTCAATTCTGACACCTTGTTTTTAGAACCTACTTTTTTGGCATTTTAGTAATTAGAGATCCTAATATTTTTTAAATTCTATTTTGAAGTTATTTTTGAGAAGAATTTCTATTTACCCCAAAGTTTCCTACAGGTTAGGAACTCAGTTTGAAAATCCACTTTCAGAGTTCTAGAAAGATCAGCAGCTCCTGGAAAGAAAGCGGATTTGAAATTTTTGAATTCATGGTGAGAAATTTTACAGAAGGCTCTGAGAAAAGACAGAAAATGCAGAAAATTGTTTCAAAATCGCAGGAGAAATGGTGAAAAACTCAGAGGAGATACCAGAAAAATCTGAGAAATCCCATGGAAAGAAGATGGAAATCTAGACAATGGCAGCGAGGATGGCTGAAAATTCATGGAGACTAGAAATTTGTAGAAATTCACTATTATGGAGTTTACTCATGGAGAGGCAGGATTCTTGTCAAAACCCTTGGAAACTGAGCTGTGGCAGAAAGGAAATATATAAAGTCGCTGTGTCCAAGTGTCAGATGGCAGGAGCCATGAAGAGAATTCGCCATATGGAATGGCAGAATGAAGCCTAGAAGTCCATACCTCAATGGCGAAATGGAGGAGATCAAACCCATGTTCAAGTATCCAATGGCAAGGAATTTAATGAAGTCCGCCCTGGTCAAGTCATGCATGGCAAAGTGAGAAGCCAAGTCCGCCTTGGACATAAAGGAAATGGCAAGAGAGGAGGTAAAGTCCGCCTTGGACATAATGAAGAAATGGCAAACAATTAAAGGAAGTCCGCCCACTAGATGGCAATAAAACAAGCCAAGTCCGCCCAGCCACATGTTAAAGTGGCAAAGGAAAGAGCCAAGTCCGCCTTGGATAAAGTGTTAAGTGGCAAAGGAAAGAGCCAAGTCCGCCTTGGATAAAGTGTTAAGAGGCAAAGGAAAGAGCCAAGTCCGCCTTGGATAAAGTGTTAAGTGGCAAGGAAAGACCTAAACTCCCCCCAGCTGAATGGCATCAAAAGAAGCAAAGTCCGCCTTAAGTGGCATGCAAATGAGTCAAGTCTGCCCACAGCCACATGTTAAATGGCAAGCCAAAGGAGGAAGTCCGCCCTAAGTCAAATGGAGAATGGCAACAAAATGAATAAAGTCCGCCCTTGGACATAAAGCAAGGAAAAGATGGCATGAGAAGTTTTGAAGTCCACCCAAAAGGTGGCAAAGAAAAAGTTCAATGGCTAAACTAATAAGGAAGTCCGCCATGAAGTGTGAAAATTGGAAATTTTGCCTAAGTACGAATGTTGGAAATTTTACAAAATATGCTTGAAAAGAAGGAAAATTCGCCTAAGTCCAAACATCAAAATGTCTAGAGAAAATTTTGCCAATGACTTAAAATCATGAATGATTAGGAGATAATCAAAATTTTGAGGAGGAGCTTTGGACCTTGAGATGAAGTTATGGCTAAATGAAATTGAATGAAAGAAATTATATTAAATAAATTGAGACGAAAAGAAAGTTATGTAAAAACTAATTTAGACGAAAAGAAGTTCTAAGCCAAATAAAATTAGACGGAAGAAATTGTAAGCCAAATAAAATTGGAAGACATAAGTATAGCCAGAATAAAATGGACTGGAAAATGAAATTGAAACTGAAAGAAAATTAAAAGCTTGAAAGTAATTTATAAAATCTTAAAACATCACAGAAAAAATTATCTTTTACTGGTGGATGACTACAAAGTGAGGAAAATAGCAAAAGAAAGAGAGTGCAAAGTCTGACTTAGAGGAGATGAAAAGAAAACTTGGGGAATCACTTGCATGGCAATGAATGGAAGTCAAACAAAATTTATCATGAGAGAACAACGGCATACATTTATCAGTATCCAACACACAAGCAAATTCAAAATTGAGACAATCCTTGGCAGATTCATTTAAGCACAAAAATGGCCAAAATCTTAGTAGCCAAATTTGGCTAAGTATGGGAAATTCTCCACGGAGAAAGTTCCAATTTCCTCCATTGTGGCGAAGGCACAGGGGAGTTCCTCTCCAAATTCGAGGCACTTGAAGAAATTCTAAAGCAATCCGGAAAGAAAGAAAGACTTAACAACTTCAAAATTCAAAAGGTACTCCATGAACACACTTGTGATAAAGTGTTAAAACTTTCCAATTCCATGCAAAGTAGAACAATACCTGTTTGATTAAACATTTCTTTTCAAGGCATAAATAAAACATCTTTGCATCTTTAAACCTTCATTTCAGTAGAAATTACAAACATAGAAGGAAACATACATACATAGTAGGCTTTGGCACACAATAGAAATAAGAGATTCCAGGGAATCAGATCTGCTTCAGAGCTTCGGAGCATTAAAATTGGTGTTTAATGGAGGAGAAACATCACTCGGCGTTTTCTCATAACCCATAGGACTCTCTGTCGGTCCCACGCACGATCATTTTCAATGGTGACCCTCAACTGAAGAAGAGGTGGATTTAGGTAACCTTTAATGACTACCAACTGGACATAGTGCTGCGATTCTACAAAACTAGCTTTCGTGCTAACGGCAAATCACAAACTAGGTTGTATTTCGGAATCACGGTGAACTGACAGTGTAGTACAACAACGAAATGGTTCCTTACACTACTTTGGCCAAAGTGTTTACGTTCAACGAAGAACATAGGTCATATGTCACATTCACTAGCCAGGTTCAACTTGACTTAAGGCTATCGTAGTTCTACGCGTAGGTTGGTCTATCGGGGTAGTCCGTACCCTAGACTTCCTACAACATTTTACTACTGGAATGATGAATCTATTAAACAAGATACTACAACTGACGCCCTAATTCAGGATATATTCATCCTAGGGATACAATAACTTGATTAAGTTGTTTGTATTAAGTTGTAGAGTATATCTTGCAAATATTCTTGACTCAACCCTAGTAACTATTATTTAAACACAAGCATATGCTCATTATATAGAGCCATTTAAACACAATGCAGATTGCTTTCCATTAACTAATGTAAAATGTACACCATTGACAACAAAAGCCATGACAAGACTATATTCATGATAATGGTTAAGAAACTACTATTCTTTTTAGTTCAATCTTAAGACAATCAAACTCATTTCTTTCCAGCCATGACTATAATTCAGAGACTTATCAGATTAATATGAAAAGTAAGAGTTTAGCATGCCTGATTTAGCTTTCCACAAGTTTGGAAAATAGCTCCTTCACTGGCCTTTACTCAGATCACTTTCAGCTTGGATTCTTGAAACCAAATACTCAACACAGTAAAAGGCAATTCCTGAATACACCTCTTCTATTCAAAGGTTACCAACAATTTTCAACTTCTGCTCTCTTGTATTAACAAAACAACTTAGCAATTTCTCTACTCTGGCGAATTCACTTTTTAGCTATAAAATGCTCAAGAAACTTGACTGTAAATTCGTGTGAGTAAGAATGCCAAACGCAGGTATATTTATAGGTTGATTTTAAAACCGATTTCCACCTTCTATGGCGCCAGAACTGCCAGCAGGTTGAAGAATATTTCAAACTAAAAACGTGTATCAATTTGGTGAGGGTTTCGACCTCCATGTTTGACAGCAAGAAGTTTATTTCATTTTGAATTTGTTTCAGACTGTTAAAAACGTGACAACTCTCAATCTGGCGTGTTTTTACAGTTAGGTTAAATGCCAAGTTTCCATTTCAGACTTTTTCCTTGCTCAAATGGCGTCCACATTTCATTCTTTTTGCAAAGCATGAAATATCTCATCTATTTTCTGACGCCTGGCCCTAGTCGCGCGATTTCTCTGCGCGTTTTTTCATTTTCCTTCAGCATTTTCGCGTTTTTTCTTCTTTATTTCGCTTTGGTAAATCTTCAATATTTTAATAAAGTTTTCAAAGTAAAAATGACGCATTTATTCAAGCTCAAATTTGAAGTTTAACATTTCAACGAATTCATTTGAGAAATCCGCGATTTTAAAGAAATTCGCGATTTTAAGAATCCGCGATTTTTATGCTCTTCCCAGATTTGCATTCTTATTTATAAAAGTGTTTAAAATGTTTAGTTTACATTTCATTTGATCTTTTATTTAAATATATTTTATATATTCTATTAAAATACTTATATAATATAGTTTATGTATAATTATTTAAATTATCAATTTAAATAATATTGTATACATTTTAAACTATATTATATTAATATTTTAATATAATATTAAATATATTGAAATACTTATCTTTATACTAATACATATATATTCATTTACATTATACATTAAACATGTAAATTTATATATATGTATTCGTATAATTTCAGAGGCAAGATATCGTTACAATATATAATTCATTTATCTCGTTAACCGTGGGTATGTATACTTGTATATATATCTGTATATGTACTACATGTATAAGTATCCATAAATACATTTATATCGACACATACGTATGGCATATCCATCTGCTTAATACGTTTGTATCGACATGAATGTACTTATGGGTACTTGTACATATCGTATTCGTATGTACAAATACACATATCCACCTCTAACCAGAACTTATCATTTATAAGGTTATACTGGCAAGCATCACTTGTTTACACATTCAGAAGAAGAAACGACTCCTAATGATACTAGACAAGCCTACAGATGACTTACCTTTAACTAGAACAATGACTTAGCTTACACAGTTCTAAGGTTTGTGTGTGTATGTCCAGTTGGTATCCATCACTGTTTACCCGACCAAGTTCTTCCCCGAGTGATATCTCTCCTCTGTCTCGAGGTACAAACCTGTTTCCTGCAAATCATGACATGGTAACGGAAGTTATTTGCTCAAGACCAAAGCAATATACATTAAGCATTGTAGAAAGTTAGAACAACATTATTTCATAACTCCATATGCTATTCTCATTCAAGATTTACACCAATAGAAGCATCAGATAAAGAGACAATCATTTAGGATACATCCAATTGATCACAAGAACAATTCAATTTATTCAACAGAAAGATAAATTCAACAGAAAGATTCAACATTTACAATGTACATCCTATGAATAGTAGCTATACAATCGGGGTGTAACAAATAGCCATAAGGCTTTTTTAATTTTAAGCTCAGAAATTCAGAATAGAATAAGAGTTCAAAACTTTAATAAATAATAATTTCATTTAAAAAGAATTTAAAAACTAAAAAGAGATTAAAAATTTAAAAATTAAAAATGAAAAACAAAACAAAATATGAAAATAATTAATTTTAAAGCTAAACTACCTGTATTGCAACTGCAAAAGGTTGCTGGAGATGACTGCGTCGCTCCCAGTCTGAGTATCCAAACGAAAATATAATAAAATCTCTCAAAATTGTGCCCTAGCCGTCGCCAGATTTTTTATTTCTTCAACCGCCGTCGCCAGATTTCACTTCAGTCACTCGCGCGGATGAGATGCTTGCGTGGCTGGAAGGATGCGTGGATGAAAGGCGCCAGATTTTAGGGTTGCAAATGGTCGTCGACTCCCTCAAGGCTCAGACTTTGCTTCGTCGCTGTGAATGAATGCCCGATAAAATGTTGCCGTGAAAAGAGAGTTCAATTCAATAAAAAATTTAATATTTTTAATGTTTTCAAACTTCAGCCGAAACAAATAAAACATTTATATTTTGGTGGGCCCTGCGCACAGTGAAAAAGCCTTTAAAAAATTATTTTTTAATTGTTTTTTAACGTTTTTCAACTTTGGCCCACGAGGGATGGCTAGGCGTCCCTGGTACGGATTGGGGACGGCTAGGTGTCCCCAATCCGTTTCGGGGACGGGGGAACGTTCCCAATGTTTAGGAAACGTTTCCTAGCGTTTCCGAAGGTTTTGCAATTTTCAGGGATGGCAGGGGGACATCCCCTTTGCGTCCCCCCATCCCCGGGACGGCAGGGGACGGGGACAAGGGGTTTTGGAGCAGGGGACGCGTCCCCGTGTAACACAGATATTTAATGTAATTGTTTTGTTGTACTAGTTAGTGGTTCGGAAATTAGTTCCTGAGAGAATAATTAATGTAATGAAATGACGTGACGGTTGGTCCTTCAACCACCGTCCGCACACTATATGTATTGAGAGTCATGT
This sequence comes from Sequoia sempervirens, assembly GCA_007258455.2. Lineage (NCBI taxonomy): Eukaryota > Viridiplantae > Streptophyta > Pinopsida > Cupressales > Cupressaceae > Sequoia > Sequoia sempervirens. The sequence continues at coordinate 307,253,530 of VDFB02000015.1, read as the reverse complement.
AGTTAATGGACATGTTACTATTGTTGCTATGATTGTTCACAATATACTTGTACTGGCATATGTTCAAGAAATAAAACAACTGTGATGATTTCATGCATTATATTCTAGTACGGTGTTATGTGTCGTAAGTTACTCTCGTTTACTCCTTGTGTATGTTGGAATTCATTCTGTGGGTAAACAAAATTTACTAGTAGGTGCTTCAATTTATTTTGACTCAATGATTAACCTATTCAATTTCATTGTGATTTGGTTTGTTTCCATGAGATTTATCTAGATTCTAGGGTACATATCCACTTAGATCCACGTCTTTTTTAGCTCAACTGTGCTGTAGAAATCAATAACTTCTAGAATTTTAATTGGTTTCACATACATACCATTGATTACAATCCTATTATATAATAAATTTTTTATATGTCATAACAATTGGCTCAAAACAAATGTCACTATAGTACCTCTATTACAAATTTACAATGTTTCGTTACTGGCCTTTGTCAAAAACTGAAAATCCCACTCCTAGGTCTCTTAAAGATGAGAAAAAGTTTGCTTTATTTTGGGTGCCCTTTTTTGTTTTTTTCCTTCACTGATCAGATCATTGTGATTAATCATGCTGGATAAAACTTGGTCAAGATGATTGTCCAATGTTGTAGAGTAGTGAATCTTCCTAGCTGAAGGTAAAGCATGTTAATGGTCAAGAAGATACACATGTGCAAAATGTTTCCTATGAGTGAACCATAGTTCTCTTCAATTAAATCGGTGCTAAAGAAGATCATTAATGATAAAATTGGTTATATCATAGCCAACGAAATTTAATTCTTACTTTACTTATCTTTTCCTTTAGGTACATGGACATGGAAAGGGGGTTTTCCATTTAAAATTTTTGTTATCTTGAATTGTTTTTGAATTTTCCCAAGGTAGTCTAAGTTGTTTTCTTGTATATAGTTCAATATTAAAATAATATGTATTAACATTGCTAATTTCTTTATTATGCAGTATTGCAATGAGTATTATGTTCCCATTGAACATTTAGAACATTATAAGGAAGTCACTCCCAAAGATATCATTTGTGCACAGGTTTATATCTGTTTCTGTCCATGTTTCCTATGAAGTTGTTTTAACTCATTATGTGTTTCATTGGGTAAACTATAGGAAATAATCTAAAAATTCTGTATTTTCTAACATTTGAAAAATCACCTGGAATGTGTTAGACAAATTCTGGAACAAACCTTAAGGAAGAAGACATTGCGGTCAGCAATGTTAAGATTGACCTAAGTAAGGGAAGAGAGGATCCCATCGAGAGGTAAATACCAATCAATTTTAGATTATATGGACAAGAAATTCATATAGCAGGATAGATCATACTATTATAGAAGTTTACGGTCTTATTTAATTTGTCTATTTGCTATTTTTAGCTCATACATGTACAGAAACTAACTACTATATTAACAATTTTGAATTGCAGCGTGCACTTCTTTGAGGTACTACTATTTTCCATATGGCCAATGCACAAAGCAGTCTATTGATGAATTTGTAGCTTACTTTAGTTCTTTGTATTGCCAGTGTAATTTTCTTACAATTTGTAAAGTATGTGATTAAATATTTTAGAAATCATATAAGTTGTTCTTTACTATTAAGAATTTTGGAAATTAGATTAATATCAGTGGCTTCTATTAGCTTATATATATGTGTTAGCATATTAATTTTTTTGAGATGGATGAAGGGCTGTTGAATAAGGAGGAAAATACTCATATACTAGACACAAGCATAATTGTAAAAGTATGTAAAATGTTCTCTAATGGAGACAAAAGTACACAAACATTTTAAGGTCAAAGTTGTTTACTCGTTCCTATTGCCTTGCAAGAAGACATTAGTTGCATAAGTGATGATGATGGTTCAAGATTTTTTCTCTTCATTTGAGACTATTTGAAACTTGCAAGTACCTTCTAATTACAAGACAAAAGAATTCCAATCTACTCAAGTTTCTCAATTCATATTTTCTTGGAGATGGAGTTTCTAATGTAAGAGGTTGAAGCTTTTCATCAGAATCTTAACAAAATAATTCCAATCTACTCAACTTTCTCAATTCATATCTTCTTGGAGATGGAATTTCTAATGTGAGAGGTTGAAGTTTTCATCAGAATCTTAACAAGGTATCACATCCAGATGACAAATAATGATCCTGTCTTGGAGGTTGAATGAACTCTAGGCCTAGTACCTATGATGCATGACAAAGAGGAGGAATGTTGTAATGTCCCCTTGTAAAAACCCCTCTAGTTTTGTTCAATATTTTTCACGATATTCTCAGTTTGACATATTGTCATTTTGTCAAACAGTTTGCATATTGATTGGGCTGAGTGTTTCCATGGTTTGAAATTTACATAGCATAGATGTGAAACTCAACACACATCATCCTCATACAATGCATTAACTCATATTATAACATACAACAATATACCCTCAGCAAAATAAATTTTTGAGCATTAATAATGGCAGGAATACACTGTTCAGAACCGAATATTAATTAATGCTGCATTCAGTATCAGTTTGCATAGCCTAACATACTAGGTGACTTCCTGAGTTACTACAGAAGATAAAACAGCATTACATAATAGCACATTCAGTCTGAAACACAAAATGTTTGCACCACAATTTCTGACCTGAAAGTTATCACACCCAGGTTACATATATTTGCATTGAGTCGGCTTCCTAAAGGGCCCCCATGACTTGCTAAATGCTGCCACAAGCTATTGTATAGGTAGGCTGTAATGAACCGAACCAATTCTTTCAAACTTCGAGATGATCACAACAGCACCAAAGTACCCGTTAGGGTTAGCTCAAATCAAAACCAGCAATTGAAGGAAAGAGCCTCAACGCCAAGAATGTGCTTTCTGACCCAAGCTAGGTAAGAAGCTACCATATGGCGGAGTATCACTAGTAAAGAATGCAGTACTGGAAAGTAAACTCAACGCCAAGCATGTGCACTCTTAACCCGAGGTGGGAAAGGCGCTACCATATGGCGGAGATTCTATTAACAATGATGCTATGCAAGTAAAACAATCTCAACGCCAAGCATGTGCATTCCTAACCCGAAGTGGGAAAGGCACTATCATATGGCAGAGAAACAAAAAGCAAATACAATGTAGACTGAGCAAGGGCTAGTCTCATCCACAACCGTGGGAATGAAAGTGATTAAATTGAAAGTAAACTAGGCGGCATAGCCATCCTCTTCCACTAAAGTGGGGATACAAAATGTAAAGTGCAGAAAGTAAAATAGCTGATCAGTACTACTGATTCAGCGTTACAATATGATGAACAATCTGCAAATACAATGAGATATAGATAACCAATGATCTCCAAAATGTTAGGAAATGAACTCCAAACAAGTACAAGCTATCCAACATGTGAAATATAGCAAAAGGGACTAAAATATCAGGTCTGATATAAAATTGCAGCAATCAGAAAATTCATACCAGCAAGCCCTAGAATCACCAAAATGCTCATAACTTCGTCAAAACACCTCTGAATGATGTGGAACTGAATGCAAATGAGAGCTAGGAGTTGAACAACCAAGACCAAGCCAAGAAACTCCTCCAAATAGCAGTGATTTATTTATGCACGCTTTCCAATGCAACCTCAAAGAAGGTACGACCTCCAGAAATTTTCTACTAGCAAGATAAAATCCAAGACACCTCTAAAAAATCTGAAAACTTGCAAGGAGGGGCGCCCAAGGTAGACTAAAGCATAGGGCCAATACCCAGAACCACCAAAAAATCGTGCATGGACTTATGAGCAGATTTCTATTTCAGCAAAACCCTAATCAGCAAATGCAAAAACTCACAAATCTCTAAAATCTTCAACCTTGATGCTCTGTCTGCTAGTCTGGATGAGAAGCAGTCTCTGAAAACTTAGCTAGGTGCTATCTTTCAAGCACGAAACCAAGAGAAGGAACTAGGAGGCATGCATTCCTCGAAGTAAGCTCTGAAAGCATTTCAGCAGCATAACAATATGACAAGCAACAATAGATAATCCAATTGAAGGCCAAGTCTCTTATTTATAACTTTTTTTGTCTCCAAATTCAAATCTTCTTTTCCCTCCAATTAGGGTGCCTAAATGAAATTCACTTTTCACCTTTTCTCCAAATTTCATTTGCATTTCATTTCCAACCCATATGTGGAAATATAATTTAATAAAATGCAAATATATCACCAAAAGGCATCCAAGATAGACTTAAGTGAAATATTCTATAACTTGCAAATATTTCACTAAAAGATTTAAGTGAAATATTTAATTAAACTCAAATGTCTCCAAGCTAGGCGTCCCCTTTTGCCTTAGCACATATTTCACTTAAATATTAATTCATCAAATAAGGCCTCCAAAAATGTTTAATTAATAAACATTATAAAAATCACTTATCTCTCCAAATCGTCCTCCATGCCTTAGCCAAATATTTTTCACTTAAAACATTATTTTTCATCAAATATCAAACTTGCCAAAATAATCACCTCAAATGCCGGAGACCACTACTCAAGCTGATAAGAAATAGCCATTGCACTGAACTTGAACTGCTGCTAAAAATAGCACCAGAAATAGTACTTACTAAAAATAGCAAGTTCGGAAAAGTCGTCGATCATCGCAACTTACTAAAAATAGTAAGTCCGGAAAAGTCATCTGATTCAGTTGCATGTCACACCATCGCGAAGCTCTCTGAAAACCCAGAAGGAATCCAGAAGCCAAACTGGAAAACTCCAACATGCAAGCCTCCAAAAGCAGCCGAGAACGCAAGTCAATATCCTGTCATGCATGTTACTGTTGTGACCTTTTCACACATCGCCCCATTGCAAATGGGGACCCTTGGTTTTTTTTTTTACCTTTTTGCTTTTTGCCTTGGCGTCGCAATTGCTTACCACCAGTGTTTTTGCAGTGAGGAGTTTGAGTTTTGAGCCACCATCCGGAGCCAAGTTGTGATTTTGAGTCAGAATCAATGTCTAAACATCTCAGACAGACTCAGAGGGCCCGAAGGACGAAGAACGACTGTCGTTTCATCCAATTCCGACAACTCCTCCTTTTTCGCGTTTTTTGACCCTCTAGGCCCCTATTTTTTAGGGACTTCGTTTTCGCGTTTTTTGGCCCATATTGGACTTCCTATTTTTTAGGGGCTATTTTTGGAAAGTTGCTATTTTGGGAAAAGTTTCTATTTTTGTCGAGGTTTCCATATTTAGAAAGTGCCTGAATTTCAAAAAATCCACTCAGAAGTCCCAAAAAACGAACAGAAAATCACAAAAAATCAATTTTGACGAAATACCGATCAAGTTTGAAAAATTTTGAAAAAATTAGTGAAGGATCATCAAAAATCAGACTTCCAGATCAGAAAATCACAGAAAACCGATTAAAATCTGAAAAAAAAAATCAATCAAAAATCACGAAAATTAATTTAAAATCTGGAAAAGTTCAGGAAAGTTTGAAAAAAAAATGAAATAGCAATGACTGGTGAAAGTCCGCCCTGCAGCCTTGAAGACACCTGGAAAATCATTTAGAAAATTCGTTGCTCCTAAAAGGTGCTTTGAAAAGTCAATGCAAAGGGTAAGGAATGTCCGCCAGCTGGAAAGTGATTTGGAAAGCTTTTTATGAAGTGCGCCCAGCCTAAAAACATTTGAAAAAATATTTGACAAAGTCTAAAAGTTTCTAAAGTCCGCCACCTCAATAAAGTTTTTTGGAGAAGACTTAGTAAAGTCCGCCTACCTTTGAAAAGTCATTTGGCAAGTGTTTTTATGAAGTCCGCCAGCTGTAAAGACAAATGGGAAATGTTTTATAAAGTCCGTCAGCTTAAAGGGCACTTGGAAATAAATTAAGAAGTCCGCCTTGGCCAAAACATTAAATGGCATGCAAATGGATGAAGTCCGCCCTTGGTAAGTTCATGAAGAAAGCGCCCAGCACAAAGTGGAGTGGCAATAAAACATGCCAAGTCCGCCCTGGTATGGCCAAGTAAGATGGCAAGACCGCCTTGGGCAAAACAAAAGATGGCTCAACATTTGAATGAGATGGCAAGACATTTTGCCAAGTCCGCCCTTGTGTGGCAAGGTAAAAATTGGCAATGGCAAGGAAAACTATGAAGTCCGCCCTTGTTAATAAAAGTCATGGCCAAACATTGAAGGAAGTCCGCCCTTGGAAAAGAGAAAAATTGTCTAAGGCAATGGAGCAATGGCTAGCCAAAAGCCAAAGTCCGCCCTCCAAATGGCTAGCCATAAGTCAAAGTCCGCCTTGAATGGACATCCATAGAGCAAAGTCCACCTTGGCTAAAAAGTGAAATGGCAACAAATTTGAGCAAGTCCGCCTTTGGAAATGGCTTGAGAATGACTGAAGTTCGCCATATAAAGGAGATTGAATGGCAGACCAAAGGCTGAAGTCCGCCCTTAAGGAATGTTGAAATGGTTAGCCAAATGATGAAGTCCGCCATCCTAAGTGGCAAGCCAAGTGACCAAGTCTGCTCCAAGACGAAAGGTAAAATGGCAATAAATTGGAGGAAGTCCGCCTTGGTTAAGTATTGAATGGCAACAAAGCAAGGCAGGTCCGCCTTGAACATGAAAGAAATGGCCTAAACATAGCCAAAGTCCGCCCCTTGAGCAAAAGACAAAGTGGCTAAGGCATAGCCAAGGAAAAATGAAGTGGCAAGAGAAATGCTAAAGTCCGCCCCAAGGAAAATAGCCCAACACTTGGAAAATTCAGCCTAGTCCATGATAAATTGGCATAAGAGAATTAGAAAAAATTAAGTGGCCAAAACAACTAGCAAGTCTGCCATGCTTAAAGGTGAGAAAAAATTAGAATTTTGCCTAAGTATGAACCTTTGGAAAATGCTTGGCACTTTGAAATTTCGCCTAAGTGATGAAATAATTTTGGCCAAATAACCTCAGATGATTAAAAAATTTATGGCCAAACAAAATCGGACATGGCTAGATAAATTGTGAAAAAATCAAGCAAATGGCCAAATCAAATTCGACATGGCAAAATAATTTATGGCCAAGTAAAATCGGACGTGGCTAGATAAATGTTGGACGGAAAGGATTTATGGACAAATAAAATTGGACGTGGCAAAATAATTTTGGACGAAAAGATTTATGGCCAAATAATTTTGGACGATTGAGAATCATAGCAAGATAAAATGGATGGCCAAATAAATTGGACGGAAAGAAAATTAAAAGCTTGAAAATGAAATTTATGAAAATCTTTCAAAGCTTATCTTGAAAAGTTATCTAAAATAAATTCGTTTTGTTTTACTGCAGGTGGATGACTACACAGGAAGAGGAAAATGGAAAAGGAAGTGTAAAGTCCGACTGGAAGGGAGATGAAAGAGAACTTGGGAAGTTCACCCTTGCACATTGCAAGACCAACGGGAAGTCCGCCAAGAGTTTGGCATCATGAAGACAACGGCAAGCACACCGTCAAGTGCATCTAACTAACGCAAGCCAAATTCAAAATTGAAGACAAACCTACCGGCAAAGTTTATTTGAGCACAAAAATGGCCAAAATATTGAAGGTATTACAAAGTAGCCAAAATTTGGCTAAGTATGGGAAATTCTCCACCGAAAAGGTTCCAATTTTCCTTCAGTGCGGCAAAGGCACAAGGGAGTTCCTCTTCAAATTCAAGGCACGTGAAGGAATTCCAAAGCAATCCGAGAAGAAAGACTTAATAACTTCAAGTCTAAACAGGTGCTCCAAGGCGAGGTGAGAAGAAGAAGCCAAAGCCGTCCAAGATCGAAGCACAAAGGATAAAGTCATTGGCATGAAAAATATTCTAAGGGAGGAACAAAACCAAAGCAACCAAGGAAGGCATCCAACACGTTGGGGTGGCGCCTCGTCATCTTCCAACCAATCAAATTGTTCCAAATCAACATGCAACAACTTTCTATTTTATCTGTTGGTTCATATTTAGTAAAAAGGACAAGTGTCCTCGAATGCAATTTTCTCATTGGTCGAGGGGTAGCAAACCCTAATTAGGGTTTTATTTGGAATCTTGGCCGTTGATTTGAAATCAATCTGGGCCATCGAATTGTAATTGGGGAGCCTATAAATTGAGCTCAACCCCTCATTTGTAAAGCATGGGAGCATGTTGCAAAACATGTCGAGATAAGTAATTGTTGTATGACTGCCAAAGTAATAAGTAATGCATGCATTGTTTTGATGGTGATTGCTTCTCTTATTTTGGAGTTGGCATGGTTCTTATCCCTCATCATAGTTTAGATTTCTTTTCATGTATGTTAGATGAATGCAAGATTTGATAAGTATTGATTTATGGTGAAACTTTTTGCTCATACTTTCTTTGAACGGATGATTTTCGTTCAATGCGTAAAGTTAGCCTGAGCTTACTTTGTGGATTCTTAACTTCTGTCTGAATAAATATTGTTCGATTGGAAGGTAGTTATTCATGACGTGAAAATCATAAACACAACTCTCCCTTGAAGATTGCACTGGCTTTGCGTAGTTGGCGCGTTCCCTGCGTGGCGAAACAAAGTTTAGTTTTGTTTCACCGAGTCAATACCGTCTCTTGGATTCGTAGGAGTAGATTAATGCTTCTGAACCCTTCTCTTTTTTAGTTTCTTTGATCAGACCGGAATAATAGAGCTTCATTGTCCAAATCTTCATTGTGAATTGAACGAGCCTAGCGTAAAGTCCCTTTGTGTTACCAGCATAATCATATCAAACCACAGAGCTTATCCGCACTCATCTTAAACATTGGAATTACCGTATGATCTTACTTGCAATCTTAGCATACGAGGTAGTTTTTCAAGAGGGGATAGAGCGTCTTTGGACTCTTTATTCTAGAATGTTTGTTGTGTCATAAAACACGCATCAACAGTTACCTCATTGCGAAGCTCTCCAAAAACCCATAAAGCTTCACCAGACATGCGTAAGAAACTCTCGCATGCAAGACCTCAAAACCTCCTCTGAAAGTGGAAACCCTAATTTTCATTTTTGCTTTAGCCTACGAGTTTCCGGAAATAGGCTAAATCCAAACGAAGAGTGTAGGGCTAAATTTGGGACATTACATAGGCGCTGAGAATAGGTTGTTGTTCACCTACAGGAATCTCACCCAGCAGGTAACTCAACCTCACCACAGTAGTTATCAGTAGTAAGAATGGATGGCGATAGTTGTGTTTGTCAACTGCAACTCCTTCCAGCTAACCATGGCCTTTGCTAAGGCTCACGTACCAAGAAAATGACTGAGACACCTTTTTGCAGGTGTAAGGACCATGCAGGGGTTTTAGGTAGTTATAAGTTCAGGAACTTCCAAGCCTAGCTCAGGCATGGATATTTATATGTATGTGCCCAGCTTCAGTCTCTAATGTGCAGCACCAATATTAATAGAATGGAGTGCTACGACCAACTCAATCTCTTCAAAAAATGGCGGCCATTTCTGATATGAAAATGCTCCCAAACTAAAAGATAATAACAGCCTCAAATATGCCTGAATGTAAAACTCTCCAAACCCCCAAATGCAGAAATGTCAATCGTTATCCTCCAAATTTATCTTTGATAATTTGTCTTACCTAGCAAGACTCACAAATTATCTCAATCGTTCAATCCAGTTGTTGAAGCACAAATGTGAATCTTGTCTGAGTTCGCTTCAATCCAACTAGGGTGGAATCTTTCACCACCGAAACTAGATACCAATAGGAATACCACCTAGGGTTTCAAACTCCGAAGAGCTCCACCTGAAAACCAAACCAAAATAATAATCTCACATCATGAGAAATGAGCTCTCACGTCCTTTTTATTACACCTTTTTAATTTTCCTGACAAAACACCTTTTAATTAAGTGACATTAAAATACTTTATAATATCTCCCCAGTGTCACTTTATAATAATACTTTAATTTAATTATTTAATATTACCTTTTTTAATAAGCTTTTGCAAGGCAATATCAAATAATTAGATTAATTAATTAATTTAGCTTCCATGACGGCTAGTTGGAAAACGGGGACATTATAGTCCTCCCTTCCTAGAGATTGCTTGTCCCCAAACAATCCACACCTGTACACCAAGGCCAAATATTCGGATCCCAGATAAACTTGTAGAATGCTCCACCAACATTCTATTGTGCCAACCAGATACCATTGATACCAGAATACTCAACAGCTTTGTCAATCCCTATAGAAGGAAGCCGTCTACCAGTCATAAAAATTCTTGGATCCCATAGTCAAATTGGAAGTCCATGTAATGTCCCTAAAATTTGGATGAAGTGACTTAATTATTTAATATTGCCTAAGTCTTAAATTGTTTTTTTTAAAAGGGGGATATTAAATAATTAATAAATCAAGTTATAAGTGACCTCTTGAAATAATATTAAAGGGGAACATTATAAGTCACTTATTTGTTGTTTGTAAAGTGACTTGAGGAAATATTTAAAATATGACATTAAAAAAACACTTTATCAATTTGAATGGAAAAGATTAAAAGGAGAAAAGAAGTCTCTTGTCGGGCCTTTTGGAAATATATTGAAAAAAGCTCATTTTCGAATTACTCTTGAAATGAATATTTTCTCATGGTAGTATTGTCACGCTTCTGGTCATGGGTTTTGGAAACCCTAAGCCTCGTTTCGGTTGTGGAAGATCAACCCTAGCAGGGATTCGTGATGATTCTTGAATGGCATGTTGTGAAGTCGAGTTTGAAGCAAGTTTTTGGAGAAGGGAAACAAGTTACATTTTGATTTTTGTGATTTTTGATTTGTGGGTTTCTGCACCTTCCTAGAGTTGTGTTTGAGCTCTCATTTTCAGTATTGAAGGCGTTTTACTATTATGAAACTCTAGGCGCACCATTTTCAGTCATTAAACTCCATGCATGAGTCGTTTTTGAGAAGAAACTGGGTAGATAATAGAAGACGCGAATTTCTGAGTTTGTGAGACTTCTGGAAGATCTTTGGATTGGGATGTTTTTTCTGGGAGGTCTGAAAAATGTGTATATCTCTAATTTATGGTTAGGCGCGCCCTTGGAAAGAAGAATCAAATGCTAATGAGCAGATTACAGTCGCTGTTATCTCATTCTGGGTTTCTATGAGTTTATTTTCTCGTCTGGTTGTGGCCAATGCATGGTTCCAGGTTTGAGTACTTCTATATCATTTTTCCTATTGGATTTGTGACTGTAGTTGTATTTTCTCATTTTAGAGAAGGGTCTTTGGTTGAGAGTTGAGACTGGGTCTGGTATGTGTAATCTTAAACACTGTAAATTCAGGAAATTGATCATAAAGCTGTTGTTACAGACAATGCACTATTTCTGCTCCACACTGGCATATTGTTGTACCCCAAATAAATTTTTTTGGCATTCTATGTAAATTGAGCTAAATCTTGTTAAAATGCCATGAAAGGTCTGTTTTAGGTCAAACCAATCATAGAATCTTGGTGGGTTTTTGTCAAGGAACACATGTACAAAATTCTGAAAAATTGAAAATTAGGGTTTTTTCCCCTATTTTCAGGGAAATCCCCCGAAAATAGGACCTTCCCAGAAATGATCGAAAATGATTTTGATAGGCTTAAAAGGCTTCACGATCACATTGGTCAAGTCAGAATCATCAAAAGACACGTTTTACTCTGGTGGGTCTATTTCTCTTTTTTAGGAACGAAGTTAGGAGCTCCACAGCCATTAATGGCAGATTGGCCAGTACCAGGTGTTGAAAGCTAAGCTTCAAAAGCTTCAACGACACAACCATGGCGGAAAAGGTCGAAAAAGATGCTGTTTGACGAAGGAGATTCCTGAAAACGAAAAAGGTCAAAATTTGACTAACTCTGGAGATGTTACGAAGGGGAGATTGCTCACATGTTGAAAAGGCGCCTTCTTCAAGCAGGGGCGCCCATGATCTTTGAAGGTCAAATGAAGTCAGTAAGATCATCCGAAGCAGTCATTCTTGACGTTTGACTGCTGGCTCAACAGTGAAACAAACATCCAGATCATCCGATGAACAGATCACTAGCAATTGCTGATGAAGCAAAAAGAGGCAGTTCAAGGAAATATCAGGAAACCACAGATAAACGACGAAGTTCTAGAAAAAGAGCCTTTTCAAAGCAAAGGCGCCCTTCTTTCTTGACCTCTAGATGCTGACCAATGACAAATGGCCTCCCAGGATAACCTTCTCAGCCCAAATAGATCTCGGAAACGCAACTGCAAGCATCAATACCTGACAGAGCAGTCAACGGATAATCTGGATCAAAGTAGGCAACTTGTCAGACGAAAATAATCAAGCTAAAAGGAAAAAGCGCCCTTTTCAAGGAGGGGCGCCCTTGGATAAAGGAACCCTAATTTGAGATCCAGATTTCCCGAAGACAGTCATTCTTAGCAGAACAGAGCTGGGTACCTGATGAAACGTCATGTGAAAACATCTGACTCTCCGATCAACGAGAAATCCAGTTCAAGGCACGAGAGGTCATTTCAAATAAGCTGAAGAACGAAGACTGAAAAATCACTAAGGCATTGGCAAAAGCGCCCTTTCTTGGGAAAGGCGCCCATTCTTTTGAGCCCTTAACTCAGCTTTTTATCATTCAGTCTCAGGCACTTCTTTCAGTTTGGATCAACTCCGATGAATGTGTCCGTGACGTCTCAGGATCAACGGCAACGCCAGTTCAGGATCAAATAGAGGGTTTTCAGGGAGAAAATACTTTAAAAAACTTGCAAGAAATCAAAAGGGACGCCAAAAGAAGTCAAAAGTCAAGTTGTTGACTAAAGTCAAAAGCTTTTTAGTTGGCAAAACGCTAAAAATCACTTTAGATCAGATTAAAATCACCTTTTGATAGCTTGTTAAGGTCCCCAAATTTGTGGATCTGAAGCTTAAACATACATATTCAAGGTGAAGGCGTCCCATTTCATTATTTCATTGCAGGATAAAAGATCAAAAACAGCCACAAGCTCTCAAGGACGCCATTGATAGATCTGAAGGAGGTTTTCATCCGTTCTTCAATTTTTCTTGCAGATCTGAAGCAGAAAAGATCACTATTTTGAGGATTGGACCCAGAGATAGATTTTTCAGAGAATCAGATAAAACTTCCAATCCATCTTCTGTCTACTTCCTCTCTTCTTGTCTTAGGTTTTCTTGCACATTTCAAAAAGGTGGCAGGCTACATCAGATCAGATCAACTGGGTAGATCCAGCGTAATTTTCCAGAGAAACCCATCTCGTCAAATTTCTGAAAATCAACATACTTGCTGCCCCTATTTTTGGGGGTTTTTCCGAAAAAGTTTCAGAATCAAAATTCTGAGGAACTGGGTTTGTTCAGCATTGAAGCACGAGCAAAACCCATGTGCCAGATTTTTCCCGGAAAAATACTTCTCGGCAGGGCGCTATTTTCAGGGGTTTTAGGAAGTTGTCTGAACACATCCGTGTTTACAGTCAACAGGCGAGTTCTTCTTCATAGAATGACAATTTGGCGTCCTTGGACTCCAATTGAACAACTAGACCTTGCACCAGCAACTCTCCAACCAGATCTTACACACATTGCTGGAGAGCAAACGGACATCACCAACAGTCTGCAGATCTTTATCTTTGAAAAGAATACATCTCCCGCTCAGTGGAGACCTGCAGCAGTTACTCTGGACGAAGAAGAAAGAAAGACTGATCTTGCAGCAAAAAGACCAATATTACCACCTCCCGCATGGTAGTAAGCACCTTGACTTGCCAGCTGCGAAGAGATCATTCCAAGCATGGAGCCGCCAAAAGTTACCAAGAGCAACAACTTGCACAAGAAGAGGAGATGGCGTGTCATCAAAACATTGACTATTTGAAAACAGAAGAAGTCAACACAGATCAAGAAGCTGTTGACCGGAAGTGATGATGAGGTGTCAGACACCTAGGAAGGACGCCATACACCCTCCAAGTGGCATTCATGAGACTTGAGTTGACTTGATGCTTCTTTCCAAGTCAACTCGAGATGATATTAAATGTAGTTGGAGTTAACTTGATGCTTCTTTCCAAGTTTAACTCCACTTTCCTTAAATCATGCATTGTCAGATCCCACTAATTAAGGATGTCTAATTGGCTTCCATGATTTGTGGATCTTAGATCTCCACTAAATGTGGATGTCTATTTTGGAGGGATATTTTACATTTAAGTTCATCTTTAGTTTGCTTTCAGTCAACTGAAGTAGTTTCCAGTTGACTCTTTGTTGACTTTCAGTTAACTGAAGTAGCTTTCCAGTTAACTACTTGTTCCTCCTATTTAGGAATAAATCTTGCTAATTGATTGGCAAGAACTCATTGTTAACTCAAGGAGATTTTGGGGTTGCCCACTCCTTTGAGTCCTATAAATAAGAGCCTTGGGCTCATTATTTGTTTAACCTTTACTTGCTATGCAAAATTGCTGCGCCATTGTTGCCAACACTTTCAAAGCGAATATTTGTTCACTCTTGGATGAGAGTTCGTTGGTTGATTGTAATTTTGCATGATTTCGTGCCTTTGCTCTCCCAACTTTTGTAGTTCGTTGATAAAGCATTGAAGAAGAATATCAGAAGGCGCTTGCATTTTGATCATCTTATTTGAGTTATGTCTACGTCCTGTGTTTAATAGCTTGTTGTCTCATTTCCCTCCTCGGATAGGAGTCCCTCCTCCTTGGATAGTGTGGCGGTTAATGCGTTTGATGGTACATTTGGTTGAAATCCTGCCGCTTCGTTAGCCAAAGGCATAGCCGATATTTTGTTGTTTCTAGCCGCTTCTTCTTAAGCACCATACACCGGATAGAGTCCCTCCTCCCTTGGCGAGATACCCGGATCCACGAATTTCCGTCTGGTAGACGCTTGTACCAACGCATCCCGATTGGCGCACCGAGACCTGCGTTCCTTATCCTCAGAGGCTTGGCGAATTCAAGTGATCAACCATCCCATTCCTGCTTTCGCACCCTCATACTTTCGTTTTACTTTGAAGGTATTGGATAGATAAAGGCTTCTAGTTAATTAAAATTGGTTGAGGATGCAGGGAAACCAGGAGAAAAGAAACAGCTCTGACGCATTGTGTTTTGTGCACCCTTATTGTCCACTTATTTGAAGCATAAAGATAGATTTTAGTTAACATTTCCCTTCCCTCACAGCATTGCTCAGCGGAGAGGACTTCTCCTCTTTAAATACAGCAGTGTTGCAAAACATTTGAAATAGGCTGAGCACCGTCGAAAGCATACCAGGAGGTTAACTAATTTAAGAAAGCATCAACACCTTCCCTTATTGAGTCTTGGGTGTTGAATAATCTCTTTGATGCTGTGAGACCTATGTGCTAAGAGTTTCTCTCAGTCTCTTGTTAGTTCTGTGTCTTGAGGTAGCGTTGTATGAGTTTAGTGAAGTTGATATGCAAACTGAAAATTGAAATTCTGAGAATGTATGGTTAACACCTTTCAATAAGCAGTGTGCTTAAGAGTAATATAACATAGTTGCAAACCATTCACTCTACTGTCTTGATTACTTGAAACAATATTGTAAGAGGAGTACAATTTCATGTGGAGGCTTATTAGAGTTTGGAAAAACTTGGGTTGTATCCGGAGAGTTAACTTGCTGCTGTAGTTACTTTTCTGAGTGCTCAGAATTATATTTCTGCTCATTATAATTGCTTAGAATGCATGAGTAATGGTCTGCTGATCTATTCCTATGTGTGGTATATTGTAAAACCTAATGGTGCATATTGAAGTGAAGTTGTATATTGTTCCAAAACTGTTTCTTTAATTGTTTTGGTCACTGTTGATTGATATTTGCAAAGTCATAGAACATTCGTCAAACTGAAAATCGAAAATCTTTACACCATCCAGAAAGGGAACATCTCAGTCCATCATACGCAACACCTACTGACTTCCGATGTGCCACTCTGATAACCATTGGAATCCAAATGAGCCAAGTCTCATATTTCGGTTTTTGGAAGCAACTATCTGGAGAAAGCAAAGTAGGAGATTTGCAAAATTTGGATTCATCTTCTGAAGATTGACGTGCATCGTACCAAAGTGAACTAGGCAACCCTATATCCAACCCACCTTTATGTGTCATCAGAGACATGGTCAAATCATGCGTATGTAGGCTGAAAGAAAACTGATGAAGACACCTCACCATGCAATCAAGGTGAAATTCACTTGCTTACTTCAATGGAATATAAGAATAGTCGCATGGATTCCATGCTTCACTGCCACCACCAAAAGATGACTCACAACTTAGATCATGATGGACAAACCTTGCAACAACTCCATAAACCGTCTTTGCAATCCTGATGGCAAGGTCTCTATCTGAAAGCAAATGGAGATAATTTGATTTTATTACCTGTAAAGCATGCTTGATACTCCACAAGCTTGGGATAGAAGCTCCAACGATACCCCTTTCTGCCTTCCTTCAAATTCTACTGACCAAAGGAGGTATTCGATGAACTTGTGAGTGCTATCTAAGCGAGTTAAGGTTTGAACAACCTTCTATTCAGTAACCTTTAGCTGATTCTTCCATTCATGTTGTTGGCGTTACAATTCACACCTTTGGAGTGCATATTGGCAACAGACAACTCTGCACAGTGTGTAATGTCCCCATTTTGGCCATATGCTCTTCTTTGACTGATAGCCTATTTTCGGAAATCCGTAGGTTGATTAGAAGTGGAATTAGGGTTTCCTTTGCTTGGAGGTTTTGTGGCATTTCTTGGTATTTACTATTTTTAGTAAATAGTATGTTTGGCAATGGTCTTGTTGGCAGTACTTCAGTTGTTCTTTCTTGTTGGAGTAGTTGGTATTTTTGGTATAGCTTCCAAAATGCAGTTTTGATGGCAATTATTTAATACAAAGCAATTAATGCTATGTTTCTTTGTTGACCCCCTTGGCCTAGGATGATAACTTCAAGTTGTGTTTAAAAGGTGGACTTGAAGGGGGATGCCCTCATAAAGGAAAAAATAAATATTTAATGAAGTTTTAATTGCCATGAAGTGGACGCCATCTTGAGGAGGAATTAATAACTTATAGAAATTTGAAAAGTTTCAAATGCGACTTTTGGCATACCATGAAGGGAAATTGAAGAGTCATCTCATTATCTTTAAATATGAAGTTTTACTCCAACATTTGGTATCCATTGTTAATTGCTAAAGTTATGCTGTCAAAATGACATTGTGATTATTTCTTTGAGGGATGCTTACCTCCTAGATTCCAATCAATTTTGTGTTTGAAAGACCACCTAATTGGTTTTATTGCTGCTTCTCATCCAGACTAGCAGATTGAGCCTATTGTTGAAGAATTTTCGAGTTTATTATCATTTTTGAGTTGCTGGTTCATCTACAGCTGAAAGTGAATTTTGTATAGAACTTTGTGAGTAAATTTTATTTCATTCTGAGCATTTGTGCTACGTGATTGTTGACATTGGGCGACTCTTCTCATAGAAGATGAGATTTAAATTCAAAGAACCTGATTTTTAAGAGCAAAATCGCCCTTCCAACCAGGCCATACCTTCTCAAAGCAAATTGGGATTCGTGCCAAATAAATGAGGAGGATTTGATACTGTTTTCTGACTTGTTCTTGGGCGCCATGTCAGAACCCTGGTGGTTCTCAAATTGAAACCCTAATTGGTTTTGTAATGTTTTTTTGCAAATTTTGTGATTTTTGTATTTTTTTGTGTTTTTTGAGATTTTCAGGCAAATGATGAAAATGCGATTTTGCTAAGAAATGCTTAGAAAATTCCAAATAAATTCTAGATCGCCAAATAAGCTTAAAACTTAATCAAATAATGTAGGCGCTTCAATATATTGCACTTCCAGATGGTTTACAAAAGCCAGATTCAATGTATGAAGGAAATACAAATTTAATAAATAAAGAAGACCTGATTTCTTTAATGGCGGCTGAAGCAATAATGAT
This sequence comes from Sequoia sempervirens, assembly GCA_007258455.2. Lineage (NCBI taxonomy): Eukaryota > Viridiplantae > Streptophyta > Pinopsida > Cupressales > Cupressaceae > Sequoia > Sequoia sempervirens. The sequence goes on along the minus strand of VDFB02000015.1, from coordinate 307,235,710 downwards.
GAATGTGGAATAAAAACGGCAAGCATGCAGCTCCAGTTTAGAACCTCCAAAATGTCCAAGAACCAAGGCGCCCCAACACACAACTGTCGGATGGTGAAGACCCAAGATGATTTCTTCTGGAGATGAAAAGTACGGTTGGCTGGTGCAGATCTGTACGGCCTGACAGCAAGAAGGTACGGCCAGAAATAAGAGGTTCTCCAAGTTCACAAAAAACAATGCAAACTCCTCAGCTAACCAAAGCGACCAAGCCACAAACACCAGAAGATAATAAATGTATGCGTTCCTCTGGAGAAGAGGTAGTACGGCCTGGAAAAATACAGAAAAGTGCGGCCTGCTGCAATAAATGACAAGGTACGGCCTCCCAAGGAAAATGCCAGATCTCTGAATGAAGTTCTCTGATGAAGTCGCCCTCTCTCTGTCTGATGATTATCTCTGTGAATCTCTGCTAAATACAATGAATAAGCTCAGTCTGTGATCCCTGTGTGAAATCACCAAGTGCACGCTTCAGCTGGTATTGCACAGCCTCAGTCTGCCTGATCTCTGAAGAGTTTTCGTTCTTCAGAAACGTTCGTCTGCTAGAAACCCTAAGGTTTGCAAACTCCAATGCTCAGAGCACGAAAGACAAATTAGAATAACATTTCATAATGGTTCGATTTGTCCTTGCTGAGAATATATATCCCCTTTGAAAAGTTCGACCCAACTCCTTTAAAATAATCATTTAAATTAAATGATTTAATTCTCACTTTAGAACTTAGGAGAAATAATCAATAATTAATTGGCGTCCTTTTAAGTGAATTATAATTTATTCACTTATCAAATATTAACTCAATATTATAAAGTATAAGAAATACTTTATAATTTGCCAAATTAATTAAATATTTAAATATTTCAATAAAGTGACTTTATTATAAAGTCAAAATATTAAATATTTAATAAATCATTAAATACTCCTTATTTCTCCGTCTGATCAACAAACTGCTGAACTGGGTCGACTCTGAGCTGAATGGCTGAACCAGGTGCCCTGCCTGAAATAGTGCTTCCGCCTGACCTAACTTTCTAAAAATAGAAAGTTCCCTGAAAAGCTCTCTGAAGATTCTGCGAAGGCCCAACCTGACACAACTGCAAACTGGAGCTACCAAACACCGAGTAACTGCCTCCGATGATCCTCTGCACACCCTGTCAGCCTACGAGGATCGAAATTATAGGCTAACTCCTTGACAAACAGTGTCAGCTAAAATGGGGACATGACACGCCATACTCCTAGAGAGCCTTTGCAAAAGGTTTCAGTCAATTTAAAGGTATATTATTGAAGTTATGAGCATTTCATGGTGTTTTTTGTTTGCCTGATCAAAATTTCCAGAATTCAGATTTTTATATCAGATTGCATTAGTTTTCTGTTATTGGCCTTTACTTCATCATTTGAGGGATAAACATTGTAAAGCATTCATTCTGTACATCTTAGCATTATTCTCTATCATTGTAATACTTGTAATTTGTAGATTCCTTGATTATAAGGTTGAGATTTAGTAGTACTAATCCAACCATTGTTATTGCTGCAATTACTTGTTAAAATTTCACATTAAGTACCCCTGGATGGTTTACTGTGTGATGAACCACACTCCGGTGTGTTGGTGTACGTTTTATCATCCACCGAACACACAGAATAAAATGTCCAAAGACACTTTATCCTCTCTTGAAAAACCACCGCGTATGCTAAGATTGCGAGAAGATCATATGGCAATTCCAAGGTTTCTTTTGTCAGGTCTTGACGTGTGGATAAGCTCAATGGGCATTGTGATTTGCTGGTAATAAACAAGGGGACTTACGTTAAAGAAATCTTCACAAGTTTGGGACTTAGGTGGATTTATCATTAAAGGCTCTCTTCAATTAGGACTTCAATGTGGATCTCAAAAAAAATAGCAAAAGGATAAGGTTTTAGGAGGTCTATTCTATGCCTAAGAATTCAAGAGACAATAAAGATTCAGTGAAAGGAATAACCACACTTTGTTTCGCCTCCTGCTGAACAACATACGCAAAGTGGGTGCAATCTTCAAGGGGGGTGTGATTATAATTTTCAAATCTCGAATGAGACCGAAGTTAGGCGTCCACAATTACAAGCTCAGGCTAACTTTACGCATCGAATGCAAATCATCCATTCAAAGAAAGTATGAGCAATATTTCACCATTGAATCTATACGATCAATCTCTCATTCACTTAACCAATTTTCAAAAGCAAATTCTACTTAATCTAATGCTAACTCTAATCTATGGCGGAAGAAGATATGCAACCTCGCTTACTATTTGACAATAAAAGTTATTCAAAGCAAATCATGCATAAGAGCTTTTATTATTCGAAATTCAAATAGTCTCAATGCAACAATCTCATATACTGTCTCCACACTTTACAAATGAGGGGCGAGCTCAATTTATAGGCTCCCCAATTACAATTCAGTGGCCAAGATTGATTTTGGATCAATGATCGAGATTACAAAATAAAACCCTAATTAGGGTTTGTCACTTTCGACCAATGAGAAAATTTCATTTGAGGACACTTGTCCTTTTGCTAAATATAAACCAACAATAAAATAGAAAGTTGTTGCATGTTGATTTGGAACAATTTGATTGGTTGGAAGATGACGAGGCGCCACCTTAGCGTGTTGGATGCCTTCCTTGGTTGCTTTTTTTTTCTTCCACGTGCTTGCCTTAGAATATTTTCCTTACCGATGACTCTGTCCTTTGCGCTTGTTCCTTTCTAGCTTTGATCTTGGATTCCTTTTGAGACTTTGATTTCTTCTTCTCACCTGTACTGGAATCTTTGAGGTCTGGAAGTCTCCCCTTGGAGCAGGTGTTTGGGCTTGAAGTGGGTTGCTTTGAAATTCCTTCTGCTTGAACTAGGTTGATGTTATTCCTCTGGATTTCCTCTCTGAATTCTCCAATTTGTGTCGAGAAATTGTCTAAGTATGAAAATTTGTTTAGAACACTTCTTGTCACCATCTGATTCTGATTGGAAGCTTGTCTTTAATTCCTCAGGAGATGAAATCCCTCAAGAAGTCCTGATTGCTTCCTTCAAGTGCCTAGAATTTGGAGAAGAATGCCTCTTTGCCTTCGCCACAATGGAGGAAACTGGAATTTCCTTAGTGAAGTATTTCCCAGACTTAGCCAAATTTTGGCTACTCAGGTTCATTTTGTAACATCTTCATCTAGACCATTCAACACTTAGCCAAGATTTTGGCCATCTCCATGCTCGAACGGACTTTGCCTGTGGATTTTCCTTCAATTCTGAATTTGGCTTGTGCTATGTAGGACAAATTCCATCTCTGGACAAGGATTTTATTCATTTCCTCTTTACTCCTCTTCATCCTTCCTGTTTTATGTCCAACACTTAGTGAATTCTTCTCCCCAAGGTACTTAGCCAATTTTCTCATCCTCTCCTTGGGCGGACTTCACATGAGCTTGGATGTTTTCTCTCTCGGCCTAAGTCGGACTTCAAGCCACTTTGGACAAACATCTCTAGGGAGAAGTCGAACTTTCTCTAGTGCTTACCATCTTTTCTCTTACACTGGGGCAAACTTTCTCAACACTTTGACATTTCTTTTCTTGGTCTAGGTCGGAATTTGCATCATGTTTGCCATTGTACTTGGCAGATCATACCTTCTCCAAGCAAAGTTGGACTTTGTAAAGGTTTGGACATGATGTGCTTGGGCAAAGTTAGACTTTCTTGTGCCGTCCACCCATTGAGCAAGGTCAGACTTCACTGGTGCCTTTCCAAATTTTTGAATTTTTTACTTAGCCAATTCTTTGAGTTTCCTTGGCTAAAGTTTATTTTCCAATTTTATTCCAATTTTCGTCTAGCCAAGTTAAAATTTTAGCCATTTCGTCGACAATTGTTATGCCAGATCCTTATTTTTCCCTGCCATGGCGAATTTTTTATTGCACTGAGCTTATTTTCTTTTGCCAAAGTCAATTTTTCTTCTTGCTCGGACGAATTTTTTTTAGGCACAGTCTTTGTCTGGATGTCTTAGGCGAAATTCCATGATGCTTGACAAAATTTTAACCCTCTTAGCCAAGGGCGGACTTTCCTACCTCTTTTCCTTGTGCAATTTTCTCTGTATACTTGGCCAACTTTATCAAATTTTATCAAGACTTCCAGACTTAGGCGATTGTTAAATTTCTCTTTCACTTTCATGCTAGGCGGACCTCATTTTATTCTTTGCCTTGGCCCAGGTAGACTTCCTCAAGTCTCTTCCACCTTCCACATGTCATAACGAATTTTCTTTAGCACTCTAAACTCTAACACTTTTCCTCTTGAAAATGTCATAATCATAGCTCCGAGACTCGCCGCGAGTCCTCTGGACGCGGCGAGTCCCGACGCCGTGACGCGGCCGACGGGCCGCGCTGCTGCCAAAAACGGCCAAAAGGCAAAAGGCCAAAAACACATTAAAAAATAACATTTTTTTATTCTGTTTTTTGACTTATATCTTCTATTTCGCCCTAAAAGGGCACTCATTTCATTCATTTGGCAAAATAGGAGGAGAAGAGAGAGTTGTGAAAAAAAATAGGAGGAGAAGAGAGAGCAACCAGCAACTTGTTGAAGACAAATCCAAGGGCATATATCATTTAGGGAGCTTCATACCAGCAAGGAGGTGGATTGAAAGCTCATTACCAGTGATTTGGAGGAGTTTCTATTGCATTCCAAGCTAAATCTAAGAGGTAAGTTCGATTTTAATTGATTTTTTTATGTTTTTTTAACAAATATTTCATTGTAATTTGTAAAATCACTATTCTTTTGAGTTTGCATATTTTTTTTACAAACCCTACTTGCAACTTAAATAATTTTAGAAACCCTATTTTGTGCAGCCACATTCATTTGCAAATCATACCATATTATTATTTTCACAATGTCTCATACCCCAGTCAGAAAAGACCCTGCTTGGAAACATGCTGAAATCTTTCCCGGAATGAAAAAAGGAGACGCCAAATGTTTCTACTGCAAAACAATATATCATGGAGGCATAAATCGATTAAAATATCATCTTGCACGCATACCCGCCCATGATGCAGTGGGTTGCCCTGTAGCACCTATTGAGGTTGTTCGTGAAGTGCAGGTGCAATTAGAAACTTTTGAAAGGCAAAAAGAAATGAAAAAGAAACAGAAACAGGAGTTGCTGAGTGTTGGAGTTGGACAGGGACTTGGTGCTGTTGGAGATGCTTCTTCCATGCCTCCATACCGTCCTAGTGCTAGTGCTTGTGGTAGTGCTTCTGTTTCTGCATCAGCAATGCCTATGCGTACTCCTAGTGCTGGTGGCGCTGCTACTGCTAGTGGTAGTGGCAGTGTTAGCATTGGCCCTAGAGTTCGTAAATCTAGGGTGGACTCATATTTTGTACCACGCACTACCCCTGGTTCCCAACCGTCGCTTGAGAGCATGGGTTGGAACAAGGACGCACATGATGCAGCCAAAAAGGCAATTGCAGACTTTTGGTACTACTGCACCATTCCCTTCCATGTAGCCAGGTAATTTTTTTTCGTTTAATTGTTTTAAAATTTATATTTAAATTTTAGAATCTAGATGTATCTCATTATCTCATTATCGAATTCAAATTTTACAATACTTATGTAACTTATCAATTTATTTATGACATGTTATAGGTCACCTTTCTGGCAAAACATGGTTGATGCGATAACCATATGTGGGGCGGGGTTCAAAGCCCCTAGTGAAGATGAATTAAAGGGCCCACTTTTGACTCAAAAGGTGGCAGATGTGAAAGCACAATTAGAGGAGCAACGCAAGCAGTGGAGCATGATTGGTTGCACCATCATGACTGATGGTTGGACTGATAGGAGAAATAGGACGTTGCTTAATTTCCTAGTTTCCTCCGGAGGTAATTGTACTTCCTTCAATGCATTGGAATTTGAATTTTATTTAGTGAATCACATAATTTAATATGGCTGATTTATGTTTTTTAATTTATTGAATAATTGGTTTTGCTTATTTTTTCAGGTGACACCGTCTTCATTAAGTCCATTGATGCTTCTGCCAAATAAAAATGCCACATACCTGTGTGAGGCTATAGAGGAGGTGATAGCTGATGTGGGGGAAGAAAATGTAGTGCAAGTGGTGACAGACAATGCAGCAAATTATGTTGCTGCTGGTAGGTTATTGATGGAGAGGCACCCTACTATATTTTGGACTCCATGTGCCGCCCATTGCATTGACCTCATGTTGGAGGATCTTGGGAAGCTCCCATGGATCAAAACATGTGTGGAAGCAGCAAAAAACGTTTGCAAATTTGTATACAACCACACATGGGTGCTTAACCTTATGAGGCAATACACGGGTTGAGGGAGTTGTCTCGTCCTGGCATCACCAGGTTTGCAACAAATTTTATCACGATGCAATCCTTGATTCGGTCAAGGGCAGCTTTGAGGCGCATGTTTACTAGTGAGGAGTGGTCTTCCTCATCCTTTTCTACAAGCACTGCAGGGATTGCTGTGGCTGATTGCATTTTTGATGAGCAAGGGTTTTGGACACCAATGGATGAGATTGTGAAGGTAAAATTTAATTCTTTATTATGTTCTAATTTTTAATCATATCTTACTTTTATTTGTTTATTTTCATTCACACTTATTTGTGAAACATGTTTGCACTTTGCAGTTTATTGAGCCCTTGCTAGTTCTCCCACGAAGTTGCAGATGGGGAGAAGCCCGCAATGGGCTACATATATGAGGGCATGGATAGGGCCAAAGAGGCCATTAGATCGGTCCTATGGTGGAGTTGAGGAGAAGTATCGTCCCATTTGGGATATCATTGATAGGAGATGGCAAAACCAACTTCATAGGCCCATCCATGCAGCCGCATGTTTCCTGAATCCGCCTTCCAATTCCACCGCGATCTCCGTGCAGATAGAGAAATTCTTAGTGGGCTCTACACGACATTGGAGCGGATGTTGCCTTCTGTTACTACACAAGTGGTGCAGGAGATAGATTCCTTCACTAAGGCACACAGAGACTTCTTTGCACGTCAAATGTGCAAAGATAATAGGACAACATTACTACCAGGTAAAAATATATTTAAGGGCATAATTTTCATCTCTTTATATTATAATTTATTATTAAATGTTGAACTTGAACTTGAAACTTGAAATGAGATTGATTTTGTTTCTTTTTCTCATCTCAGATAGCTGGTGGAATATGTTTGGTTCTGATACACCGAACCTGCAAAATATTGCCATTCGTATATTGAGCCAGCCATGCAGTTCATCTGGTTGTGAGCGCAATTGGAGTATGTTTGAGCACATACACTCCAAGAAGCGCAATAGATTGACATTCGAGAGGATGAACGACTTGGTATATGTTCATTGCAATCTTCGGCTCAGATACAGGAAGCCTTTTGACCATGACAAAACCCCGATCAATCTAGACGAGGTTGATCCACAGTCTGAGTGGACCACTGAGGCTACAGATGCAGTCTTTAGTGACGAGGACCTTGATTGGGTGGACCAGGCAGAGAGAGAGGCCGAGGTTGTAGCCATGGCTAAGGAGGAGGCTAGAGCACGAGGAGGCATAGATGTTGTTGGTGAGCGTGGCATGGAGAGTCAGACACAGGCAGAGACTATGGCTGCAGCTGCAACATCATCCAGGCCCTTTAGACGCCTTCGTAGGAAGGATGCTGGCTCCACTATGCCATAGGGCATAGAGTCATAGAACATTTTGATTTGATGTCATATTTCATATTTCATATTTGTATGGAACATTTGATGTCATGGATTTCATATTCCATGAGTTTTGTATACATTTGACTAATTTTATATATCTAAGTATGTTATTTCCTTCAGCAACGCAACTACAATGTGTACCTTATACTTATGTAATCGTTGTATACTTATGCATGTGATCAAATTTGCTTTTATTTGTGTTGTATTCAATAAAGGGTGCTTGAAACAAGTTTTAAATTCTTAAAAATCTCTAAATTTCTAGGGTTTTTCAACTTTTATTCATTTTGCCGCATCTGCGCCGCGTCCGCATCCGGATTCGCCGAGTCCCGCGCCGAGTCGCCCTCGCCGAGTCTAAGCCGCGTCCGCGTCTCGTTACTATGGTCATTATTCTTAGCCAAAAATTTCAATTTTTCATCCTTTAGGCCTCTATACTTAGGCAAATTTTTGAATTTCTCTTGACTAGGTACCAAACACTTAGCAAAACTTGTAATTTTTCCCCTTCATAGACCATGGCGGACTTTCCAAGTGCTTGGACAAGGTGAGGGCGGACTTCTCTAAGTCTTAGACATTTCTCTTTGAACATGGCGGACTTCCAAACCTTTTGGCACTTAACACTTTACCTCTTGGAAATGTTACAACACTTAGCCAAAATTTCGATTCTCCACCCTTTTAGGCTCGAATTTTTCCTTACTAGGCACCAATACTTAGTAAAATTTTCAATTTTTTCTTCTCCCATGTGCCTAGGCGGACTTTCCTACCTCTTGGTTAAGTGTGTGGTGGACTTCCAAGGATGCTTTCCTAACCTTTCAAGGCTTAGGCGGAGTTCAAAGGGTCTTAGACAAGTGAGGGCGGACTTCCTAAGCTCTTGGACATCATCTCTTAAGGCTGGCGGACTTCACACTCCCTTGGACAAGGTAAGGCGGACTTTAAAGAAGTCTAGACATGTGAGGGCGGACTTTGAAGAGGCTAGACATCTTCCAAGTGAAGCTGGGCGGACTTCACATAGTCTTGGACATTCCTATCTTTATGACTGGCGGACTTTCCTTAGTGTCTGACATTCCTTCCTTCATGGCTGGCGGACTTCCTTAGACCATTGACCTTCTCTCTTTCCGTCCCACATTTCAAGGACCATCTTCTTTATGGCGAATTCTTCAGACTTAGCCAGATTTTCATGAATTTCATTCTTTTTGGGTTGATTTTTCTGTGATTTTGCTTCAGATCTGATTGATTTTGGACTGATTTTCCAGAATTTGATGTTTTTCAGTCTGATTTTTCAATGATTTTGACTGATTTTTCATGCTTTCTTGCTTGCTTTTCCAGATTTTTCAATGATTTTCGATTTTCTCTTTGATTTTTCAAGTGATTTTTTGATTTTTAGGCTGATTTTTGGATCTAAAAATAGAAAGTTGACCAGGGTTGACTTTCTAAAAATAGAAAAAGCAAAATCCCTAAAAAATAGGGAACCCCGTTTGGTCCAAAAATGCCAAAAATGAAAATACGAAAAAGCAAAAAAAGCAGATTCCCTAAAAAATAGGAAGTGTCGGAATTGACCGAAAGCACAGGCGATCCTCGTCTCCCGGGCCTTCTGAGCACTCCCGTGACGTTTAGGCACTGATTCAAGCATGGATTATTGACTTGGCTCGGATGACTCTCGAAAAACTGACTTGAAACTCTCAAAGCGATGACCTCATTGTAAAAAGACAAGTGATAAGCAGTTGCGACACCAAGGCAAAAAAAGAAAAAACAGGGGGTCCCCATTTGCAATGGGGCGATGTTTGAAAAGGTCACAACATGGTGATCCACTCTGCTACCACTCTGGTGATATGCTCTGATACCACTGTGATGAACCACACTCCGGTGATCCACTCTGCTACCACTCTGCTACCACTGTAGTGATATGCTCTGATACTACTGTGATGAACCGACACTCTAGTGCAATGATTTCACGGTTCTTGCAGGTCTGATTTGTGGTTTTGTATTTTGCTTTTTCTTGTTTTTGTGTTTTGATGTTCGATGCCAATGATATACATGAATTTAACAAGCATATGCATATAATATGAACTCAAAATAAACTAAACTTCAATGATACTAAAACAATGACTCAATTTCATAGTTAAGAGACTTTCTTCATTGCATAAGAGGGAGTACATAAGTGGACAGCTTACATTCATTTCAAAGAGATACTCGAGCAAGATTTAAAATGATAGTCAAGATGCATTCTTCATGATATAAGAGCTTACATGTAGTAGAAGACTTGCACCAAATTCGAAAGACAATACATCTTATGAGTTAATTTAACTTATAGCCAAACATCACTATGAATAGTGACGTGCTACAGTACCCTCCCCTAGTAGATTGCTCATGCAACCCAAAATAAGAACTTCTCCCACTGTAATCTGGATGGAATGTCTTCTAATGATAAGGGCACCACTTTTTGGTGTGAAAGCAGCCAATAAAGAAAGGCGTTTTATTTCCTTTGAGCTGATCAAACCCTCAAGAAGGTGCGGCTGGCTGTAGATGAAGAAATCAGCTTCCAAACCTTCGTAAATTGCAAACCACGTCTTCTAAATGGCGAATGGCGACTCTAGCAGCAAATATCCTTCCAGAAGATGCCTCCAACAACTTGTAATCAGCAAATTATAGCTCCAAATGAGTCAACAAGAAACTGACCAGCAACTTTAGGGTGGTATTTCACACCATCAAGAAGCCAAAATCGAAGAACAAAGCCCCGTCCAAGCTTACCCACTGCAGAAATCAGGAAACCCTAGTTTCCCTCTCTCCCAAACTCCACACTTCCAAACTTCAATCAGCTAAACATATCCAAGCATGAATGTGTCGAACTTTCTCTTGCATTCTTATAATTTCTCATTGAAAACACTATTCATTAAAAAAACACTATTCACTTAAGTTATGTCTTTTTTTCACTTTAGCCATGAATAGTAACTGAAAAATAGAAAGTGACCCCTTTAAAAAATAGACACATGGTCCCTAAGCCCGAGGAAGTGAAATAAATGGTGAAGATCAATATTTTAGGCTCCAATAACACGCCAAATGCGCAAATTCACTACGCCACCATACTCTGGATAAAATACTGCTTTTTACCGACCAAGTGCCCGTTCAAGTGACCCTCTATCCAGAACCATTAGCCTACGAGGATCGACATAATAGGCTAATCCACCAACTCTGATGCTCGCGAAAGAATGGGGACATTACATACCGCTAGTGTGGAGAATGAATGTTAATCTCTCTTGTACCCACTGTCAAGTGGTGAATCCCCACTCATGAGTGGATGCCTGCCGCAGCGGATGAATTAGTTAGTTTGAAAATTCTATGGTTGTTTATCCGCCTAAGTTTCGTTCATTTTGTAATAAGTAATCCGCCATATGTTAGCACCTCGCCTTCAAAGGGATCTTGAGTACACATTCTTGGCGTGGAGTTTATCTTACATTTCTAGTTTTAATCAATTTCAGTTGATGAGTTATTTGATCCTAGGGATCCTTTGACCATATGCCCACCCCTCTTCCTTTAGTGGTTTTAGGGCACATTCTTGGTTAGAGTTGCTTTGATAGAGATTTGGTTTTGGCACTAATGCTAATCAAATTGGCCAAGTGTTGGTTATTGTGTAAAAATTGTGGCAAAAAATTGGTTAGCATATTTCAGTGCTATCAGAGTAGAAGATCCTGCCATCCTGTTGATTAGTGCTTCATGTTAGGCAGATGAGTGACAGAGATCTCCGGTACTACATCAAAAGTAAGAGCAGATTCTAGTTCAGCTCCTTGTGCTATCCAGAAGTTGGCAGTTAGGCATGGCTAATGAAGAAGAGATGAAGTTGGCAGAGACTCTCTTTATGGCTGGAAAGAGACTTGGTAAAGAATTTCATTCAAGAGAAAATGAAGAGAACATTCTTCATTTGTTAGAACAATGTTTGAGACAAGTGAAGCCATCACCTTCAAAGAAAATGGAGTTGACACTAGCTCCTGCAATGAATTCTTTGAATTAGCCCTATTGGTTGGGGCATCCTAATGAAGAAACCAAGCTGCTGATTTTTTCTTGTTTCATGGAGATAATAAGAATTGTAAATCCCCATTTGCCCTATGATGTTGAAACCATGAAGATCATATTAAATATGATAGTGGAGATTTTTCAAGATTTGGATGAAACTGGAAGTAGTTTGTTTCCAAGAAGAGTTGCTATATTGAAGATATTTTCTGAACTCAAAACAAGTATGTTGCTGGTTGAATTACCTATGCAAGATCAAATATATTATTTGATCCATTACCTCTTCATTTAAACTTGGAGTGAATAGGAGGAGGTTGTAGTGGCAGCAATGAGAAGCATTTTAGTTTTGACTATCAATGAGATGGATGACATTCCAAGATCCGTCCTAACTTTTCTGTTAAACATTCATGAACAAGAAGGAAAGAATTCCTCTATTGCTGATTTGTTGATTAGAGATTTGTTCATCCAGTGTGAGAGAAAATTGAAGCCACACTTGAAGAAGACAGAGGAGAAAAATGAGGTAGTTATTAGTGCAAAGGATGGGAATAAAATGTTGTTTCTCAATGATTCTAAGGCGGTTACTCAAGAAGTACCTATTGATATTGTTGTACCCAAAATAATTTTTTTGGCATTCTGTATAAATTGAGCTAAATCTTGTTAAAATGCTGTTAAAAGTCTGTTTTAGGTCAAACCACACATAGGGTCTTTGTGGGTTTCTATCAAGGAACACGTGCAAAATTTTGAAAATTTGAAAATCAGGGTTTTACGCCCCTATTTTCAGGGAAACCCTCGAAAATAGGACCTTCCCAGAAATGATTGAAAATGATTTTGATAGGATTAATAGGCTTCACGATCACATTGGTCAAGTCAGAGTCATCAAAAGACATGTTTTACTCTGGTGGGTCTATTTCTATTTTTCAGGAACAAAGTTAGGAGCTCCGCAACCATTAATGGCAGATTGGCCACTACCAGGTGCTGAAAGCTAAGCTTCAAAAGCTTCAACGACGCAACCATGGCGAACAAAATCTAAAATGATGCTGTTTGATGAAGGAGATTCTTGAAACCCAAAAAGGTCAAAATTTGACTAACTCTGGAAACATTACGAAGGAGAGACAAGTTCACAGAATGCTGACAAGAGCCTCTTTCAAGCAGGGGCGCAAGGCAATCATCCTCGGCGTTTGCTTGCTGGCTCAACAACGAAACAAACAGCTAGATCATCTGATGAGCTGATCATAAGCAGTTGCTGATAAAGCGAAAAGAGGTAGTTGACAAAATATCAGGAAATGACTGTCGAAGGTGAAGATCAAAGAAAAAGAGCCTTTTCCAAAGAAAGGCCCCCTTCTTTCTGGACCTCTGGATGCTAATAGATGACCAAAGGTCTCCCAAGACAATCTTCTCAGCCTAGGTAGATCTCAACAACGCAACTGCAAGCACATACATCTGACGAATCAGTTAACAAGTAATCTGGATCAAACCAGGCAACTTTTCAGATAAAGATAACTAAGCCGAAGGGCAAAAGCGCCCTTTTCAATGAGGGGTGCCCTTGAATAAAGGGACCCTAAAATGACTTCTGAATTTTCCAACTCCAATCATCTTTGGTGAAACGAAGCTGGCTACCTGAGGAGATATCAAGAGAGATCATCTGATTCTCCAATCAACGAGAAATCCAGATCAAAGCACGAGAGGTCATTTCAAAAGGCCGAAGAATGAAGATTGAAAATCCACCAAGGCAAAAGCAAAAGCGCCCTTTCTTGGAAAAGGCGCCTTTTTTTTTTAAGCCTTGAACTCATCTTTTTGTCATCATGTCTCCCACTTCTCTTCAGGTTGGATCCAGCTGAGCAGCGAATGTACCAGCAACAGCTCATAATCAACAGATCAAGCTAGATTCAGGATCAAACTGAGGTCATTCAAGAGAAAAGAATAAAAAACTTGCAAAACTCAAAAGGGACGCCTAGAAGAAGTCAAAGGTCAAGTTGTTGACTAAAGTCAAGATATTTTGAGATAAACTTGGCTAAAACACTCCACGATCAGTGGAAATCACCTTTTTGAACTTCAGATCAAGCCAAAACAACTTTTGATCGTGAGTTAAGTCACCAAACTTGTGGATCTAAGGCTTGAGTCTATATAATCAAGGTGTAGGTGTCCTACTTCATTATTTCATTGCAGGTTGATGATCAAGAACAGCCATAAGCTCTCAAGGACACCATTTACAGATCTGGCCAAGGTTTTCATCCGTTCTTCGATATTTCTTGCAGATCTGAAGCATAAGAAGATTGCTAATCTGAGGTTGGATTCAGAGATAGATTTTCTCAGGGAGTCAGATAAAAACTTCCAATCCATCTTCTGTCTACTTCCTTTCTTCTTGTCTTGGGTTTTCTTGCATGTCACACAAAGCAGCAGGCTACATCAGATCTGATCAACTAGGTAGATTCAGCATAATTTTCCAGTGAAACCCATCTCATTAGATTTTCTGGAATCAACAAACTTGCTGCCCCTATTTTTTGGGGTTTTTCCCAAAATGTTTGAATCAAAATTCTGAGGAACTAGGCATTGAGCATTGAAGCACAAACAAAACCCATGTGCCGGACTTTTTTCCGGAAAAATACTTCTCGGCAGGGCACTATTTTCTGGGGTTTTTCAGAAGTTGTCTGAACACATCCGTGTTTACAGTCAATAGGCGAGTTCTTCTTCACAGAATGACAATTTGGCGTCCTTGGGCTCCAATTGAACAACCAGACCTTGCATGTAATGTCCCCTTCTCAACTGTGATTGTTTCAGTTGACCGTTGACCTATTCCGGAGACTCGTAGGCTACTCAGAGGGCGAAATTAGGGTTTCCTATTTTTTAGGAGGTTGTTGCTTGAAGTTTGGAAATTGGATTACGGATTCCTTCTGGGTTTTCAGAGAGCTTCGTAGTGGTATAGACCGTTTGGTGTTCTGAGCAACTTCATGGATTTACTATTTTTAGTAAATTATATTTTTGGCAGCAAACAGGTTGGTTTCAGTTTAGTTGGTTCTCTTCTTCAGGCAATTCAGTTGGTATTGATGTTTCTGGATTTTTGAGGCATTTTTATGGAGAGATAAGTTATTTTCATATTATAATGTTATATTTTAATATTATAACCCGCTTGGCCTAGCATTATAACTTTATGTTGTTTTAAAAAGGGGACTTTATGGGTGAATGCCTCATCAGGAGAAAGATTAAATATTTCAAAAGGTTCAAAAATGCAAAGGGAGATTTAGATGCCAACTTTTGAAGATAAGGTAATTTTAAATTAATGAAATTTGGCCTTTATGAGTTTGGACGCCACTTGTGGAGGGATAAGGGTCAACTCAAATTTGAAATATTGTTTGACTACCTTCAGCACCATTCTAAATGCTTTTGGAAGATGCTTGGCAAGTCTATTTAAGGAGGCCTCTTCTCTTCATTTGATCATCTCATATTTTCAGTAAAGTTATGTTGCCGAAATGGTGACAGAATTGCTTCGAGGAAAGCACACCTCTTAGCTTGGCTCATCTTCTTGCTTGAAAGATAGCAACTAGTTGAGAGGTAGATTGTAGTTGAGTTTGTTTCAGCATTGCATTTGTGTTCCTAGCATATTAGTTCAGCTTCTTTGCATTTAGTCATATTTTTGGAGTTGTTGAATATCACAGCTGATTGTAAGTTTCATTCATAGATTCAAAAATAAAAATATTGCTGTTCTGGGAGTTTAACCAATCTAATTCCTTGCTAGGGGCAACCTTGTATGCCAAGTTTCAGATTTTATTTTCATGTATTGGATTTTATGGAGCAAAATCGCCCCTCCTTGAGGGCGGTACACTTTTGAAGATGTCTTGAATTCCGTGCAAAATTAATGTGAGTCTATTGGGTTGGTTTTACTGTTCCTTCTTGGGCGCCATCATCCTAGGAGCTGTATGCATTTCGTTTCATGTGATTTGGGTGAGTTTTGAGTGAGTTGTGAGCATAATAGTAAGTTGCTGAGTTGTTGGTCTGTGCATTTTCAGTCAAAAATCAGTTATATCAGATTGGGGAAAATTCATTAGTTGAGTGAGAAATTGATTCTAAAAGGTTTTGTGGGCATTGGAGAGTAGCTAACATTATTGCAGCATTGAAAGCTTCTAATCTTGTGTTCTTGGCAGGCTTTCTAATTCATTATAAACTGAATACTAGTACTGTCAGCAATTCTCACTTCTTCTCTTTGACTTACTTGTAATTCCGGCTGACTAATTGGAAGAGGCTGGCTTGCCGCCTATTTACTTTCAGTTAATAGCCTTAGGGACCCTCTGACCATATGCTCGCCATCTCTCGCCGCCATCTTGGTTAGAGTTACTTTCAGGTCATCATCCATAAGATCCTCTGACCATATGCTCGTCTATCCTAGACGCATTCGTGGTTAGAGTTCTCTTCCATTTCTGCATTGCATCCGATCCTTTGACCATATGCTCACACCTTGCCCAACCTCGGGATCCTAGTGTACATCCTTGGTTAGAGTTGCTTTCCGCATCGTTTTGGTTTAGAGCTAACCTTAACGGGTGCGTGTTGATTGTAATTGTAATTGGAAAAACAAAAAAAAATGGTCTGGTTCATTACATTGCACTAGCGACTCTCCAACCAGATCTTACACACATTGCTGGAGAGCAAACAGACATCATCAACAGTCTGCGGATCTTTATCTTTGAAAAGAATACATCTCCCGCTCAGTGGAGAGCCGCAACAATTACTCTGGACGAAGAAGAAAGAAAGGCTGATCTTGTAGCAGAAAGACCAGTTTTACCACCTCTCGCATGGCAATAAGCACCTTGGCTTGCCAGCTGCAAGGAGGTCATTCCAAGCATGGAGCTGCCAAAGTTACCAAGAGCAACAGCTTGCACAAGAAGAGGAGATGTCGTGTCATCAAAGCATTGACTATCCGGAAACGAAAGAAGTCAACACATGGATCAAGGAGTTGTTGACCGGAAGTGGTGAAGTGTGAAAAGACACCTAGGAAGGACGTCCTACCTTCCAATTGGCATTTATGATACTTGAAGTTGACTTGATGCCTCATTCCAAGTCAACTCAAGATGACATTAAATTTAATTGGAGTTAACTTGATGCTTCTTTCCAAGTTAACTCCATATCCCTTAAATCATGCATTGTTAGATCCCACTGATCAAGGATGTCTAATCGGCTTCCATGATTTGTGGATCTTAGATCTCCACTAAATGTGGATGTCTATTTTGGAGGGATACTTTCATTAAAGTTCACCTTTAGTTTACTTTCAGTCAGCTGAAGTAGTTTCCAGTTGACTCTTGTTTACTTTCGGTTAACTGAAGTAGTTTTCCAGTTAACTGCTTGTTCCCCCTTTTTAAGAATAAATCTTGCTAATTGATTGGCAAGAACTCATTGTTAACTCAAGGAGATTTTGGGGTTGCCCACTCCTTTGAGTTCTATAAATAAGAGCCTTGGGCTCATTGTTTGTTTAACCTTTACTTGCTATGCAAAATTGCTGCGCCATTGTTGCCAACAACTTTGAAAGCGAATATTGGTTCACTCTTGGATGAGAATTCGTTGGTTGATTGTAATTGTGCATGATTTCGTGCCTTTGCTATCCCAACCTTTGTAATTCGTTGATGAAGCTTGAAGAAGAATATCAGAAGGCGCTTGCATTTTGATCTACCTATTTGAGTTATTTCCACGTTTTGTATCTAATAGCTTGTTGTTTCATTTCCCTCCTCGGATAGGGGTTCCTCCTCCTTGGATATTTGTCATTAAAAATTATCGTTTGTTGTTGTTTAATGTAGTCCTTCAACCTATACTTTGGATAGGGGTTCCTCCTCCTTAGCAAGCTTGCCGCCCAAGACATCGCCAATTTGTTGTTTCTTGTAAACCGTTTCCTAGCCCATACCTCGGATAGGGGTTCCTCCTCCTTGGCAGGTCTCAGATCCAGTTTACCATAAAGAGTGTTTGCTTGTACCAACCTTATCCCGGCAAATATCCGAGAGTTTAGAGCCTCGGCCATATTCTCAAGAGACGGCGAATTTGGGTGATCCAACCAATCCATTCCGGCTCCTTTACCCTCATGCTCTGTTTACCTTGAAGGTATTGGATAGATTAAAAGCTAGAATAGTTGTAGTTAAGATCTGCAGAAACCAGAGAAAAAGCTTAGCTGCGGCGCATTGTGTTTATGCACCTTTGTGTCCTACCGCTGAAGTACAAAAAGATAGGAACCTTAGTTTACCATTCCCTTCCTTACGCATTGCTTTCAGTAGAGAGGGACTTCTCCTCTTTAAATAACGAAGAAGTGTTGCAAAACATTTGAAATAGCTGAACGTTTACAATCAACACTCCAGAGGTGCTAATTTAAACGCCAACAGATATGCAGTTGTTCGCACATGTTGAGGATGAGTGCAAGGAGGCAACATCAGTTTTGAATACACATGAAGAGTCTATGACAAGTAATCAAGAAGAGCTCCTTGGTATGCTTGTAACCACTTATGAAGAGATGAGTAATATACCTTTACATGAAGGGCTCATTGAAGACAAGAAGGATGAAGTCTTCAAATCAGCTAATAATGATGATCCTTTACTTCATTCCAGTGAAGATGCCATGAATAGTTATGGATTAGAATCGTTTGATCATCAAACTAAGCTCTTGGAGAAAGATTCTCATGAAGATATTAGTTTTGTTGAGTTGAGAGGTGTCTCATTCAAAGAGTAACCATTCCAAGTGGAGTACGAAGGACAGTTTCTTTTTGAACAAAATAATCAGCCCTTCAGCATTTGGGATCCGAGTGTGAAGGCACCTAATTGTGTTAAGGAACTTGTATGGGATAGATTTCCCTTTGATCCCAATAAAGAACAAAATTCAGATTTCACTACAAGCTATGAGATGACCTTTGGAGGAGAAGTTGTTTTTGACAAAATAGCTTGCATGAAAAAGCCCCATAATGACCATTTTAGTTTGGTTGCAGCCACTAAAGAAAAGTTTTTTGCTGCTAAAACTTCCAGGTCTGCGATTAATAATGACTCATTGATCAAATTGGGGGCTTCTTTAACATATAATCAAGGAGACAATGAAGGAGAAATAGAGCTAGAAGACCACGGGGCCTTTGCTGATGAAGAGGTTAAAAAAATTCTCAAATTCAAATCAAATTTTCCTCATTATGTAGTTGATTGTAAACAGAGGTCTGAAGAATTGGTAAGATTTGATTCTCTTCATGACCTTGAGCATTTTCAGTTGGTGGGTGGTGAAAGACAGGAGTCTTGGAGCAGCTATGGGGGCAACAAAGACAAGGAACATAGTTCTGATTTTGAAATGCAGCCTATCAGCAGTTCACCATCCTTGCACTTTTGTGAGTGGAAAAGACAATTCATGTTTTCCATTGGGGATGAGGTGCATGCCTTATTCAGATTTGACCGCTCACATAGTTTGAGTGATGAAAGACAGGAAGGAGTTTGGGATGGAGTCACTCTCTTTAATTTGCAGTTTATTAAAGACTCCTTAGTGAATATGAAATCAGGGTATCTATGCTGGATTAAAGATCGGGATTATGCCTACGAATTCACAAAGAAGATTATTGGTTTATTTAAGGATGTGAAAGAAAGGTTGATAAGCTTACTCTTGAGCTTGAATCAACAAAGTGCATGTTAGCAAATGTTCAGTTGGGTGTAATGGAGGTAGGAGACCAGCTAGCTGATTTCAAAATTCTCAGAGAATGTAGGGACGAGATATATTTTGTGATTGATAATCCTCCAAGCTTGCTTGTAAGTGAATGCATAAGAGGTTTAGAGAATTTAGTCTCCATATGGGAAGTGTTGATTCATGACAACTTTCCCATCTTTGACACCAAGGTGTTGTTAAAACATGTTTTGGTAAGATTATTGTTTACATGCCTGACAGTTTATCCTTTGGATTGAGTAGTGCTCGCACTAACCTGTCTTGGGAGAAGGATTTGAAGTCAATGTTTGTTTTAGGCTCCCTTGTTTTTGAAGCTTTCTTGGATAGACTGCAGTGGTTTACCAAAGAAGTCAATAATTTTCTGGGTGTGCAATTGGAGTTGATTGGCACTCAGGAATTTGTTGTGAAAAATATTTTGGGGTATGGTAGGAAGGTTCATTGGATGGATAAGGATCAAACTTTCAAAATTAATGGTGTTTTTTCCTTTCTTACCAGCCACTTGATGATTCCATTTGTTTATCAACAAATGGATTGGAGAGAAATTTTGAGCAAAGAATGGTTCTTTGTTGTAATGGAGCTCTTAAAGTGGGTGTTTCCACCCTTATGTTCGAGAAATTTGGTCAAGATGAATGTGGATTCTCAATATTGCAGCAGTTGTTCCTACTCTTTGCAGATTTCTTTGAACTCTAATGTTGAGTCTTTCATTCTTGATATGGTGGTAGCTACTGGTCACTCCATTGCAGCAGAAAAGAGTGAAGATTCCAGACTTATTACTCATGAAGTTTGGGAGAAAGTTGGACCTAATCAAATTATTTACTTTCTTAACAATCTATCTCTTGAGTTGAGTTATGTTTTACTCATCCTAGTCCTTTGAGGGAATGGGAATTGAGGACAACTTTTGTTTTGCGCTCCGTTAGTGTTGATGTTTTCATGGGTGGGCTACATGGGTTTATCAAAGAAGACTCTAAATTCTTGAGTTTGCATTTTGCCTTGATTAGTACTTGGAGAAGTGTTGTGTACTCTTTCAAATGCATTGGGGAACATTTTTCAGTTGAGTATTCGTGTTTGGAATCCTCAACATGGCTTTATGGAGATTGCTACAAGTAGAAAGAGGAATCTTTGGAGAGATAAGAATTTAATTTACAGATCCTTTGATGTTGTTTCCATCTTCGCCAATCATTCAAAGGTTCTTTTTGCTCATCAACTGGTGAATTGGAGATATATTTCGAACAAAGGATGGTTTAATGTTGGTTTGGAGTTTCTTGAGAAGATGTTTCTGGCCTTGGGCATGAGCAATTGTTCTATTATGGACACTGATTTTCAGTATTGCAGCAGCTATTCAGTTCATTGCATGATGATTTTCCTAAACTCAGATTTTGAGAGGTTCATTTCAGTTTTCATAGGCAGCTGGTACATTCATTCTTCCTCTTCTCAATCTTTTTTCAGTAATGGTTTATGGCCTCAAAAGTGGGAAATGATGCTCCATAGTGATTTGGACCCAATTTGGATGGTGTTTAAGTTCCTTTCTAGTGATTTACTCTATACAATTTCTTGCACTATTGTTTGGGGTAGCGAACCTTTGCTTGTTTGGGTTCAACTTTTTGAGACTTTTGAGAGATTAGTGGGAGTTTTTAGAAATTTTCTTGAATATGTCAGAATTACTCAGAAGAGGCATTATACATCCTTGAGGAGCTTTGATGATGCAGTTGTTATGAACATGCAAAGGGCTGTTTATTCTTTTGCAAATAGCTATGATGGAGTCACATTTGTTCTTGTGATTTGGTCTGATGCTTTGAGGAGTGATGTTGATGAGAATATCTTTGAGTTGTTTAGAGTAATCTTCTTTGTTCTCAGGATGGTGATTGACATTGACATCGCAGATGTTAATTCCTCAGTGTTTATTGGGCATGAGATGCTGCTAGATTTTGATTCCATTCCTTCCATGTTTTTCAGTTTGAATTTCAGGCATGTTATCTCCTTAAGGTTGCAGGGTTGGTTTATGCAATTATGGTGCAGTGATTTCATTCGTGTGATCAGAGTAGAGCAGCATCAACAAGGTGGGACCTTTCCGAGATGGACATGGGACCCCGGGATCCTATATGTTTGGTGGGATCAGTTTGGAGTGTTGTGGCATTGCTTGAGGACAAGCAATTTTGCGAAGGGTAGACTGTAATGTCCCTATTTTGGCCATACGGTCTTCTTTGACTGATAGCCTATTTCCGGAAATCCGTAGGTTGATCAGAAGTGGAATTAGGGTTTCCTTTGCTTGGAGGTTTTGTGGCATTTCTTGGTATTGACCATTTTTAGTAAATACTATGTTTGGCAATGGTCCTGTTGGCAATACTTCAATTGTTCTTTCTTGTTGGAGCAGTTGGTATTTTTGGTATAGTTTCCAAAATGCAGTTTGGATGGCAATTATTTAATACAAAGCAATTAATGTTATTTTTCTTTGTTGACCCCCTTGGCCTAGGATGATAACTTCAAGTTGTGTTTAAAAGGTGGACTTGAAGGGGGATGCCCTCATAAAGGAAAAATTAAATATTTAATGAAGTTTTAATTGCCATGAAGTGGACGCCATCTTGAGGAGGAATTAATAACTTTTGGAAATTTGAAAAGTTTCAAATGTGACTTTTGGCATACCGTGAAGGGAAATTGAAGTCATCTCATTCTCTTTAAATATGAAGCTTTGCTCCAACATTTGGTATCCATTGTTAATTGCTAAAGTTATGATGTCAAAATGACATTGTGATTATTTCTTTGAGGGATGCTTACCTCCTAGATTCCAATCAATTTCGTGTTTGAAAGACAACACCTAATTGATTTTATTGCTGCTTCTCATCCAGACTAGCAGATTGAGCCTATTGTTGAAGAATTTTCGAGTTTATTATCATTTTTGAGTTGCTGGTTCATCTACAGCTGAAAGTGAATTTTGTATAGAGCTTTGTGAGTAAATTTTATTTCATTCTGGGCATTTGTGCTACGTGATTGTTGACATTGGGCGACCCTTCTCATAGAAGATGAGATTTAAATTCAAAAAACCTAATTTTTAAGAGCAAAAACGCCCTTCCAGCCAGGTCGTACCTTCTCAAAGCACATTAGGATTTGTGCCAAATAAATGAGGAGGATTTGATACTGTTTTTTTACTTGTTCTTGGGCGCCATACTCTTAGAGAGCCTTTGCAAAAGGTTTCAGTCAATTTAAAGGTATATTGATGAAGTTATGAGCATTTCATGGTGTTTTCTGTTTGCTAATCAAAATTTCTAGAATTCAGATTTTTATATCAGATTGCATTAGTTTTTTGTTTTTGGCCTTTACTTCATCATTTGAGGGATAAACATTGTAAAGCATTCATTCTTTACATCTTAGCATTATTCTCTATCATTGTAATACTTGTAATTTGCAGATTCCTTGATTATAAGGTTGAGATTTAGTAGTACTAATCCAACCATTGTTATTGCTGCAATTACTTGTTAAAATTTCACATTAAGTACCCTTGGATGGTTTACTGCCATTGTGGAGAATGAATGTTAATCTTTCTTGTACCCATTGTCAAGTGGTGAATCCCCACTCATGAGTGGATGCCCGCCACAGCGGATGAATTAGTTAGTTTGAAAATCCTATGGCTGGTTATCCGCCTAAGTTTCTTTCATTTTGTAATAAGTACTTCACCATATGTTAGCACCTCGCCTTCAAAGGGATCTTGAGTGCACATTCTTGGCATGGAGTTTATCTTACATTTCCAGTTTTAATCAATTTCAGTTGATGAGTTATTTGATCCTAGGGATCCTCTGACCATATGCCCGCTCCTCTTCCTTTAGTGGCTTTAGGGTGCATTCTTGGTTAGAGTTGCTTTGATAGAGATTTGGTTTTGGTGCTAACGCTAATCAAATCGGCCAAGTGTTGGTTATTGTATAAAAATTGTGGCAAAAAATTGGTTAGCATATTTCACAGTGCGTAATGACTGCTCTTCAAATTAGGAGGGGAAGCTCCCTCTTGTCCTGATATGCGTGAAAAAGTAAATGATCTCAATCCTATCTTTTTGACTCAGTTGGAAGAGGCACAAGGTTAAGAAACCAAACACATTGTAGCTAAGGATTTTCTCTAGTTTTGCTAACCTTTAACTACAACTAGGCTAATGCTAAAATATCCTATTCCCTCTAGATAAACAGAGCAAGAGTTGTGATGCAGGGTTCGTACCCTTAGGCCCCGAACCCGGTTCAGGTATGCACCCGGTTCGGGTTTGTCTGCGGGTACGTGCTGGGTGAGCACAGGGTACGCGCCCAACACTGTGGGTTTGCCAGGGTGCATACACCCGCTCATTCGTGCGAACCCACAGTGTTGGCCATGCACCCTGTGCACACCTAACACGAACCCAAGCGAACCTTGTGATTTAGATTACAAATAATGCCCTTTAGATTACAAATAATGCAAAAAAATAAGCTGCAGGTATGGAGACCATTAAGTCCAAAACAGAAACCAATATGATTAAGAACAATTGATAAGAAGTACATAATTACCCAAGTTCTTCAAGAAAAATCATAAAATATTAAAATGAAGATGGTACTAGTGATAATTGAAAATAATAAAAGGTATCACTAATACAAACAATTATGGTGAACAGTCTGACAACTACCCAAACAAATGTTAATCAAAATAACATTTTCAACTTCAATTGAAATGGTTCTTACAAGAGAAGAACTTGTTATGCATACATTCTGTAAAATATGTTCCCTTAATTCATGTAACAAATTGTGTTCTAAGATTCATATGCCATAAAAGTCTGAAGTACTGATTTCTTGTTAGATACTAGTACAGATATCTTAAATACATCTCGCCGAGAGATATTAGTCTTGAGTTATTAACTTATTTTATTTCCTTAAGAGTCATTTTATTTTACTTTATGACTACTTAAGATATATTTCATTTTATTTACATTGTTTTCTTTATATTTATTTGAAGAATTATTCTTATTTACTTTAGATTGATCAAGTATCATACTATGAAATGATTTAGTTTTACAATTCTGTATATTTCTCTCTTTTTTGTATATATAATACATATATATATACGTACCCATACGCACCCAAACCCCTAAAATATTTTTCACATACCCACGTACCGGGTTCTCATACCCACACCCGTCCCCGAACCCGAACCGGTAACTTAGAGCAAGAGGAATTAGGAGCAGGGAATTGGTCTACAACAAACTTTATCACAGGATTCCCAAGGAGGTAAAATACTCTATCCGAGGTGTAGGATGAAATAAAAGATATTGAGAATGACAACAAACGGTAAACTAGTTTCCAAGATTCCCAAGGAGGTAAAATACTCTATCTGAGGTGTAGGCTGCAAAGAAGATTACTAGGAACAACATCGAACGATAAACTTCATCTCTAAATTTCCAAGGAGGTAAAATACTCCATCCGAGGCGTAGATATGAAACAAAACTTATTAATCACAACAAGAACAATAACCAAGACAACAAATTGTATATCGAGACACGCACACAATAAACGATCCAACCAGCAATTATATTTAACTAAGTGAACAGATATTGAATAGCGATACTATAGGCAAGGTGGGCTCAGCATGTTCGCTATTACGGGCAAAAGTTTATTACAAATGAGCAAGATTGCTCTTATTTATAGAACTACAAGGTGTAGGGAACCCTAAAATCACCTTGAGTTAACATGAGTCTTGAAAGCATGCAAGATTTATTGCTAAACCTAAATAAATGAAACTATACAATTAATTGGAAAACTACCATCAGTTAACCAAAACAAGACTAAACTAAATGGACATGTGCAACGTGCAGGTCGTTATTGAAATGAAAGTTAACTAATAACTAACATTAGTTAACTAATCCTAACTGAAAGTCTAAACTCCTCCAAAAATATCTCTGAGGATGAGAAAATCGTGCATAAAATCAGCAATTAGAACTCAACACTGATGTCGAGTCAACTGTTGCTTCTGATTCTATCCTCAGAAATAACTGTAGGATGAGAGTGAGTGTGTAGAAGACCCACTGCGAGGTGGAGAGTCTAAATCCAATTCAATGTGAATTGGGATAGGTGACTGCTCTGGAACTGATGTAGGAACTTGAGGCTGAACCTCAGGTACTGGCGGGCTCTGAACTAACCTCTGAACTGGCTCTGTGATAGGCTGTCTGTCAGGCTCCGTGTGTGTAATAGTGGCAAGCGCCTTGCCCTTTGAATTGTTTGGCGCTTGATCTTTCTTAGGAGGATTACTCCTTTTCTTTTGTTTAGGTTTTGACGAGGAAGGTAACGAAGGATTCACCACTATTGGCGGCTCTGCTCTGGGAACACTTACCCTCCTTGTCTTCTTGCTGTCGAGATAAAGTATACTGTTCTGGATAACTCTACTTGACCTCTCTTTGACCGTTGCATATTCCTTGGCGTACCAATCTACTGTTGGAAACGGTTGTGTATCGACTTGTTCTCTGAAAAACTGAGGAAGAACTTCTCCCTCGTCATCTGATAAACCTCCCACATCTTCTGACAAGAAAACAGAAATCTGTGAAAGAGAGAAGCGGCCGTAACTGCGTCTGCGAACCTCGAAGTCATCTGCGCAATTTGCCCAGTAATCCTCCATAGAAGGCTCGTGATATGTACCTCCAGCAAGGTGAGCTGTAGAATGCCCTGAAAGATCATAGGCACGTGCTTCAACAAGATACTTAAGATGATATTTCTCAAGCTCTTGCCCTGCAATTTTACTATCAATTGCCGACTTGCACCAATACATTCCAAACTGAAAAGGAAAGTTGAGAGATGGTCTGTGCCTGCGACGTAGAAGACGATGAACATCATGCATCTGTCTTAGGAATTCCTGAAAGATTGTCATATCCGAAGGATAACGTGGAAGCTTTATAGTGGATTTCTGTAAAGCGGCGCTTAGATGTAGGTGTATGCTGGGAACTGAATAAACCAATCTGCCCATCCATCCATCGCTGCCCTAGCAACTGCCGAGATACGAACGTGTAATTCCCGGTCCAAGTTCCTCACTGTATAGGTCAAGA
>VDFB02000015.1:307011666-307209205 GCA_007258455.2 Sequoia sempervirens | reverse complement strand
TCTATTCTTACATGTTTTTGAAATAATATAGATAATTTATTCAAATTTTTACATCAAGTTGCCTAACTCTAATTGTTCTGAATTTTCATTGCCACTTAAGGGCTTGTTTGGCATACCATGATCCTGCACATACCCTAATTATTATTTATAATTTTATAAAAAGACATAAATAATAAAAATAAATTTCAAACTTAAATATAAATAAACAATTAAAATAGAATAAAATAAATGCAAAGTCAAAATATATCAAAATCCAAATATTAATAGACAATAATTTTAAAAAATTAATAATAAAAAATAAAAAATTTAAGTTAATAAATGATTAAATTAAAAAAATCAAAATTTTAATTTATTAGAATTGAAATATTAATAAGATATGTATCTAAAAAAGATAATTAATATATTACAAACAATATTAGTTCATTAATAAGAAAGATAATTAATATATTACAAACAATATTAACATTAATTAAAGATAATGTCCAATTGTCGTCAGGTGGAGCTATTGCGGGTGGAGCTGAGGGTAAGGTTTTTTCAAATTTGAGGCTAGTGTTATTGGTGGTGATTTGGTTGACGTAAAGGGGATGTTAGACAATTGTCTAATGAATGGGGCTACTTGTGGGTCCTTTCTGTCGGATAACTCATTTAATGTGCCTCCTATCTTTGGCAATCTAGTTCCTGATGGTACTTCCCTTGGTAAGGTGGGGTCTCTTTTTGTGGCTCTTGAGGCTCTCATTTTTGGAGTTGACAAAGTTGGTTGACAAGTTGGTGACAATTCTTTGGAAGGGAGGAGTTGGTCTAAAATTTTTGGGTAAAAGCCTAAGGATAAGAGCTCTTCTCCTCCAACAGATTTCTATGTTAATCCTATGTTTGGTGAGTATTCTAATTTTGTGTCATATTGCATCATTGAGAAGGGTGTCCAGTCTATGGAGCAATTATTGGTGGGTAATTTTTTGGGGCCCCCTCCTAATATTAAGTTAGTTTATAACCTTTCCAAGAATTGTTGGCATTTGAAGGGGCAAGTTGAGGAGGCTGCTCTTGCTAAGGGTTTATTCTCTTTTTTGTTTTCTTGTGAGGAGGACCTTTTGAAGGTTTTGGTCAAGGGGTTGTGGCTTATTGAAAAATCTACATTCGTGTTGAAGAAATGGGAAACGGGCTTTAATTTGAACTCTTGCTCTTTTGATTTGGTGTCGATGTGGGTGTGTTTTCCTAGTCTCCCTCTCAAATTTTGGGATGAGTAGGTCTTTAAAGGTATTACAAGTACTTTTGGGTGCCTATTATCCATTGAACATTTGACGACTTCAAGGAAACAACTGGTTTAAGCCTGGTTTTGTGTGATTATGGATCAATCTAGTGATTTGTTGACTTCTATCAAGATTAATTCAAAGTTGGGTGTGTGGGACTAGGTGGTTGAGTTTGAGTCTATCCCTTTTGCCTATCTTCATTGTAAGAAGGTGGGTTTGTTACCTGATTTTTAGCTTTTAGCTGAAATTAGGTAACTTAGTGTTTAATTATTTTCTTGTTTTTTAAACATTTAACTTAGATAAACCATAACACTACTAATTTCAGTATGTGTGAAGGAATGATTGTGAAAACAAAGTAGATTAAATTTTTTCACTTCAATGTTGCATTACAAAAAATGTGAAAGAGAATCATAGATATACAAATGCAGTATTTTATTGATAATCTTGAAATATACATGTCCCTCACAAGCCAAGGGACTAACTCTCTTATTCAATGAACCTATGAAACAATTCAAGCATGAATAAGTAGAGAAAGGAAATGTGCATATGAGAATTGAACTAGCCATTGCCTGAGAATGATTGGTTGTAGGTTGCTTGAATGCTCTGCTACTACCCCAAACCACTTGTGTCCCTCCCAACTCCGTAGCACTCCTCACCCTACATCTGAAGGAAACATGATGTTAGAGCAAAGCTCCAAGCAATGAAAGATTCAATCCTTACATACACACCTACCTATGCATGTATAATTTGATCCATAAGTCCATTAAACAAAAACATCTGACACATGCATTTAATTTCTAACTGTTTGCTTCATGTGCATATTTAGGAAAATTTTGATTATTGTTTCATTATCAGATCAATTGATAGCATGTGGGTTAAATGTGGCTCCCACAAGGGTAGAGCTCAACATGCTTTGAAATAAAAGGAAATTGAGAAACTTGATCAAAGATTTATCTGTTATCAATGCATTAAATCAATATGGAATCACACCAGTTGATCAACTTTCATTATCAAATTCAAAAGATGCAACATACTATGTTGATATGT
The DNA here is from genome assembly GCA_007258455.2 of Sequoia sempervirens. Lineage (NCBI taxonomy): Eukaryota > Viridiplantae > Streptophyta > Pinopsida > Cupressales > Cupressaceae > Sequoia > Sequoia sempervirens. The sequence continues at coordinate 307,206,914 of VDFB02000015.1, read as the reverse complement.
CTTTCAATCTTCTTAAGTGGACCCTTGATCCATTTTATAAAAAGAAGTGATTTTGGAGATGCATCAAGTGTCTTCATAGATTCATCAAGTTTAATTATGCATCTTCTAAACAATGAGGAAGGATTTCAAGTTGTTTTCAAGCCCCTCACCATAACCCTATGGGGCAGTCGCATATCACATAGGAAAGTGAGTTGTTAGGTCACCCACATATGTGACAAGTGGTTGTCCAATAAAGAGCAATGGTTGAAAGAATTTCATGATACAAGTGCATAAGGACAATAATCATAAATGTATGCTACAAGTCAATTCAAGGAGAAAATTAGTGGATATGCTCATGACCTTTCATGCAGGGGTTTTGGTTATCATGACTGGTCCAACATGGATCATGATTGCATGCAAAAAATGGCAGTAAAGACAAGTTATAAATGACAATTAAGTAGTCATGATTGAGGAGATGTCTCATTTTGGAAGCCAAGGTCATAGTACAAGTGTATATGAATACCAACCATGAAGGTATGCTACAAGACAGCCATGAAGGTTAGGACAGCGAATAATGAATGAGGTAACACAGGCTGGTCAAAGGATTTTGGGGTAATAAAGAAAGGCAGTAGAACTCCAGTTGCCCATGCATAAGTGAATGACACCAATGTCAAAGAAATGAATTCCAAGAGATGAGCTCAAGTTGCACAAGGCTTTATTCAAGGCCTTCTCAACCAAACATTAGACCAATAGGTTTTCCAGCTAACAATCAATGTATGATGATTTGAGGAAAGGCAAAAGGAAAAGACATTCAAGAAACATCAACTCTAGTTGACATATATATTTGCATATCATGAATATGTCATTATAAGAAGTTTATGACAATAATGGAACCCTCATATGATGTGATCACTTCTAATGGGACAGTCATGTGCATTGGCAGGAGCAAATGGCCTTTAGGGTAACTCAACAATTCAATGCATAAATAATGGGAAGTGCATCAACAAAGTAAGTATGATACTAAGGTAGTAGTTGTGGAGAAACCACATCATGTAGAACAAAGAGTATTAAGTCCTCACAGTGCTCCTATAGCAGTGGAATATGAGTGTTGGGCCTAGGGACTTTCAATGAACATTAATGATGGTTTCCAATTGTACTCTTACCTGATGGAGGTCACCATTCTGATGCAAGAGGAAGAAACATATGCTCTGTTTTGAAAGACTCTTTGACTTTCATGGTGATGGAAAGAAATTGTGCATTGTAAAGAGATGTTGGCAACAAGTCAGTATAGCTAGTTTATTTTGGATGTATGGTATATGCATCATAACCTTGTATGAGGGTTGGAGTAGTAGTTTAATCCATAAGCACATGAGGTGTCATTGTTAACATAGGCATTAGTAATCATGCTTTCAAAAACAAGTGATTGTGAGCAAACATAAATCAAAGATAGTGCTATTGATGCATCATTAAAGGATAGTGATAGTGCACCAGTAGAATTCTCTCTATGTGATCTCATACAAGCTACAGAATAGTCCTAAGAGGGTAAATGAGATAGCAATGCAATGCTCTCATGAATAGGTATATCAACAATGCATGTTGGCCTCATGCTATAGCACACCCATATGCAATGCAAGTGTATGGCAGTCTGGTCTAAAAAAAAGGTGAGAAAGTGCATGATTATGAGAATGAGTTCCATTGTATTGTGCATTTCAAGTAAGGAAAAGGAGCTTCAACCCTCAATCTTTGTCAATCATTGAAGTACAAGGTGACAACCTATAGATAGAATAAGTAGGGGATGTGGTATGCATAAAGAACAAGGAAGTCATCCTCATGGGGGCAATGCATGGAAACAATCAACAAAGTTTTATTGCAATGCCTTTCTTAAGGTCCTGAAAAATAGCTAGGTAGAAGCAACTTATGGTGATGAAGGAAGACAGATGTACCATGATGCAAGAAGAGAGCAATTCCCAAGGGTGGGGTAGTACCATCATCTTAGGTACCACTGCTGCAAGATAATAAATGACAATCTTTGTGTTTGTATGTATGGGGGTCCCAAAGTATGCTTTGGGTAAGGTGCATTCATGGCATCTTTTGGTGAGGGTTTTCCCAAACATAACAATATCTGGCATTATTGCTACACATATGTTTCAACCATACAAATGCAATAAGAATAAATGATAGAAACAAATAGTCTCTCCTGACCATAAAAGGAGAAAAGAACCAAGTAGTGGGAGACGAAGAACAAAATGAATTGTTGTTCTTTTCATGGTGCCTATCTATGCCACTGGGTCAGTATATCCTTGTGGAATCCAAGATGTGGGATGTGGAATCCGCGATGTGGGATGTGTGAGTGAAATGCAGGTTATTCACAGTGACAAACCCATTTTGGGGTTTTTCTCTCAAAAACATTCTACAGAAATGAAACATTTTATCTAGAAAATCTAGTTAAATGCCTTCTAAAGGACACATTTTCCTACAAGTTGAGGTTTCCAGTGTACCCATATTGTGCAATGACATTTCCCTGTTTTGCACAAAATATGGAAGTTGTTTCTTCAAATTGAAAACATTACCCATTTGGATTTGTTACAAATCTATGAAAGAAAATAACAATATGATAAACATGCTACAGGAGCTAAAAAATGAAAAGGAATTCATGTGTGTTTTGATAGGTTGTGGTAAAGAAACTAGTTTTTTCCTGCAAATGTGAAAAACTCACTTGGGGTTTCAGCAAAATAAGTAACACTATTATTTTTTACAAAGGAATGAAATGAAACTTGCAAAAATAATCATTCTTTTGTAACAAATTTGAGATCTTTATAGAAAATCTAGTGACCCACATGGGTTCTTACAAACAAGTTGCAGATTTTCCAAATATAAAAGTTATAGGAGACCCACATAGGGTTTTTTTCTTTAACAGGTAGAAATGAAGCAAAATTTGGGAATCCAAGTAGACCCAGTTTGCACAATGGAGGCTGAGCCACAGTTGGTTCTTTCTTTTTCTATATCACAAAAACTCATCTAGGTTATCAACATTTGTCAATATTTTTGAAGAATAAGAAGGAAATCAAGAGAATATAGAGGGGTTTTGCAAAACAATGCATATAACACCTTGTTCTTGCTTAAGGCCATAGCCAGTGAGCTAATATGGCCATAAAACAACAGAAAATGCACCAAGTTTACAATAATGAAGCATTTCTAAACAATGTTACAAAAGTGGAAAGCAAAATGAAGGACATTCTAATCTTCCATTCGAGCTTTTCCTGCTCACACAAAAGAAAAAATGGTGAATGAAGGTCGACTAGGAGCTTACCCAAGCTCGAATGCCAGAATGCACAAAGTTTTTTCCATTAAAAGCTTCCTCAAAGCTTCATGAACTTCTCATTAGTGGCTGCTTGAAACATAAGTAACAACGAAAGGAAGAAAAATGATCAATATGGTTAGGAAAAAGGCCCAAAAAATGCTACAGGTCGTGGCCTCTAAGCCCAAAACTGGCCTCCATATAAAAAAAATTGTAGGGTTTATGCCAAGTAAAACAATTACCTGAGTTTCCATGGTGATTTTATACAAAAAATGTCAAAAAACGACTGACAACCAATGAGATCTTCATCATCTTTCTGTGTTTTCTCAAACCCTCATGGTGGAAAACCAAGTTTCTAGATTCTTCCAAAGACCGAATGATGATGTTTTCCATCATTTTTTTATTTTATCATTAGGTTTTGACTTCTTCCTTTTAACATTTCGATGGGATTTTTATCCCTTTCTTTTTAAAAATCAAACTCATGTGAAAAATGTGGGGAGGCCATAACCTTTATCTTCTCTTAGGCATTCGTTGCCTTTCAACTTTCCATTTTATTTTAAACTTTGTTAAGTCTCCACATTACCTCATGTGTTAACACTTAGGAATTTTATGCCTTAGGGTTGTCCCCCTTCTAATCATTGCTATGTGTTTTCCAACATACAAAAGGGAGCACGTATAACAATATATTTTCCATGTGACCCTTATGTGATGCTTTGTAATTGTCCAATGCAAGGTGGAATATTCTTTCCAAGAGTCTTGGAAGTTGGCCATATTGGCCAAGTGCTATTAATGACTATATGCCTTTACAAACCAATGAATATGACATGTGTGGGCAAAATGCAGAATATGGTAAGTTAGTGGTCATACCTTGGAGGTTTTTTGTAAACTTCTAAATATCATTTTGCAATGACTTTCAATGTTTGGAATATAATCTAAGTGATTTTAAATCACTTTATTTGCTGCAAATTGTAATACATTTTAAATGGTGGGGCCCTTTAAATTGAGCTTAATTGTAAAGTGATTTGTTAAGTGTTGTTTTATAAATCACTTTACAAAATCACTATATTTAATGCTTTAAAAGGTTATGTGTTTTCAAAAACACACATTGCATGATGGGGATATGGTCAAATGTTGTAATAGGACCAATGATGATTTGCAGAGGTGTGGGAAGTGTGAGATGTTGTTTGGACTGATTTTGGTGAAGGGGGAGGCCAGCTGGAGGTATTTTGTCACACTTTTGGGATGGCTATTGACTTAGCTTGTTTTTTCTCCATTTAGAGGACATTTTAGAGACTTCTAGAAGGTTCTTTTGGGGCCATTTTTGTTCTATATGAGTAGAATCTTCTAGAAAACTTGTGTGGGAGTTTTGGTGGGTGTTGGTTAAGTATGTTCATTTTGAACATTTTAGGGAGTTCTTTCTTTTTCTAGTTGAACGATAGCTTTCTTTTCTTGGAGTTGTTTTCATGGAGTTGGATTGTAACTCAGACAGGAATATTATATAGTAAGCACTTTGAATTAATAGATTGGAGTATTTTACCTTCTCTCTTCATGTTTATGGTGTGTCATTAATGGTTGATCAGTCTATTTTGTGAAAATTAATTTTCCTTACAAACTTGTCCCATGTTTCATGCATCCATTTGACATAAAATGCATGTTTACAGGTTATAAACTATGTTGTTTAATGGTGTTATTGATTGTGAAGTCTACTTTTCCTTTAAAAAAAACTGTTACAGACCTCTTTATAAATTACTGATGTGAACTATATTGGATAGGGAGTAGTGTGATTTGGTTTTTAAATATTGATTTGAATGTGCAAGGCTATTAGTAGGTCTAGGTTTTTGGCATATCACCTTAGTTTCTTTCTATGTTAGGTTTATTTTATGCAATTTATTACCCTTATCTCAGAGTTTAAAAGTAGTTAGATTGTATCAAAAATGGGAAGCCAACCCTTATCATTGGAGATCTGCTTTCAAATAGGTCACCCACAACCTAAAAGCATTCCCACGTTGGTCCAAATTTGTTAAGTTCTTTAAAAATCTTAGCAAACAGGGTGCAAATTTGGTGTTCTAAAAAGGTCATTGGGTGAAAAAATGCTTGTTGAAGCCCAACAAGCCTCCCCAAAAGGTCTCATTCCCTAAGATGGATATTATTCAACCCTCAAAATTTTAGGAGGTTGGAAGGTGTCATGAATTAGGGGTTGTTGTGGGTGTTGTTGAGCCTTCAACTGTTGTTGTGAATGAAGTTGGATTGGGTCATGGTGGTAGCTATGAGGCTACTATTGGATTTTCTAGTGGTTTTTTCCCTACTCTAGAGATTTTGGGGAGAGCCCTGTTGTGGTAGAGGATGGTGAGGTTGTGGAAGCCAAGGTTGGAAGTATCTCTTCGAAGGTTGATTTGAATGCCTCTGCTATGGTAGAGGGGGAGCTTGTGCCGGTTATGGCTGAGGAAGTGGTTGTCAATACCTTGGCTCTTATGGTGGTTGAACCTAAGAAGGTGATACCATTGAAGATGGTATCAAATGTTGTTTATTCTCTCTTCAAAGAGGTAACTAATGTTACCACTTATTCTTTTGTGGAGAACTCAATTGTGGCTTCAGGGGTGGTTGCCTTTGGGGATTTGAAGTTGGTTGAAGAAGTTGTCATGAAAGTGTTAGAGAAAGAGAAGGTGCTCACTTCTTTTGTCAAAGTTTGTAGATTTTCTAGTTCTTTGGAGGTGGAGGCTTGGGATCCTCTTCCCTCAGCTTCTAAAACTCAAAATACAAAGAAAATTGCTTCTCCTATGGTGGGTATGACTACTAGAAACCGTTTAAAGTTAGATTGTGATTTTGGGCTGAGAGGTAGGGGGAGACCCTCGTTGTAACAAATTTGGGAGAAGGAAATAAAACTTAACATTGTTGATGGTTCACAGATGACTCTACTTGAGATGGGCCTCAAGGGCTCCTCATAGACTCCTTTATGAAGATCCTTTCCTGGAACATCCAAGGATTGAATAATCCTCATAAATAGGATTTTCTTGCTAATCTAGTAAGATATCATCATCCTGATATCATCCTGATTTAGGAGACTAAGATGGGTGTGGATAAGGTGGAGAAAATAAATAAAGGGTTGTTTAAGAATTATGGTTTTTAGGCATTTGATTATGATGGGGCTTTTGGTGGTGTGGCTAATTTCTGGTTTGTTTATGGTTCTGGTCTATTTGGTTTTGAAAATCATGTTGCTACCTCCTTTTCTAGTCCTAGAGATAACTTCTCATGGGTGATTTCTAATATCTATGCCCCTAACTTGAAGTGTACCTAGAAGCTTTTTTTGGATGGATTGCACACTTTTAAATCTCAATTCTTATTTTAGAATTGGTTGGTCATGGAGAATTTCAACACTCCATTGAATTATTCAAATAAGTTTTGGGGTTCCTAGGTTGTAGAGGATAGTTAATTCGATCTTATGAATTTCATCAATGATAATGCTTTGTTGGATTTGGATTTGTGTGGAGCATCCTATACTTGGTCCAATAGGCATGCGAGGGATGTTATTGTTTAGGTTAAATTGGATCATGTTCTTATTTTTCCTGATTGGTTGTAGTCTTTTACTTGTTCCCTTTGGCCCTTATGAGAATTGGCTCAGATCATTTTCCTATTTCCTTATATGTTGAATCTTTGGGTCGAAAGAAGGTGTTCCCTTTTAGATTTGAAAAGATTTGGATCAGCCAACCAGACTTATGATCTAGAATTATTGATTGGTGGAGTATCAATGCAGATGGTTCTACGATGTTTAAAGTTTCTAAGAAGCTTTCCTTTGTTAAGCATAATATTATCTAATGGAATAAATCCTCTTTTGGTAATATTTTTAAGGAGAAATATGTGATTAAGGCCAAATTGGATGTTTTGCAATAGAGAATTCAAACTAGTGGGAATGATCATTCTATTCTTCAGAAGGAAAGTAATCTTTTAGCTAACTTGCATAATATTGTGGCTAAGGAGGAGGAGTTCTGGAAGAAAAGATCAAGGGCGATCTGGATTTGAAGTGGGGATAAAAACACTCATTTTTTCATCTCACTATGTTGAAGCAACGATCCTCTATCAAGATTTCCAAAATTGTTGTTGATAATCACTCTTTGGAAGTGGATGATGAAATTAAATCTACTACCCATTCTTTCTTTGAGAATTCGTTGTCTGTAGATTGCCCTCCTGATCCCATTTTCTAACAGATTTTTCTTAATGTTATTCCTAACTTGGTGACATATGAGGTGAACAAGGGTTTGTCGTGCATTCCTTTTGATGAGGAAGTGAAGAAGGTTGTGTTCTCCTTTGAAGGAAATAAGTCCACTGGGAGGATGCTTTTTCTATGCTTTTCTTTCAGACCTATTGGGAGATTATCTCCAAGGATGTTATCATTCCTACAAAGCCTAGGGCCTTGTCTTTTTTTTTTTTTTAGGCCTATTAGCTTGTACAATTATGTTCATAAAAATTTCTCTAAAATTTTGGCTTCAAGGTTGCAGGTGGTCCTCCCTCGTATTATTTCTCCTCAGCAAAATAACTTTGTTCTTGGGAGGAAGATTTTAGATTTGGTGCTTACATTGCATGATAAAATCCACTCTCTTAAGGTTAATAAGAATCTTGGTCTTATTTTGAAGTTGTATTTGGTGAAGGCCTATATGATCAGGTTAAGTGGCCTTTTCTGTTTAATATCCTAAATCCATTTGGTTTCTTAGATCAGGTTCTGCAACTAGTTGGTCAATTAATCTCTTATCCTTCCTTTTCAATTTTGGTGAATAGGTCTCCTTCTACATTCTTTAGAAGCTCCCATGGGTTGCGACAGGGTGATCCAATTTATCCCTTCCTCTTTATTATTATGGTGGAGTCTTTGGGTAGATATATTCTTCAAGTTATCTCTAATGGTGTTTTTAGAGGTCTTTATCCTTCTTCACTTTAGCATTGTTGTTTGCATCAACAACTTGTGGATGACACTATTATTCTTGCTAAAGGTTTGGTTGCTATGGTGAAGTCTATTTGCCTCATTCTTTAGCCATATGAGGCAGCTTCTGGGAAAAAGTTAAGCTTTCCTAAGAGTACTATGTTTTTTCTTAATACTCTGAAGCATCACCAATAGAGGAATGCTAGGATTCTAGAATGTGGCATGGGGGAACTACCTTCCACCTATTTAGGGCTTCCTCTATGTTCTAATGTGGTTCTAGACTCCTTTTGGTATTGTATTATTGATAAGTTTAATTCAAAAAATTTTGGTTGGAAGGGAGCTCTTCTTAGCCAAGTTGGGAAAATTTAGTTAATTGAGTTAACTTTATAGAATCTTTTGGTCTATTCTTTAAGCATCTTCTAGATTCCTAGGAGGTTTTGGGAGAAGATTGAGAGTATCCAAAAAATATTTCTTTGGTCTAGTGTGGAGGAGAAGAAGTGGCTACATTTTCTTTCTTGGGAGGAGGTTTGCAGGGCTAAAGATTAGGATGGTTTAGGTCTTCGTAAATTGAAAGACTTCAACTCTAGACCCTCCTTGCTAAACGGTTGTGGAATCTACTTTTGGATGGTGAGGAATGGACTTCTATTTTTTATTTGAAATATTTGAGTGGTTTTGAAAATTTTAGAGACCTTTTGAGGGATGGCTTTGTTCCTCCTTCGAGTTCAGCCCTTTGGAACTTCATGTTGAAAGCTAATCCTATTGTTGTTGATGGTCTATGTTGGGTGCTTGGGAATGGAAGGAGGATCATGTTTTGGGATGACTAGTGGATTGGTCATGGCCCTTTGAAAGATGAATCTTGGGTGGCCCCTTTCAAAGATCTTTGTATTGGGGAGTGGGGCCTTTTGGTGTTAAAATATATTTTCGATGGTAATTGAATTAGACTTGATTTGGTTAATAGGGATCTTGAACCTCTTTATCATTTTTTTATCTCGGATTCATATTCTGACTTCTTCCCTTGCTGACTCTGTGGTGTAGAGGTTTGCTTCCAATGACTAGTTTTTGGTGTCTTCTACCTTTTCTAATCATACTCAGATCTTTGGTCCCTCTCCCTTCTGGGGGCATTTGTGGAATCCTAAGCTTTTTCCCAAAATCAATATCTTCTTCTAGCTTCTCTGTCAAGATAAAATTTTGACTCTCAACAATCTCTCAAAAAGGGGTATTGCTTTTCCCAATAGATGTTTCTTGTGCAAGGAAGCTACCGAGGATGTTTTTTATCTTCTGGTTGGGTGTAATTTCTCTTTGGATGTTTGGGCTCATGTTCTTCAGATGTGGAACTTATCTTTGGTTTTTCTTGCTTCTATCTTGGATCTTTGCTTTTAGTTGGTGGCTCCTCAGAATTTTTCTCTCTCAATGTTATGGTCTCTTATTTTGTCACATGCGGCATGGGGGATTTGGAAGGAACAAAATAATCATTTTTTTTGTCATTTGGAACTTCCTCCTTCAAGGTTTGCTTTCAAAATTTGTGAGGCAATGAGAGAAATTTTTCTATTTGAATGTTTGGTGCTTCATACTTTTGGGTCTAAGGTTGTGGTTTCTAATTATGATTTAATGGTGGGGAGTCATTGGAACCTTTCTTGTGATCTTTCTATTCCTATTAAGAAGACTAAGGTTTCTAGGGAGGGGGTTCAGTGGAAAGCCCCATCCTAGGGTTGGTTCAAAGTTAGCTTCAATGGTGCTACTAAGGGGAATCTAGGATTTTCTAGTTGTGGGGGAGTGTTATGTGATGAGAATGGTAGGTTTGTCTCTACAGTGTAACTCCCTTTAGGAACCCAAACAAACCACTATGTAGAGGAAACAACAACTTATCATGTCCTTTTACTTGCTAAAGAGGTGGGGGTGACTAAGCTTTGGTTAGAAGGGGACTCTCTCAACATTATAAATTGTCTCCTTAAGGTAATTCCACTATCATGGTCTATTGTTCATTTAATTGAAGATGTGCTTTCCATCATTAGATCCTTTGATGATGTTTAAATCTCACATCTTTTTCAGGAGGCTAATTCTCTTATTGATGGGTTCACCAATTTGGGGGTTGTGTCTCATAATCATTGGTACTCTTATGATGCCATTCCTTTTAATCTTTAGAGTATTTATAATCATGACCAATTGTCTTGCCATGGTAGCAAAAACATTGAGAGAAATTATTTTATTTCCTCTTCCCTTGGTTTATGAACTTTGAGTTCAGAGCTTGTTCGTTTGATTATTGCATATCTTTTAAAAACAAGATCATGGGTTGGGAATTTAATGTTAGTTATAGTATTCATGGTGTTAGGCTAACATAGTTTATGGGTGTTATTTGGGTTTGCTTCTAGATTGTTTGATTAACCCTTTCTGCTCATAGGAACAAGGTGAAGGTTGTGAGTTGCTTGTTTCAAGTAGCTGTGGGAGGAGATCATTGCAAAGTTGAGCCACTTTCCTGTGAGGAATTCATTGGGAATGAGATTGTTTAGGAATACCTGGAGAAAGGTGGTGTTTTCCCTTACTTGCTCAAACTTCATGGTGTTGATTTGAAGGTGACTAAGGCCTTTATGAATGGTTGGAACAATAGAATGTTGTGTTACCAGGGTGTGGAGGTGAATATCACTAAGGAGTTTATTGTCAAGATTACTGGTTTATCAATGAAGGGAAAGAGGTTTTACAGAGGTCGTGTTGCTTCAAATACTGCCTTAGCTAATTTTTTCAAAGGCAAGGAAAGGTAGAGGATGAGGTGCATGGAGAGCAGTGGGTATGATCAAAATTCAATTAAGGCAGTATGGAGAGATGTGGAGCTAGCTATAATGAAATTCTTCAGGCTCAATGGAAGGTACTTTGGATTTATGGCTACTACTTTATGTTGCTTAATCATTTCAAGCACAACAATTTGGTGGCATTCCCCTATTACTCGCTCATTTCGATGGAAACTAGTATTGATGATCATAGAAATAACCCTAGTAAAGCGATTCTCCATGAGGGTCTCATGAAACTTATTATTGATCACATTAAGTTTGAAGTTTTTACCTGAAATTCCTAAGCTTTCTTTTGCTCACAAAAGAATGGGATGGTGACTATGAGGAGGAAAATTCTGAAAATGAGGTGTCATCGAAGGATGAAGGGGAGTCTAAGGATGATTCAAAGGCTTCTAAGTCTTGGTCAAAGGGCTACAAGATTAACATTGAAATGAAGGAGGTTGCTTATCCTTCTATTAAAAAGAATTTAAAGGGGAAGAAAGGGGGCACTAAGAAAGAGAAGTGTATCCTTATTTCGAGAGAGGATGGGATGAAAGGTGTGGAGGAGTCCCTTGTTCTATGTGACAAGGGGTTTTAGGAGAATTTTTGTAAGGGTAAAGATCAGGCTATGGTGGAAAATGTTCTAGAGGGTGTGTTGGCCCACAATTGTTGTTGCACCAAAAGATTGACCTATTAATGCCTGATACAACTGCTAGAGTTAACAAATCCATGAGAGGCGGTTAGTCCATGTCATGAATCCCGAGGGGAGTGTTGGCCATCTGCCAACAAAATCTCCCTCAGCATTACCCAAGGGGATTCGAACCCAAAATTTTTGGCTTTGATACCAATTGTTGGCCCACAATTTTCATTGCACCAAAAGATCGACCTATTAATGCTCAATACAACTGCTAGAGTTAATGGATCCATGGGAGGTGATTAGTCCATGTCACGAATCTTGATGGGAGCACTGACCATCTGCCAACAAGGTGAGGGTTTCATGAATTTTGGGAGGCACCTCTCAAGCATGGTGGTCTAAAGTCCCATATTTGCAAGGGTGATGAGTAGGTTAAGCAAGTTGAAGACAAGAAAGGGCTTCTTGAGATGTTGGCAAAGTCAGCCAAATTTTCTAAGAAACATAGGGTGAAAGTTGAGGTTATTGATTTGGATGACTCTCCTATTGAGGATTTTGAGGGAAAAGGTAGGAATCAGAAGGACCTCCATGAAAATTTTGCTTTTCCTACTGTTGCATCGATGAATTGGGATGAAATTGTTTGGATTTTTTTTGTAGAATGGTGGAGGATGGCTTTAGAAATATCGTTTCTCTTACTAAATGGCTCTTTTTAGAGGTCAAGGACCTCAATACCAAGCTAAAAAAGTGGCAGGATGTTTGTGTGGATTTGGTGAACTACAATGAAAAGAATGGTTAGTGAAAGATAAGGTCAAAACTATGAATGCGATCCTTGATAGGGTAGCTATGGATGCCGAAAAACCTGGAAAAAATCATGAGAAAAGAATGGCTACTTTGGAAAATATTGTTCACAGGGTTCATCAGGAGCGGTTTGTGGCTATGGAGGATAGAGTGAACAAGATCAACAATGAATTGCAAGTTGTGGTGAGAATTAGAAACCAGCCCTTGAAATCTAGTGCGCAGGGCTTGTCTTTATTGAATGAAAAAGCAATCAATTGGACTAGTAAGAATCTAGACCTTGGTGAACATGAGGAGGCTATTGCTAAGATTAGTCATATGAATTTGGTGGAGAAGAATGTGGATGTTGGCCCATGCGTGGAGAAGGATGTGGAAACTAGACCATGCTTGCGTACTAGGAGTAAAACAAAAAAGAGGGCATCCATTTCATTCCAAGAACTTGAGGAAGTGGTAGAGATGCATGACAAGTTCATCTCTAGTAATATGGATTCGATTGAGGTTCTTGATCAACCTTTTATGTTGATGTTTTGTTGTTTTTGTTGTCTATTTGTCTATTGTTATCTTTTGATAACATTTTTGGCTTTTTTGGGGTGTGGGTGCTTATGTTTCTTTCTCTTTAGTAGCTTCCTATCATTGTACAAGGTTTTGGGACCCCTTCAAAACCCGCTTTTCCATATCAAAAACATTAATTAAAGATAAAATTAATTAACAAATAAAAAAGTTATTATAATATTATCAAATTAACTATAAATATAATTGAATATTAAATAAGTTAAAATTTCAAAAATGAAAGTGATACTTCAAATAAATATTAAAAAAAAAAAAAAACCGTGCTAAAATTGTTAAAGTTAGAATTTAACTTTTACACTAAAAAGTATAAGTAACTAAAAAGTTAAAAATAAAATGAAACCTATTGAAAAGGTAAAGGTAAAAATTCAATTCTTAATTTTTAATTTTTATTATTGAAGAATAATTATATTTATTAAAAATTATATATATATATAATCATTATTAAAATAAATTTAAATTTAAATTTAAAAATATTTGAGAATATAATTTATAATTTATTATTTATATATTATTTTTATTATAAGAAATCTAAAAATCTAGAAGTTTGAAATTTTTTAAAGAAAAAAAATGCATTCTTATCCTACTTGCTATCATGTTGGCGTAATTTATTCACTGACATGGTGCTCTAGCTGGACATCAGTAATCTCCACTGCCACTATAGTTCAATTGCCTCAACAACCGCATTTAATTCTTCTTCCCTCCTTCTACTCTTTCTTCTATCTTCTTCAATGCATCTAGACACTTATTATTTTATGTATCTAGAAACTTCTTCATTGTTGGAAACGTAGCTCTGTTTTGAAAATGCTTTTGGTTCCGAGGTACTCTATTTTTTATGAAAAAAAATGATGGAATGAATGTATCAACATAGGAGCACAGGTAGCTTTTCTTTTGATTAAAGGCATTAATAAAAACTCAGCTTATTGAATCCTCCAGATTTCCTTTTATCTTTTTTGTGCATATTTCCTCATTTCACTCTGCATTTCATTACTTTTGTTTGTCTCTGTCTCTACCAAAAAAGTGGTATCAAAGCAATTAGCAAATTTTGGGCAGTGATATCAAATGTGGGAACATTTCAACACTTGTCTATGAAAGAAGAAGCTTTCACATAAGAAATCAAAGGAGGACGATGGAATTTTCAAAAGCATTTTAACATAGCCAATGATTAAAGAAGAGTTGTTGGTAAAAGAGGCTTGCATGTAGAGTCTTCCCAGCCATAGGAGGGAAAACCCCTATCTGTAAAGTCAAATAAATCAAAGGAGTCAAAAGGGAGAATCCACCATAGCGTTAAGGCAGAATTTTGCAGATCTTGGAGCAGTGAACACAGGTAGAGGCAAAGGCAAGTTTATTTATTTTAAAAAATCAAGGCAGGAACAAGTGGAAGTATTGCACAACCACAAATTCCAATCTTCAATAAAAAAAATTATTAATATTGGAGCATAAAAATGAAAACCTTGATTTGCTCCCAAGATGTTTGGGACTTGGTTGAAAATGGGTTCCCTAAACTAGCAGACCAGCAAGCTTATCAGGCTCTGTCACAAGCTGAAAAGGATTGCAAAAGGTGGTTGAGTTAGCTTTCAAAGCTTCATACAAAAATGAATCTTGTCTATGGCATTTAAGACTTGGGCATTTAAACTTCAAAGGATTACAGTTGTTACACAAGAAAAGAATGGTATATGGACTACCACCAATAGAGCCACTTAAGACAACATGTGAGAGCTGCATATTGGAAAAGCAACATAGGAAAGCATTTCCAGTTGGAGAGTCTAATAAAGAAAATCATCCACTTGAGATAGTGCATTCAGACCTTTGTGGACCTATGCAAACACCATCCATAAGTGGAAAGCTTTATTTCTTGACATTTATTGATGATTTCAGTAGAAAATTGTGGGTTTATTTCTTGAAATATAAATCAGATGCATTTGTTGTTTTTAAGGAGTTCAAATCAAAAGTTGAGAAAGAAAGTGGATACTATATCAAAACATTACGAACCGATCAAGGTGGAGATTTTTTTTTTAGACTGCAGGAATCGGGTAGCACGACCCCCTATAAACTGCAGTGCACCTGGTAAAATTTTTAACGTGACCGGCGGTGCTGGCGCGACACGCCCTCCGGTACCACTGGACAGGGGAGACTAGAACTCGTGACCAGCAGAGCCGCAACAGAATTACTTAGCCAACCGAGCTAGGGCCCCCGCCCTCTTAAAATTTAATATTAAGGTTTGGGCCTTGGTTGTTGGCACTACAGGCAAGAAGCCCCACCAGTTCACCAAGGAGCCTCCCCTTAATAGGAGGGTAAATAACAAACTCCATTGTTGACGCGGTAGAGAGTGACCCCGCGAGGTTTGAACCTTGGTTGTTGGCTCTATAGGCAAGAAGCCCCACCATTTCACCAAAGGGTCACCCAAGGTGGAGATTACATATCAAATGATTTTTAGAATTTTTGAAAAGAAAATGGCATAAGGAAACAATTTACAGCAAGGTACACTCCTCAACAAAATGGAGTAGCTAAGAGAAAGAATAGAAAAATCATGGAAATGGCACGAAGTATGATAAAAGCAAAACATCTACCAAATGAATATTGGGCTGAAGTGGTTGCATGTTCGGTATACATATTGAATAGATGTCCAACAAAAGCAGTGATAAATAAAACACCAGAAGAAGCTTGGAGCAAAAGGAAGCATAACATAGCACATTTGAGGGTCTTTGGATGTGTAGCATACTCATTGATACCTCAAGAGTTGAGAAAGAAACTAGATGATAGAGGAGAGAAGTGTATATTTGTGGGATATAGTGAGCAATCCAAGGCATATAAGCTATACAACCCTATCACAAAGAAGCTGATAATAAGCCATGATGTTGAGTTTGTTGAAGAAGAAGCATAGGATGGCAACATAGACAAAACAACTACAGTTGCAGCTAGTGTTACACAAGACAATGAAGAGAATGAAACTCAAGTTGTGAATCCTACTACACAAGCAAATGTTCCTACAACAAATTCTAGGGCACCTACCACTCCAAATCCAACTACTCTAGCAAGTAATAACAATAGTGAGTCCTCTAATCCAACACTTGCATCACTAAGATCAAGATCTATAAACACTTCAAAGAAGACATGAAGTCTAAGGGAGATATATGATGAAATACAAGAGGCTGAAAATGATGATTTATGCTCTAACTTTGCATTCTTAACACAAGCTGATCCAATTTATTTTGAAGATGCAATTAAGGATGACAATTGGATTGCAGACATGAATGGTGAGATTCAATCAATTGAAAAGAATCAAACTTGGGATCTAGTAGAGCTTCCTAAAGGCAAGGATGTGATTGGATTTAAATGGCTTTACAAGAAAAAGTATAATTTTGATGGAAAGTAGAGAAACACAATGCAAGAATTGTAGCTAAAGGCTTCACACAACAACCGGGCATAGACTACAATGAAACATTTGCACCCATGGCAAGATTGGATACCATTAGAATGGTCTTATCTATAGCAACTCAAAACAATTGGAATGTTTACCAAATGGATGTTAAATCAACATTTTGAATAGCATTTTAGAAGAAGTGTATATAAAACATCCACCCGGTTATGAATTTTTGGGAGAAGAACATAAGGTATACAAACTAAAAAAGGCACTATATGGTTTGCAACAAGCTCCTAGAGCTTGGTATAGCAAAATCAATTCTTATTTTGTGAACAATGGGTTTAACAAGTGTGGCAATGAACTAAATTTGTATGTCAAAGTGAATGATGAAGGAGAAATCTTGATAGTGTGCTTGTATGTAGATGATTTGATATTTACAAGTAACATGTCATTTAACTCATTCAAGGCAATCATGGAAAGAGAATTTGATATGACTAATTTTGGGCTCATGAGATATTTTCTTGGTATAGAGGTAAGTCAAAACGATCAAGGCATTTTTTATATGTCAAAGCAAGTATGCTAATGATTTGTTGAAGAGATTTAAGATGGAAAATGTAAATCCAGCTCCTACACCTGTTGCTTTGGTTTAAAACTTAGCAAGGATGACAAAAGTCCTAGTGTTGATGCAACTTTATTCAAGAGATTAGTTGGTAGCCTTATGTATCTAACTGGCACAAGACTGGATATCATGTATGGGGTGAGTCTCATTTCTAGATTCATGGACAAACCAAAAGAATCACATTGGCAAGCTGGTAAAAGAGTTTTAAGGTATATAGCTAGAACAAAGAGCTTTGGAATTTTGTATACATCTTCAAATGATTACAAACTGATCAAAAGATAGTGATTGGGGAGGCAACATGGATGATAGAAAAAGCATTTTAGGGTATATCTTTCATCTAGGATCGGGTGCAATCTCTTGGGCATCAAAGAAACAACCAATTGTTACACTATCATCAGCTGAAGCAGAATATGTCGCAACCACATCTGCAGCTTGCTAGGCAGTATGGATGAGAAGAGTACTTTTAAATTTGAGGCACCCAAAAGAAGAACCTACATAAAATTTTTGTGATAATAATTCAACAATTGCCCTATCTAAAAATCATATTTTTCATAAACGGAGCAAGCATATAGATACACGATATCATTTTATACGAGAATTGGTGAACAATGGTGACATCTATCTTGAGTTTTGTAGGTCTGAAGAACAACTTGCAGACATCTTTACAAAACCACTTGCAAAGAATGTTTTTGAGCATCTCTGGGAAGGTATTGGTATTGCAGACATACATGGCAGTGAAGATTAAGGGGGAAGTGTTGGCTGACGTGGTGCTCCAGTTGGACATCAGTAATCTCCACTGCCATCGTAGTTCAACTGCCTCAACAACCATATTTAACTCTTCTTCCCTCCTACTCTTTCTTCTATCTTCTTCGATGCATCTAGACACTTCTTATTTTATGTATCTAGAAACTTCTTCGTTGCTGGAAACGTAACTCTATTTTGAAAATGTTTTTGGTTCTAGGGTACTCTGTTTTTGATGAAAAAAAATGATGGAATGAATGTATCAACACAAGAGCACATGAACCTCTATTTTTTATTAAAGACGTTAATAAAAATTCGGCTTATTGAATCCTCCAAATTTTTTTTTATCTCTGTGCATATTTCTTCATTTCACTGTGCATTTCATTGCTTTTGTTTGTCTCTATCTTTGCCAACATAATTATTTTAATTATTTAATATTTTATCATTTTCTCTACTTTTAAATTAAATAATTATTTAATTTTAAAAGTCAACTTTTCCTTTTCCTCTATAATTAAATAATTGTTTTAAATTATTTAATTATTCATTTTCCCTCTCAAACTAAATATTTATAATTATTTAATTATCTGTGACATTTTTATCTATTTACATGTCAATTAATTTCATTCTTATTTTTTCGCATCTCAATTAATTTCCACCCTTGATTGAATTATTCTATAATTTAATCTCCACCATCCATCCTTAACCAAGTTAACCCTAACCCTATTTCATACTACATCTTTCAATCTTAACCATTGATTTTCATATCATATTGAATATATTAATCCTAGCCCTTCATTCCAATTTGGTTTTCTATAAAAGAGACCTGCCATTGTCATTTCAATATTTTGCTATCATTATTATTAGGCTTATTGTTGCATACTGAGAATCTGAGGACAATAAGCATATAAAGCAAGATGGAGAAGGACAATGGAGGTGAATCAACCATAGCATAAGAATTGAGGTAATATTATTTGTTATTTTATGTTTCTATATTCATTTGCGCTTCATTATTGATTTAGGGTATTTAGGGTTTGAATTTTATGGATTCATGCTTTGTACCTTGATTTTACCCTATTCTACAATAAATATTTACAAAGCCCATTAATTTCTCTCAGTGCGGCAACCTCTCTCATGGCTTAGAGAACGGAAGTGATGGCTTGTAAAAGAAAAGGACTAAGCATAAATGATTTACCAGATAACTTACTGATCTTCATTCTGAGTAAAATCTCCTTGAAACAAGCAGTGTGTTGTTCTGTTGTCTCTAAAAGATGGAAGTTCCTTTGGAAGTTCTTACAAAACCTAAAATTTTCATTGGATTTCTTCTCTTCATCATGTAGCCCCCATGGATTCCAAAATATAATCGATGGTATTTTTGAGCTTCATTCTGGTTCCCTTGAATTTTTCGAGCTCAATAATATTCGTTCATGTTGTACAAGTGACATGATTTATGAATGGATTCATCGTGCTGCTCTGAAAGATGTCAGAGAAATTAGAATTGAGAATAACAAGTCACAGCTGTCTAAATTTGAGGTTCCCACATCCATTTTTTTATGTCACACCCTCAGATCTTTGGCTCTCAAGCATTTTGTTCTCACTACCACGCCCGAATCTTTCAGTGGCTTCGCCAGCCTAACAACTCTGAATTTTTATAACGTAGAGCTGAATGACAAGATCATTGAGCTAATGTTGCAATTATGTCCAGTTTTGGAAATTTTAGTACTTGGTAATTGCAGTGGAGAAATTAAAGATATGTTCTGAGAGTCTTATTTCTCTCAATCTCTCCTCTCAAATCAAAGCAATGATAGCAAATTGCGCGCGATTACAGAGCCTTGTAATAAAAGACACATTTCATAGGGTGGAGATAGATTTCTACTTGCCAGCATGTTTAAGTCTATGCACAAATGTAAAACTTGAAGCTTTTACAACTCTCAAATCACTAAGAAAAATTACCTTCACGCACGGGTGTTTCTTTTTGCGTGATGTTATGATTCTAAGAGAATTTCCAGACTTGGAACAAATATGTATACACAAGGCTGAGTGGGCGGCAATGGTAAGTGTTTAACAGATTATTTTATTGCAAATATTGTAATTTAGATCTTTCAAACTAAAGTGGGAGTGTTGCAAATTGGCAACCGCTTCCAGTGTCAAGGGCTTTAAATACTGCATTTGAATCTTCAATTTTAATATTAGAGGAGGGAAAATTCGTTAAAAACATTAGAATCACGTCTGTTATATTTCTTTCATTTTTTTAATCTAACCTATTGATATTCTTATTCTTGCTTTGGTCTTTTGATGGTGTAATGCAGCGATTCTCGCGTCAGTTTTATGAGAATATCAAGTTGAGGAATCTAAAGTGGATTCATCTCAACATAACCTCATTTGCTCAGGAAATTTTACCTTTATTTCACTATCTTTTCGATCTGGCTCCTGCTATGAAAACATTATTAGCTTCCCGCAATAAAGGATTCGATGGCATTAACGGTCGCCGATTTGTTAACCAGCTGTTGAATCTTCAGAAACCATCTACAGAAACCAAAATTCTCATATCAGGAAATAAATTGAAGGAAGCGAGATGCCTCAACTGTGATATTGATAAATTAATCTTGACTGCTAAAGAATTGCAGTGAAAGAGGAACATTATATTTCTGGCGTAACAAAGGACTTATTTTGAAGATTGCATGATCAATTATTTCGCTGTTTTTTGTTTTTCTTAGTTTTAAATCATATTAAAACTGCAGTGCATGAGATTTTATTTTTTTGGCTACTGTCTAGAACTCTTTATATAAGAGATCATACAGTTGATTAATATTGCATCTATCATTTTTCAGTTTGCTGTTCACTCTTTCTGGTGTTCAATTCTTTTCAATATAATGTTAGAGCAGTTTTATAAGTTTTATTCTTCATATTTAGTTTTTTTATTTACAATTT
This sequence comes from Sequoia sempervirens, assembly GCA_007258455.2. Classification (NCBI taxonomy): domain Eukaryota; kingdom Viridiplantae; phylum Streptophyta; class Pinopsida; order Cupressales; family Cupressaceae; genus Sequoia; species Sequoia sempervirens. Next base: position 307,186,321 of record VDFB02000015.1, on the reverse strand, counting down.
ATTTTAGTCGATTTTGCATTGGAAGGATGAATGTTATTATTACACATTGAATGTGAGAAATTATGTGCATTTTGTGTACCCAATGAGTGAAGAATGAATTTGAGCTTAATAAGCTAGGAGTAAGTTATAATTCCTAAATATTTTCTCCAACCATTTTAGCTGGTTACATTGGATGTTTGAAAATAGTGGCACAATTTAGAATATCAACACTCAAGTTTGAATAATTATTTATTTTAATACAATCAGTAATTAAAGAAAAATAAAGTGGAAAAATAAAAATAAAAAATTTAAAACAAATTAAAAAAATTATAATTTGAATTAAAAAGCAAAAATGAGATTGTGAATTTTTACAACCTATGTTAACCTAAATATGAATTGTAAAAATTCACAACCCAAATCTTTAATTTACAAAATGAGGTTGCGCATTTTCACAACCCATTTCCAGTTATTTTCCTCCACTTTAAAAATCAAAAGTATTAATAAATCAAAGCAACATATTCCATGAAGATGGAACTACAATTTAGAAAACTTTCCTCCATGAAATCAAACGGAACACATAGTTTGCAAAAGTTAAGACTTGAATGTACGGCATGCGATTTCAGCGAAGCATAATAGAACAATTTCCAAATACAATCACTTCGTTGTTAATATGTTCTATATGATGTCATGGATAGTCTTTAAAAGCTGTTTTATAGATTATTTTGAAGATTAAACATGAATTTCATGTGTCAAGAGAGATGTTTGTCTTAGTTGATCTACAAGTAAAAGTTGAAAGAAAACAATATCTATTATTAATGTCGTGGAAATTATTCTTTTGCAAAAAAAATCTCAATGTATTTGAATTATATATTAAAAAGTATTAATGCGATGAATTATCTTGAATTGCTAGTGGTGAATTTTTCACAAGATAAATATGTCATGATAAATTTTCCAAATAAATTGTTGATGATAAATTTTCGGATGATAAATTGTTGACTATAAATTAACCTGAAACCATATATCAATTATGTTCTTCTAATATCCTCTACGTATCATCTACGTATCAGCATTGGATCTTAGTCAATATCAGCATTGAAGACAAATTTTGAAGATAGATGTTGGTAAAGATTCGAAAAGATTTGAAATAGTTTGATAATAACTCATCGCAACTCTCACACGCTTTCTGGGTACAAAGTAATATATTATTTTATGTATTGTTGACTATTGTGCTGAACCTTAGTTTTATTATATCGTTGAATCTGTATTTTGTTACGCCCATAGGCGTTCCATTGCTGCTGCATTCTGTACGTGTACATTAAAATGTATTTGACAGCTTAAATTTAAATAAAGATTTGAGTGGCTGACTGAATTACATTGTACGAAAGACCTGCGAGACAAACGATACGGGGGCATTTCACTGACGGCAAGCCTGTAACAACAAAAACAGCATTAGATATACATTTTCTGGTTGTAAAAGAATTTGAGGGAGAAAAGAACAGAAAAAAGAGAAATCTTTGGTAGATTTAAGCTGTCATCGAAAGGCTTGACGAGTTGGTGAAATGTGTGTTGGTGGTGTGGTTGTTGGTGCTGGTGCTGGTTTCGTATGCCACCGTGGAGGAGGCGAAAGAACAGGCGCAGAAGACTGGAGAGGCAGCGCTAGAGACGGCGCAGGAGGCCAAGGAGTCTGCTGAGTCGTGGGCTGATTTTGGGAGGTTATGTGTTATGGATTCAGAGCTTTTTCCTTTATTACAATTTGGGTGGACCTAGCTAGACAAGTGTTTTGTTAGCATTGTTATGTTTAAATTTTATCTCGTTATGGTGGTGGTAGGTAACTGTATCCAAGGATGATACAATTATTCTTGATGGAGGTGGTGACAAAAAGAGGATAGAGGAAAGATGCTAGCAGGCCTGTGTTTTTCATTTGTGAATCTGAAAGTGGCCAATTCATGCACATCCTGTATTAACTGTGTAATCATCATGGCAAGCAGATTAGGGCTGCTCTTGAAACAAGCACATCAGACTATGACAAAGAGAAGTATCAGGAGAGGTGGGCAAAACTTTATGAACTTGATTGCTTGTAATTTGCTGTTCAAGTACAGTTTGGTATAGAAGAATAACAAGAAGTTAACTTTATTTATAGTTTTATCGGTCCTGCTTTTCTTTTGTAGAAGTTGGGGAGAAAAAAGATCAGTTACAGATACTTTAAATGCCACGAAGGCAAGAGTGGAAGAGGGTATTCTACTAGGTCAACATCATGTCAATAGAGGTATACTATTCTTTAATACACAAATGTGGTTAGTAAAGCAACGATTGCTTATTTCAAGCTTAAAACTGCTATTCCTGCAGGTGGTGTTGCCCTTTTATATGCATCAAAGGAACTAGATAAACTTCAAACAGCTAACTTTGACCAGAAGATTGGAGTGCAGATTATTCAGAATGCAGTGAAGGTGTGAGATGCAATGCCCATTTGAAGTTTCTAATCTGGTAATGTTTTATATGGCATCTACCATTAGAATTCTGGTTCTGGATGCTGAATATTCTTGAGATAATATGGCTCTTGGTTATGATGCCGCCAAAGGTGAGTAGAGTATTCAATATAGTTAGAAAAAAAAAAATTCTGAAGAAAAATATTCATTTTTAGTTTTTAAAAATCTTAAATTCATTTTTAAAGTGAACATTTGGGTGTATATAATATAGCTGATGTTTATAATGAGCCCAGTAAAAAGGCATTTTCTGCTTTTGGACCAGGTGAATATGCTGACATAGTTAAGGAAGGAATTATTGATCCCTTGAAAGTAATTAGAACTGCATTGGTTGATGCTGCAAGGTAACAATATTTTTCTATTATGTTGCCCTTGTAATTAGTGATGATATTCTGACAGCATTCTGGAGTGTAATGTGCTATTTACATACAAATTGGTACTCTAAGGGAATCGTTGGTTCCATGGTTTCTAGTATTTGCGAAATCCCCAAGGATGAGAGAGATGTTCCAGCTATGGGTGGTGGTGGCATGGGCGGTATGGATTATTAATAAGAATGTTCCTGTACAGTGTATTAAATGATGTGCTCCACAAAATTATTAGGTTGTAAAGTTGCGTTATATTATGTGCACAACAAAATTATTATTGAGTTGTAAAGCGTATGATATGATGTGCTGTAGGTTTAATTTCATGATTTTCTTTTGGTAAAAGTTTGATAGTTGGGTTGGTTTGTATGTGATAGGTAACTTGGGGAAGAGATATTTTGCATCATCATATTTAAAATAAAAAATTTAATAAATTATTTACAAATTTAATAATTAGATATCTCTGGAGGTTCTGTATATAGATTATTCTAGAAGATAATTGCATTTGTAAAAGTTTCATACATTATGTATTTAAAAATATAAATAATAGCATTTTTAACAAATAGGGTCTTGCCATTTTGAAGGCATTTTCTACTGAAGAGGAACAAGCAGAAACACTTAAAAGTGAACATGATTATCATACCTTGCCAGAGATTTTCGGCATCTCCCCAAGAACAGGTGACAATAAAAAGGATTTCCCACATCCAACAGTGCCAACAATAGCCACCAAAGATCCATGCTTAATCTTCATATTGATATTCTGGAGAGTAGGCTTAGATTCCTCTTCATCCCCACAAAATGTACCATTTTCAACAACAACGGCGAGCTGTTCACCAGGTGGTAGTCTTTCAACTGCCTCAGGATCAAGCTCCTTGCAGGTCATGTATCTATCTAGCCTTTCCAAGGATACCATGGCCTGTGATAGAGATATTAGAGCCTGAGGAAAATTCCTAATTGGTTCCTGCAGAATTTTGAACATGGATGTTGCTGTAAACACTGTTCCTGGTGTAAGATTCACTCCTACTAGAACACATGCAGCAAATGTGATCGCTGATACAAAGGAAGGTGTGCTCCATAGAACAATTACGTTCGTAGTAACAGAATACATAAACTTGCAGAGCCATTCATACTCAGAATCCCGAAGAGACTCTACACGGTTCCGAAAATGTTCTTCCCAAGCCTGAAGCTTGATCACCCTCATAAAGTGTTGGTGTACAACTGGTAGGGTTGTACATGTCTGAGGAAAATCGATTTTCAATTATGCCTTGATCGATTTTTGCACCCAATTTGAGAGCTCTCACCTTTACGCTGGAAAATGTGGTAGTTAGAGGTCGTAGCATTTGACATTACACTTGCGAGTACATTTTTTTGAAAATTTTCAAAGTACTCAGTCTCTTTGAGGTTTTCTCTCAAACCATTGAGGTTTTCTATCAAACCAATGGCCAGCCTTGTCTATGCATTTGCATATTCTTCAAAGTTTAGAAACTCTTTAAACAAATCCATTAACACTTGAAGGCACTTTGTCTAACACAGTGATATTAAATTTGCACCCAATGTAAATATCTATCGATGTAATATAGATATATTATGCAATAAAATAACTAAACTAGTTAACCACTACCAAATGGAGTCCAGCTCTGCAGAGCTGTAAGAAGATTAAATGGCTCTATGTTTGTTAAGGAGCAGAAGCTCCAACAATAGTCAGATGATATAATGGAGTATGTTTGAATGAGCAGTAGCTGAGGTCTTTGAACAACATAAAATATTATGTCTATTTGTTTTCTGATTTATCCTCCCCTTTCATATCGTACAATTGGTATCATAGCCTGAAGACCTGGAGAGCATGAAGATTTTGGTGGAGTCACCAGCAAAAAAAGAAGCTGCCAAGAAAAAAGATTGCTGCTGCGAAAAGAGTGTGTGCTAAGTTCAGTCATAATGTTTTTTCTTTTCTTTTTTTTCAAGTATAGCTTGCAGACTGAAAGGTAATCGCAGGAATGAGGAAGGAGAAAGGCTGCCTAGAAGACTTAAAGAAGAAGAGCAGCACAGCTGATTAATTGCTCAAAGTAGATTGAGGAAATCATAAAAGTCAGCATGGAAGGTGGTGAAAAAGTCTGAAAACTTGGTTGTAGCCACCGTTCAAAGACAAAAGATTTTGTTGGAAGACAAAGGATGCTAGTCAAAGGTTAGATGTAGCTCAAAGGTGGTTGCAGATCAATGGTTAAAATAAATCTTCAGAAGTAAAGGTAACTTCAATTTTTGTTTTGAAAATTGTTATGAGGAAGCTGCAAAAAGATTTATTTTTTGGTCTTTTGAAATGGAAGAGAGATTGAAGCTGTCAAATAAGAGAAGAGAAGAGGTCATTTGAGAATGTAAGTGTCCTATGAGGCTGTTGTATGGATGAAAGAATAGTTTACAGTCAAGAAAGGAGACTGCAAGGAAAATGAAAGAGGAACTACTAAAAGAGATCAGAAGATCAAAGGAGGATAACATTATGTATTTGTGTGAATAAGGCCAATAGAGCCAACTGATGGTAGGATCCTCTAGCACCAGCAGTGTAGCTCAAAAAAAGGTGTTGAAGAAAACAAGTGTTTCACATCTGAACTGATAATGGACTGGTCAAAGGAAAGCCAGAGCTCGTGGTTAGAACATCCTAATAGAAAAACTGGGATTTCCTAGATTCGATCTCTGCAGTTGAGATTAAAGGGGAGTGTTGGAAATATATTCTCAACTGCTTCATTAAATTCTCCAACAGCACCTGTCTTCTAATATCCTCTACGTATCAGCATTGAAGACAAATTTTGAAGATAGATGTTGATAAAGATTTAAAAAGATTTGAAATGATTTGATAATAACTCATCCAGCTCTCACATGCTTCCTGGGTACAAAGTAATATATTATTTTATGTATTCTTGACTGTCCTGCTCAGGTCTTTGTAGCAGCTCAAAAAAATCATTGTAATGTTTTTATTGTGATCAACATAAAATATTATGTCTGTTTGTTTTCTGATTTATCCTCCCCCTTTCATATCTTACAAAATAGTGACTTAATCTTGTTAAGCCTTGTAGTTTGGAGATAGTTGTATCCTGTAGGGAATTATTGAACTTTAAATCTGACTAATTACATCAAGCAAGTAGTTATTATCGCTTATTATTTGTCAGAAGTTAATACTTTTTGAAGTTGATCAAATGGTCATGCAGGTTGATTGCGTAGCTTATGATCTTATATTTTTCTTTCCGATTACAATATAAAAGAAAGTGTGAGATAAATTATCTTGAAAGCGGGGTATGCATGTCATACTGTGGACGCACTGGCTATGACCGAATACCATTGATGGAATGCAATGATCGTGGAATGATGTACAGACGGAGTTAGAAAAACCTACCCTATGTATGCATATTGTTGGGTAGGCATTAATGGGTTTGACTAAAGGATTTTCAAAATCATTCCCACTTTACCATTATCTCTCTCTAGCCAACGCAAATGCATGTAATTTAGAAGCACATACAGGACACGTGAATTCCTATACAGATTACGTAAAGGGGATTTTTCAAGCAAATGTATCTAGAAAGTGTACGTCAATATCAACTTTGTATTAATCAGATGTTGAGTGCCTATACTAGCATAAGCATGGAAACACAGGAAAGTGCAGTGAAAGATTTATTTATATGTATTTTTGTCTTCAAGTCCACCAGATAGGCTTTGCTTTAGATTGTGTAATTCTCTAAGCCTCTTGCATATTACATAAGATTTCAAGATTGCATTTGGGTTTGGTATAATTTTGTTAATTTACAACGAGGTATACAGAATATGATGATATTGCGGATACATGCAAACAAATTTGAGAACATGTCGAAGGAGAGGTTGTGAATGGAATTATTGCACAATGTTCACAAAGATAAAGGTTCTTTGCAAATGAGTTGATCAGGCAACGTCATCCTAACTCACTTATGAAATAAAAATATCAAGGGTACAAGTTCTTATCAGTGTTGGAAAATACATTTCTTAAAATTATAGATACGAAGTTGGGTCATATTAACTTGCAGAATTTTTTGGAAAACCACGGAAGAGGGGAAGAGATCACCTCTATCTTAGAGATTTTTTAAATGTAGATTAGTTCATGATTTTGGCTTCCCAATATTAGCTCAATGCCTACACTTGTTTTAGGAATGTATGAAAGATTACAATCAAAAACTAGGGAGGTCAAGACTATTGATGAAAAGCTAGTGGCTAAACTAGATAGTGTTTCAATCAAAATTGTTTTCAGGTTGCCTCTTAAAGACTAGTTTGTGAAAAAAAAAAAGGGGGATTGCAAAAGTACACTTTGACAAGAAGAAGGATGATTGTTGCAACACCATAGAAAGGAATTGGTTACAAGTACCAAAGGGAGGAAAATCCCAATTGCCCAAGGTTCTACAAAGGTCAATATTCATCAACAAAGTTTTGAATTTGATTTTTTTTGCTTCACAAGTTGATGGGGAATGAAGATTCAAAAGAGTTCTAAAAATGGATATTCCAATTTATAATTATCATATGTGCAAGAAACCGGTTTCTCAATTGTGGAGGGATTATCAATGATAATCTTCATAATCAGTTGACTTTCTTAAAAGATAATCAATATTTCTATATGGAATCTTATCTCTTCTATGCGATTTCCAATATGAATATATGGTTGAATCTCAACACTAAGGGTATATATGATAACACCACTCAAATTTCTAGCTATTAGATGCAGCTCCAATTGGATCAAAACTATATCCATTTTAGGAGAGTGAATGAAGCATTCACTATGTTGACAGTCAAGATACTTGAAAAGAATATAGGAATTAGAATTTCATTAGAAGCAACCATTCTTATCAAGAAATAGGGTAGCTATTACATCCAATTCCCAAATTTCACATACATCTAGGTAGGAGGGTATGATGAATATCCATACAAGATGAGTCCTAGTTATGTTGATGATAAGTTCATCTTGATTGAGATCTATAGGAAAATTGGAGTGGTCAACAAAAGGTGCAAAGAAATTAGGAAAGGAGGAATTTAATTTCCTATTGGCCTAGGTCATTGTAGATGTAATTATTCTTTTGATGCTCAAATGTTGATGGATTATTGGAAATGTTAAAAATGCACTTTCACATAATGAGGATCTCGTTCGATAATAAAAATTGTCAAAAATAACTTGGATTTTAGTCCTCATTTCCCCATAATTAAATATTTTTTGAAAGATTGCGAAGATTATTATGAGGTTCGCAAGAGAGATTGGATAAGCTTCACTTTGAAGTAGATTAAATATTTCAAGCTTGGTTGGGATATATGAGGGATTGAAGATGATGAAATATATTTGGTCAATCCCATATATTTTGAAAAGATTCAAGTATAACATTTACCTCCTATTATTTGGGAAAAAGAGGTCAGGTGTACACATTAATGATAGAACTACTCATATACTCAAGAGATAAAAAGATTGGGTTAAGAGGAAAGGCATCAAAGCCATAACCACAAGACCTTTAGGCAAAGATGATTCACCAAGGAGAAAAAGTGACAAACAAGAAGGTTCTTCCTCTTCTTCTTCCCTTTCCTAAGCTTCTACTATAATCTCTAGTTCTCATAAAAGCATGCAAGGAGGTGGTGATTATGTAGATCCTTCTAAAAATATTGATCTCAAAACTATGGGGGGATGATCCAAATATTAGAAAGAAAATATAAAAGCCAAAAGAGGACATTGAATCCTATACAAAAAGAAACCAAAGAACAATAGCCTATGGATCCTCAAGCTTATCCTAGTGGCAAGGATCAAATCACAGTTGCTTCTCCTTTTGTTCTCATCATTTCTCCATGTCATGATGAATCTCATTCTCCTATTATTGTAGATCCCTCATCTTTGCTAATTATCGATGCAATTCTAAAATATACTTACTTTCCCTATTATCGCTAATCCACTTGCATCACTTGATTCATCAACTACAAGTTGTGAACAATGACATAGTATAGGTTATTTACACTTGATTTATATGGATTTGAAGCATATTTAATCCATTAAGCATCAATCCTAATAAGATATTCAATGTAAGCAAAGTGAAGAACCCATTAATCTAACATGCTAAAAACACGAAAGCTTGACAAACATTTATCTTAAGACATTGAAACTTATCCTATTGGAGGAGTGGTGTTGCATTGATGTGGAATGGATAATATGATCTTTTCCAATCAATTTTATTGATTAAAATTGATGGAAACTAATGAAAAAGATGAATGAAAGTTGATTTAACATGATATATATTCTATATTTCCATGCTCATGGAAGCTATCCAACATGCCTACTTGATAGAAAACTTTCTCTTCAATATCAACCTACTCAAATTTGGGACTAGGACATGCTAGGTTTTGGGGAACCTACTCAATATTTTGGATATGGCGGAGCACGAGCGTGAGCAAGGGCAGGAGAAAAGGAATTTCAAAATTCAAAGCAATGGGAAAGGAAACAGACCAAGATCAAAAAATCAACAGTTGAATCAGGAGCTGGAATCATGTCAAAAGCAAGGTAAGGATGACTAGGATGATGTGGACTCCAGAAACAAAATACAGGTGGAACCTGGGGGAAAGGAAAATCCAGAGATTAACCCTGCAGCATCATCCACCAGTAAAAACAAGAAAGCTAAAGGGCGTGTGGGGACCACAGATGGCACTGGCGGTAATCGCAAACCCTAGACTTCTCTATTCGAGGTAAAACCTAATGGAAAATCTTCTTTTCCTCCAATGCAAAATATTTCATCTCTAGTAGGAGGTAATTTTGCTATCTTTATTCCAAATCAGCTCATTAACCATAATATAGCTTTAATGGAACGAACTCTGGTAGGAAAGTTTATGGGCCCTAGACCAAATATTGAAGTGGTCAGGGAGTTTGTTAAAACTAAATGGAGAAATAGTGGGAAAGTTTTTGCTGCTGCTCTTCCGAAGGGTTTTTTCGCATTTGATTGTACCTGCAAATAGGACATCATGGTAGTTAGAAGTGGAGGTCCTTGGGTGATATGGAAATCATCCCTGGCTCTAAAGAAGTGGTCATCCAACTTAGATCTTTCAAACTCCATCTTTGAGAATGTCCCAGCTTGGGTTAGACTTCTAGGCCTACCCTTGGAGTACTGGAGTGAAGATATCTTTCATGGTATTGCGAGATCCTTTGGGGAGCTCCTCTCTATCGATTCAATGACAGCGGCAAGAAAGAGATTGGTCTTTGCTAGGATATGTGTGGGTGTATCCCAAGGAGCAGATCTTCCATCTTCGATTGAGATTCAATCTAAGTTGGGTTCCTGGGTGTAAAATATTGAGTTTGAAACCATCCCGTTTGCCTACTTCAAGTGCAAGAAATCTGGTCACTAGGCAAAAAATGCTCCCTAAATGCCACCTCAAAGAAAGAAAAACCAACAGGACCTAGAAAAAAGGAGTGGAAAAAAAAGAATGATTTAGGAGGAGAAAGGAAGGATAACAAAGAGCAGGTATTGGAAAATAATGAGTCTGATACTCAAAGAATCTCTCTAGAGATTGAAGTGGTTATGGAATCTAAAGGTGAGATCCCTTTTGATCATCATTACATGAATCTTGTTAATACATCCCCATCTAAGGAAAGGGAGTCTGATGAAGAAACCTTAGTTGGAGATGGAGATTTGAACCTTTCTACCTCCTTATCCCAAATGATAGTCCCTTTTGATAGAAACGAAGTAATCCCAGGTTTGGAGGATATTCCTAATGAGGGCTTGTCCTTGGAACTGAATATCCCTTTCCCCTCCCCATCTCTTGATAATCTTCCCCCTCAAGGAGCAGTGTATGTGTCGGGTCCCAACTCCCCAGATAGGGTTTTGGAGTCCCTTGAAAATTTGAATCACTCAGTAGCTCTGTCTAGTAATATCTTGTCTAATCAAGAGAATGGTAACATGGACAAATTACCTTGGGAACAAAGGCTACCAACTAATAAGGGCTGGGAGTCCAGTAGAGAGACAAACAGCCAAGAAGAGACTAATAAAGAGGAGAATATTTCAAAGAAGAAAAAAGAAAAAAATACTCAATGGAAGACCCCAAGTGGAATTTCTACTAGATCAAGAGTCAAGGCAGACTGTGGAGCAGTAAAGAACTCAAGAGGTAAAAATTCTTTGAAAAAGAAAAGAGAGTTGAACAGTTTTCAAGATATAGCAGATGGTTCTCAGAAAACCATCCCGAAATGTCTTAACTCCCCTAGTATCTAATGAAGATTATGTCCTAGAATATCAAGGGACTCAATAGCCCCCACAAGCAGGATGTTCTCCGCAATTTTGTTAGAGATCACAAGCTAGATATTCTTCTAATTCAGGAAACTAAAATGCCAAAGGAGAAAATTGAAAAGATGAAACTTTTCCAGTATTATAGTAACCAGGGGAATAACTCGAGTGAAGCTTCTGGAGGCATTGCGACTTTTTGGAAAAGCCACATTATCAGAGGTAATCCGATCTTGGAAGGTATGAATCATATAGCTACTAGATTTACACATATAAGAGATAACTTCAGTTGGATTCAAGTGAATATATATGCTCCTAATAGAAAAGGAATGAGAAAATCTTTTTGGTTAGAATTAGCTGCCTTCAGGAGGATTTTTGATAGAGAAGCTTGGATTGTTATGGGGGATTTCAACACTCCCCTAATGAATGGAGAAAAATTTGGGGGATCCCAGATCAATCTAGAAAGCAAAGAGGATCTTCAAAATTTCATTGATAATCAAGGATTGATTGATATGGATCTTCAAAGAGCCTCCTTTACTTGGTCTAGTCGCAGAAAGGGGTCGGATCTCATACAGGTCAGATTAGATAGATCTTTAATTTCCAATCATTGGTACTTTGACTATTACTGCTCCCTTAGAGCTCTTACTAGAATAGGTTTTGATCATTTCCCTATCACCTTCATTGCAGATCCAATAAAAAAGAAGAGGAACACTCCTTTCAGATTTGAAAAAATGTGGATCTCTCACCCTACTCTTAAAGAGGAAATAAGGAAATGGTGGAATATAAGAATTCAAGGAATTGCCATGTTCAGAGTTGCTAAAAAGTTAAGGGAAGTGAAATGCAATTTAAAAAAATGGAAAAATGATTCTTTTGGGAATATCTTTAGGATTAAGTCCAATCTCCAGATGGAATTGGGAGAAGTTCAATTTAAAATTCAGAAGGAGGGTTATTTGAATGATACCAAGGAAAAAGAGAATGAGATTTTTATGAAGATGCATGACATAATTGGAAAGGAAGAGGAGTTTTAGAGACAAAGATCTAGAGCTCTTTGGTTATCTGCAGGAGACAGAAATAGCAGGTACTTTCATCTTTCGGCTTCAAAACATAGAGTTGTAAACAAAATATCTCAAATTGAAGTGAATGGAACCAGGTATGAGGAGGAGGAATATATTTGGAAGTAGGCGAGCTACTTCTTTAAACACCTTCTCTCAGCCAGTGAGGAAATAAACCAAAATGAGCAGGATCAGTTAATGGAAGCTATACCAAGAATTATCAACCAGGAAAATAACTCTTTTTTGACTTCTATCCCCACCAACGAGGAAGTCAAGCGGGCTATCTTTTCCTTTGAAGGGAGTAAAGCTCCGGGGCCTGATGGTTTCCCTTTATTTTTCTTTCAATGGCTCTGGGAGATTGTTGCAGAAGATGTGGTTAATATTGTTAAAGAATTTTTTGGCTCCAGAAATCTTCTAAAAGAATTAAATGCTACCTTCTTGGTTCTTATTCCCAAGAAACCTAGAGCTAATAATTTTGAGGCTTTTAGGCCTATAAGCCTATGTAATTCCATATACAAAATCATCTCCAAGGTCTTAACCTCTAGATTCTTAACTCTTTTGCCTTCCCTGATTTCTCCTCAACAGAACGGCTTTGTCCCTGGTAGACAAATTCTTGACTCTATTGCTACGGTTCATGAGAATATTCACTCCCTTGTTGAGTTGAAGACTGAAGGCTTTTTATTAAAGCTCGATATTTCAAAAGCTTATGATAGAGTTGACTGGACTTTCTTACTTAAAATTTTAAAGGCTTTTGGTTTTCGTAACAAGGTTATCCAAATGGTGGAACAACTTGTGTCCACGGCTTCTATATCGATTATGGTCAACGGATCCCCTACCTCCTTTTTCCAGAGCACCAAAGGTCTAAGGCAGGGTGATCCTATCTCTTCGATTTTATTCAGTATTATGGCTAAAAGTCTTGGCAGGAACCTAAAAAATTTGGTTGACTTCAATCTTCTTTCTGGTCTTAAACCTTCCTTGGGCAATCTGGTGTGTTCCCATCAACAATTTGTTGATGACACTATGCTTATGGGTAAATCCATGGTGGTTGAAGGCAAAACTATAAAACAGTTGCTTGATAAGTATGGGAGAGCTTCTAGATAGCTGATCAATAATCAAAAGAGCTCGCTATTCTTGTTCAACACTTCGGATCATAGACAGGCTAAAATTGCTAGAATCCTAGATTGCAGAGTGGACTCCTTTCCTACTACCTACCTTGGTCTACCCTTAAGCTTGAAACCTCCAGAGTCATTTTGGCTCTTGTTGGTTGAAAGATTCAGTAATAAGCTTGCGGGCTGGAAAGGAGCCATGTTAAGTCAGGCCGAAAAACTTCAGCTTCTCAAAGCCTCTCTCTAGAATTTTCCTATCTATGCCCTAAGCCTATTTAAGATTCCTGCTAAATTTGTTGATGCCATTAAAAAAATCCAAAAAAGATTTCTATGGTCGGGTGTTGAGGAAAAAAAAAGACTTCCCTTAATTGGTTGGAATCTAGTTTGTAGACCTAAAAAGGCTGGAGGACTTGGTTTAAGAAGAATCAGAACAGTTAACAAAATCCTCCTTGCTAAACAAATTTGGAGAATTTCCTCTTCTTTTGGGGAGTGGATTGATATCCTGGCTAGCAAATACTTAGAAAATAATTGCTCTTCCATCATTAAGAAGGACCTCTACCTTCTTCCCAGGGGGTCAACATGCTGGAATAATATAATCAATGGAAAAAAGATTGTGGATGATGGTATTGGTTGGCAAGTTAGAAATGGTCATCATACTAGATTTTGGGAGGACAAATGGCTTTTAAAAGAGCCCATTATAAAACTCAACTCCTTCAGCAAATGGGCAGATACCTGCAAGGAACGGTTTGGAAATTATGTGAAAGATTACAGAGTGAATGGTAAGTGGGTGGACTTATGCAGTGTTAGTCAGGCTCTGGCTCCTATCCAGTCTTCTCTTATGGCTATAAGACTTAACCCTAAACTGCTAGATGATTGTGTGGTTTGGATAGATAATCCCTCTGGAAATTTTTCCATGTCCTCTGCTTTTGCTAGGATTACTTCTTCTCTGGACCATCCTCCCTTCTGGTCTAAAGCTTGGTTTAAACTTTTAATACCAAAAATAATATATTTTTCTGGATCCTTCTCCAAAACAAGGTGCTTACGATTGATAACCTGTGCAAATGCATATTTCAAATTCCTAATAGATGCTTTCTTTGTAAGATGGAGGTTGAATCAGTGTGTCACTTATTCCTTCATTGTTCTTTTGTTGCATCTATCTGGGGAAAAATCATCAGGTTATGGCACCTCCCTTAGGTCTTCCCATCATTCATTGAAGACTTCTTTACTCAATGGAAGGCTCTGACAAGAAATCCTATGCTCAGATCTTTTTGGGATTTAACATTCCCTCATGTTGCTTGGGGCCTTTGGAAGGAACACAACAATAGAATTTATAGAGGTAAAGAAGCCTCTAAGGAAAATGTCTTTGATAAAATTGTCAGATTTATGAAGGAAAACTTCAATGCTTTGGTTCAGAAGGACAACATGTCCTTGAAAGAAAAGCAATCGCTCTATGACCTTATTGTGGCTAAGGAGTGGAATATAAATCTTGTTCTATCTAGAACCTCAATGATAGTCAAGAAGGACAGAGAGGGTGTTTGCTGGTCTTTTCCACCTAATGGTTGCATCAAAGCTAACTTTGATGGTGCGGCTAAAGGTAATCTGGGAGCGGCAGGCTGTGGTGGATTTATAAGGGACTCCTTTGGAAATTTCATCGAAGCGACGACCTCTCCTCTTGGTTCCCAAACTAATCATTTGGCGGAGGCTGCTGGAGCTTTTCACATAATAAATTTAGCCCAAAGTCTTAATATCAAACATCTGTGGCTTGAAGGAGACTCCAAAAATATAATCGACTATCTTAAGGGCAAGTCTCCCCCCTTGTGGACCATTAAGTAATGGATTGAGGATGCCAAATTGACTTTGGCTAAATTTGATAAAGTTAAAATATCACATGCTTATAGAGAAGCCAATGTTGTAGTGGATTTTTTTGCTAATAAAGGAGTTAAGAGTAATGATGAACATACCTGGCTTAATACTAGTGATTTAAACTCTAATGTTTGCGCCCTATTAAATTATGATAAATTACATGGAAAAGAGACATGTTATCCCTTTAATGAAGATAGATAAGACCTTTCACATCATAATCATTATATTGTATGGGACTGATCCCAGCGGCTTAATTTGCAAGAAAGTTTTGCATGCTTTGTGGGTTCTAAGTTATGGCGGGGCCAATTTTAGTAAAGTTTTTGTTTGGGTCTACCCCACTGTGTCGGCTGAGATGGGAGGAGATAGAAAGTGAGTTGAGCCGGACAGCTATGAAACACACATGAAAAATGCCAAGGCCTGGGATAAAGTTAAAAGCGGAGGGTTGCTTCCTTTCCTGGAGAAGCTCCATGGCTCTAGCTAGGAGGCCACAGACTTTTTTGTTAAAAGCTAGAATAATGATAACCTGACCCTATTCGATAGGAATGTTGAGCTCAGTGAAAATTTAATCACTGATGTTACGGGCTTATCAACTGAAGGGAAGAATTTTTTCAGGGATGGGGCTTTTTTTGATGAAGCTGTGATTAGATTCCCTAAAAAAGACAAAGAAAGGTTAAGCTTGATCAAAGTTGCTAGTAGCTACTTTGATGCTGATTCCATAAAGGCCATCTGGAGGAAGGTTCTACGGGTCATCATGGAGTACATCATGGTGGATGGGCGCTTCACTAGAGTTTATGGCTAACACTTTGCTCTTCTCAACCATTTCCACCACAAGGTTAGGGTATCTCTTCCCTATTATCTTTTATGTTCCTTGAAGAAAAGCCTGAAGGATAATAAGAAAAACCCCAATAGATTCCCCATCTTGCATACGAGGTTAATTAGGTTGATATTCGAGCATTTCCAAAACATGCCTGCCCTTGCTAATATGGATACCACTCATGTCTCTGAGAGTGATGACATGGAGCCCAGTGACTCGGAGTATCTCCCCAACCCTAGCTCGGCTAGAAAAGTACTTAGTTCGTTTGTTGGCCCTTCTGGGAACAAAAACCCCACTCCCCTTTCTGGAAAAGCCTATGTTGAGCCTAAGATTGATAGCCCCTCCCTTTTGAATAGACCCTTTCATAAGAAACCCCAGGCTAAAAGTCTTGTTTCCTATTCTAAAGATTCCTCTGATTTAGAGGAGTCTGACACCAACAAAACTGTGGTTAGTACTGAACCTCTGCCGAACAAACATACTAATTATGACTCCCCTGTTACTCCTAACCCTAAGAAATCTGACCCTAATATCAATGACGCACCCTCTCTAGACTTTCTGAACCTAGCCAAAGCCAACTCTGAGTCCCTCTTAAAACTCTTGGACTGGACTTTCACTGAAATTAATGAGTTGAAAATTAAAAATTGGGCCCTTCAAAGTAAGATCAAAGATCTGGTGACTAAAATTGTTGAGATGGAAAAGAAAGATGGGGACAGGGGGGTCCATGGCCACAATAACAGAGATTTTGATTCTAAGTTTGATTATATTATGAAGACCATCAAGACCGTCACTGAGCAAAATAATAGAATGGCTAGACATAATGCCATTATCATTAACGCTATGGGTGAGAAGCTTGATAAAACCCAGTAGGGGTCTCTGGTGGTGGATCTGGAGGAAATAGAGGACAAAAGCCAGGACACAGACGTAGGCATTTCCAAAAGAACCAGAGCCAACCTGAAGCGCAAGGTCTCCCCTACTTCTAGGATGATTCAAACTTATAAAAAGGGTGTCAATGAAATGCAGAAATTGGAGGAGGAGACGGAGTCTGTCCTCATGACTCTGAAGTAATGGTTGGGGTTTCTGTGCTTTCTTTTCCTTTGTTTCATCCTTTTTGATGTTGTTCAGTTGGTTGCTATTGATCTTTTCTTGGACAACTAGTTTTTGCGGTTGGACTTCTTAGTCCTTCTGTTTTGTGTACTTTGTGGTTTCCAGTCCCTGTAAAACCCGTTTTACCCTTTTATCAAAAATATGATATATATGCTAAGATTTGTGTTAAGTATATGCAAATCTATTCTAAATGTGCACAAGATTCAAATATGCAAGCCCTAGATTTAGAATATACTAAATGTATGCAACCTAAGTTATCCATGTGGAAGCCATTAATGATTGCTAAGCTAATAATGCATGAAAATTGACCTAAAATGCCTTTAAACATAAAACATGGATGCAAAAGGATGTGATTTTCAACAGCATAAGTTTTCTTTGAAAAGGTGGATCTCTATTCAATAGATGCAAGGTCTATTTATAGAATAGGCAGAAAGAAACCAATGGTCAAGATTGAAAGAATCAATCAGTGGTCAAGATGGAAAGAAGATGGAGGCATGGATCATGGATTCCCATCAAGGGTTGAGAATACAAGTTGATATTTAATCAAGGGATTACAATCATGCAAAGAAGCACACTTTCAAAACTTGCTCAAGAAGTTTCTTGAAAGTTTATTACAAGAAAGAATATTTCTTTTTTCAAATGAGTGAAGAGGGAAAGAATATTCCATGAGAATATTCTTTTTTTGGAGGAATGTGCAAAGGAGGAATATTCTCAAGGAATATTCCCTTGCAAGTGGGAGAGTTTAGAATTAATTAATAATTTGATAAGTAAAACAAAGTTTCAATTATGCAAATTAGGGGAATTTAGGATATCCATTCAATAATTAACTTATTTAATGAAAATGGATCAAAATGACATTTAATTAAATAATTAAGATTATTTAATTTAAATGTGAGGACTGAGGGTGTTAAAATTAAATATTTTGATTTATCCAATTTAATAGGATGAAAGGTTAGCATGAAACGGGTAGGAATTAACCTAATTATATTAATAGATGAAAATGATGCATTTAATTAAATAATTAGTTAATTTAATCAAATAAGCAAAAAGAAGATGGATTTTAGGATGAAATGATGTTAGTATATCATATTCGAGTGTATAGTATCATTTAGGATATTATTAAGTGTTTACATTTCCCCCATCTTTGAAGCGAGGTACCTATTACGTTGGTTCAAAGGTTGACACTTTTTTAGATTAATGTTGCTGCTAGATCAAAAAAATAAAAAAATTCTAATTTTTTGGATGCCCCACTATTGCCCCAATGAAGGAATAAATTGGTTCCCTACCCCTTCAAGAGATTAGGCAGAAATTTTGAATTTTGGGTTGATCTCTTGACAAAGGTAAAATATAGGTTCAAGTGCCACAACATGCCCTAGGATGCAAAAAAAGTTTCAGAAATGCAAAAAATGGCTCAAAATAGGTCATGAAGCTTGAAAATAGGTAAAATAGGTCAAAACCCTAGTTTTTGGCTCAAATTAGGGAAAAAACCCTTAATTTTTTGGCTTAAATAGGTGAAAAGGTTGAACTTCCAATTCATTTGTGCATTCACATTCTAGCGAATTTGTGCATTTGGAGTTTTGACACTCTGATGAGATGGCTCATCATGCACTGCCACTTCACCTTTTCGAGTTGGTTTGAGAGTACCAACGCCAAGTAGATGTAGGACCATGGGTATGTAACTCAAAACTTTCCTTGGTTTTTTCACATTTTAGTGCATTTATTAGCACATCAAAACTAGATTTCCTAGGGTGTCACTATATAGTGATGCACAAAAGGCATCGAAAGTGTCACTAATGAGTTTTTAATGATGTACTTGTATAGTGTCGCGCAAGGGTTTTTAATTTTGGTGACGTAATTGATTAGGGTGTCACGCAGTTAAAATAAAAGTGCATAGGGTTTTTAGTTTAGCCTCGCTCATTTGCAGTGGGTGACACACTTGTCAAATAGCGATGCACACCTATTTTTATTATAGTGATGCATGCAAATGTCAATTTGCAATTAAGTATTGCAGTGTGTGTCACTAAATTGGTGATGTACCCCTAAAAAAGATATAGAAATGCACCCCAAAAATAGTGAGACTATTGATTTTAGCGACACAATTGATGTTCTAGGATGCACTCTCAAATTTTGATCATTTTTTTATGTTTAGGAAAATTGACGTTGTGCATGCGATGCATGCAGGAGGATCTATAGCCATTGATGTCACATGAGCATCATTCTGAGCTTTTGGTCGTGGCACGAGACTTCGATCACCTGGAGGTGGAGCAGTTGGGGATGCTCGGATTAGGGTTTATTACCTTCATGCCAAAGGTCTACACTCATTTAGAAATGATGACGGTGCTCATCGAGAGGTGGCATAGTGAGACCATTTCTTTCCACGTGCCCACTAGCGAGGCTAATATCACACTCAAGGATGTGTGGTAGCTCCTATAGCTTTCCATTCATGGGGAGCGGGTGATCTATGAAATAGATGCTGAGAGAGATGCATGTTGCTCACTTTTGCAGATTGACAACATCATTTTGGTTAGTTTGCAGATAGATTTGGATTTACATAGAGCTCAAGTACCCATATTCATATTTTTGTTGCTACAATTATTGTTGGTGTGATTGCCCTTGATTGACAAGGTAGAGGTTTTAGTGTGGGTTGGGGGGTTGCATGGCACTGAATGATCAAGAGGATCACTATTTATGCTTAGGGGCTCATTCTTCTTGCTTCCTTATATCATGACATGCATCAAGTCATATATTTCCAAGGTTAGAGCATTGGAGTAGGTGTTACACTACTTCATATTTGGGCTTATGAGCATATTGCATTTTTGAGGCCTCTTGTTGTTTTAGTAGATGTTCACAAGGACGATCCCATCATGTTTAGATATAGAGTACTAATGACATTGTAACACACAGGACCGATAGGTATAGCATATTGGCATAGGTTCATTGATGACATGACCATTTTCAAATGGAGGTCAAGGTTGCAGGTTCTTGGATGGTATGATGATCAATAGTAGATGTACTTTTCTCACTAAACCCACTATATCCAGGGGCGGGAGCACACCATGGTGGAGTGGTACCTTCCAGACCATGTTGCAGATGATATGATATGCCTATGCAGAATGTATAGATGGATGCATTTCTTTTTGTGTATTTTTCTCATGCAATCTATGATGTCATGATGTATATATGTATATGGATGTATATATAGATGATGCATATGTTTATGCTCATGATATGGATGTTATGAATGATAATGCAATGTATAGAGATGCTTAGAATAACAAATTTATATTATCCGAAACAACTTAAATGATAATGATGATGCAATGGATTATGTTTTCCATTATAATGATATGTTGTGATGATGCAAGATGTATGCATGCTAACGATTTCGTTGATGCAAGATGGATGCATGATTATGTTTTTGTTGATAGTCATGATACCAGGTTAGTGTGGAAAGAAGATAGAAGAATAAAAAATGATTTGACCTTTTATTTTAAAATTGACTCAAAAGTCCAACAAGTCCATGATCAATTGATACTTCATTAGAGATGGTGATGAGATGGATGATTTTCTCATATATGGGATTGGGATTTTCCGTCATTCCTTATGTTTTATATAACACATAGACACAATGCATCATGGTATTGATAACCAAGACATTGTTGTATCTAGTGTAATGGACTTTGACTTTGCAAACAGATAGGATAGTTCTTGTTCACACTTTGACATATGGAAACCTCATTGGAATGTAGTTTATTAGTTCAAAATATATCATACCAAAGCATATGCAATAGTCAAAAATCTGCTCCAAACGACCTCCTTACACACAACTAAGAAAGTATGCACCAAGATTATTTTACAAGAATACCCACAAGTACAACAAACAAAACATAATTATTGATGCCACATTCCTTTCTCTCTAAATCATTTAGAAATCATCAAGAGGTCTTCAGAATAGGTCAATAAGATAAATCATAAGCAAATATCAAAGACAAATAGTCAGTGTTATCTATATCTCTTGCCAATAAAAACATAGCTAAGGTGATTTTTGATGTTGATGTCCACTGTCGCAAGGACTCATCCTAGAACACTTTATCAGATGTTTTGATTAGGTCTAGGTGTGTGATAGGTCATTGATACAAAATCTATTCACTCATTTACCTTTGATCCAAACTTTAGATTTTGACACTTAGGTTCTCACTTTACAACTTGTGATACTTGTTTTCCATTTATTTTACCAAAATTTTAAGATGACGCTTGATTTATTATAGATGAAGGTTTATTGTGGGTGAAAGAAAAATGGGATGGATGGTTTTGGATTGTCAAGAATATTTCAATGCTTTTGATATTTTGAAATGTTTTGAGGTTGTTTTAGTCTTTTTTAATGTTTATGTGAATGTTTAGGGTTTTTGATTATTTGAGGCTATTTAGGGTTTTTAAATGTTTTCTAATGTTTTGGGTTTTTTCTAAGTTTTCAAATGTTTAGAGGTTTTCTAAGATATTGACCAAGAACCTAACCTAAAAGACTATCTTAGGGGCCTAGGGGGCTTATCAAAGATGAGCCTTGCCTACATTATATATAAAAGGACCACATAGTTGGAATGACGTGACTTATTGTTGATGGGATATGGATAATTGATAGATTGTTATTTTATTATGATAGACTCCTAACCTAAAGTGTGTTAAAGGCACATTAATGATGGTCTTGCCTACATTCAAGCTCAAAGACATTGTAGTTTGACAAGTGGTACTATTTTGGGATTTTCGATGTTTTGACATGTTTAGGGATTTTGATGTGTTTTGGATGTTCTGGGATTTTGACTTTACAATTTTTTGAATGTTTTTGGATTTTAGCTATACAGGATTTTGATGTTTTTAGATTTTTAGCTATACAATTTTTGAATGTTTTTGGATTTTGATGATTTTGCAAGTGTTTTTGGATTTTGATGAATGTTTTACAAATGTTTTTAGGATTTTTGATGAGATTTCAAATAACCTTAAGATATACGAGGACCCAATTTGATGCATAACAAATTTCCCCCAATGTGATGCAATATACTACCTCGATATAGGCAGGACAAGTTGACCTTAGGAATATGCCAAGTAGTACTAAAATGGAATACGATACTTCACAATATCGAGCCATGACTCAAATGTGGATGGGTGATGGAATAAATAGGATAAATAATGTGATGGATGGATGCAATGTAAAGAACAATAGGATAAAGAGCCAAAGATAGATGTAAGTGCTTTATTTATGTAAGACACCTGTTTGCTAGGTTTTCACCTTGGTACTTGCCCAAAGCACCACCGAAGTGGTTTTCACTAGAGGACGATTGTTTTTCTTTACTATTTTCAATCCTTTTTTCTTATTTTTTTGGATTTTTATCATCTTTTGATTTTTTGTATTTTTCGGATTTATATCCTTCAAGCTTAGACATAAAAAAAATTAAGATGCAAACTATTGGTCAGTTCCTGCAAGGGTTCACCTTCAGGTGTTGATAATTGGTATGCTCTCGATTGATAGCTTGTTGTGATGATAAATGGACCTAACCAATTAGGATCAAAATTTCCTTTACTGTCCTAATTTGGAAGATTTTTTTGATTTTGCTTTAGGACAAGATCCCCTACCTGGAAAGACTGACTCTTGATCTTCTTTTTATAGCTTCGTTTTAGTTGGTTTTGATATACTTGCAAGTGATTAAGGGTGTCAAGATGATGCTCATCCAAGAATTCTAACTTATTTAGCTGAGATACTCTATACTCTTCATCAGTGATCAGATTCTATAGTGACACTCATAGTGAGGGAATCTCAACCTTAATTGGTAGGATGGCTTCTGATCCATAGACCAAGGAGAAAGGGGTTGCACCTGTAGGTGTGCAGATACTAATTTCATAGGCCCATAGGGTGGGATTTAACTATAGTTATTGGTCATGTACAACTTCATTGACCATTTTCTTTAGGATATTTAGAATGGTCTTGTTTTTAGCCTCAGTGTAATCATTTCCCTAGGGGTAATATGGGGTAGATAACCGATATTGGGTGTTAAATTGTTGGAATATCTCTTTCACATCCTGATTCTTGAAAGGTGTTCTATTGTTATGTAGGTCATAGGAATGGCTTTGACCCATTTGTTAAAGTACTCAGTGGCTATGAGGATGAATTTATGTCGATTAGATGAGGTGGGAGTAATGTTTCCTATGAGGTCAAGCCCCCACTATGAGAAAGGGCAAGGTGTAACCATTGGGTGTAACTCCTAAGTTGGAGCATGAATAAGATCTCCATGTTGTTGACACTGGACAAACTTCTACATGTACTAATGGGCTTCTCTTTCCATGGTTGGCTAGTAGTACCCCATCCTCAATAGTTTCTTAGCTAAATTCATACCACTAGAATGGGAACCGCATATGTCATCATGTACTTTTGTTAAGGTGGTCAAGGCTTCCTCTTGGTTGAGACATCGTAGTAATGCCCTCTCGATGCTTCAACAATATATGGTATCACCTAGGATAATGAATCAAGATGCCCTTTTAACAAAGGCCTTTTTAAGATTGGAGATGATGGGTATGTGCAGGATCATCACGGAAAAAATAGGTCCTTAAGTGGCAAAAAAATCAGAAAAATCAGAGTTAGGCAACTTGATGTAAAAAAATGAATAAGTTATCTATATTATTTCAAAAATATGTAAAAATAGAATCTATAGAAAATTGAATGTAGTTTCTAAACTACTAGGCTTGTTTAAAAAAATAAAAATCTAGTTGGTGAAAATTTGAAATTTCAATGCAGTAGTACTTAAATTTAAGGGAAAAATAAGAAGTAGGTGTTTGTCTAACCACCCTAACCACAATAAAATGATAATATTTTTTTTATAATATTTTAGATATAAGTAGAGGACTCATGTCCTGATGTGATGCATATTTTTTTGTAATTTGTTTCCAAGTAAATAATTAATTATGAATTTTTTATTACAACTTTTAAAAAATATAAAAAACTCGTATGTCTAACCACCTTAACTTGTTCAAAACTTCTTAAAATTCAATTTTTCTTTTTTAATCCTATATTATGTAAAGCATAGAATGTGACACATGTTTTGGATTCAAAAAATTTGATACCGTTTGAAAGCTATAGATGTTTTTCAATCAGTTTATCAATTAGGACTTCAATTGTAATTTGAATAGAAAATGAATAATAATTACTTATTAAATTCAAAGTAAAGCATAATTTATATTGGTGGAAAGCTAAGAATATCCTTTAAAAACCCTTTTTATTTCATCAATTTTGGGTTAAAAAAAAGTGGTTAGCCACATACCCATCATATTGCCACTTTTTTGGCCCATCATGATCCTGCACGTACCCTGATATCAGATCAAAGGGTTCCTCTGCTAAGGTAGGTGAATATATCATGATCCCATGGGGAACAAGGACCATCAATGACACACACAAATTCAAATTCGAGCATTTCAAAAGCTAGCATGAGAAGTTGTTTTACTAAGAAAATTTCACATTGAAGGACGTTGTTTGGCATATCTAACAATGATCAAATTATTTCCATAGCATATGCTACTCAGTTGTTCATACAAGGAATCTACTCAAAAGTTATATCAATGAAAAGGTCCTTGAGATTTTCTACCATGTTCTTGTAAGGAGTGAGTTTATCATCGTTAGTTTGGTAGTTGTCATTGACTTGGTTGATAACTAGCTATGAGTCCTTGTAGACTTTCAACTCTTGTATTTGTCAGTGGACTGCTATCCTTAGACCTATGATTAAAGCTTCATACTCAGCAATATTTTTAGTATAGGGAAATGATAATAGGTATGAATTTGGAATGTAATCACCTTGAGGGGTGATAAAATAAATACTTTCCCTTGATTCATGTTGGGTGAATGATCCATCAAAGTACATTTTCCACTGATCTACTATATTGACAAGGAACACTGAATCATCGGGAAATTCAGATATCAAAGGGTTATCTTCATAGATAGGAGCTTTTTCTAGTTGGTCTATGATCACTTTTCCTTTGATTTCCTTGTGTTCCATACTCTATGTCAAATTAAGCTAATATCATTAACCATTTGGCCATTTGCCCAGTGAGATTTGCTTTAGATAACAAATATTTCAAGGGGTCAATCTTTGCAATAAACTTGATTTGATGTGACAACATGTAATGTCTGAACTTTTGCAAGGCAAAGACCACTGCTAAGAATGTTTTCTCAATGGATGAATAATTTATTTCATAGCCTACCAAGGTCCTATTGATGTAATAGATGGCTCTTTCCTTTCCGTTTTCATCATGTTATGTTAGAAGAGCACCTAGTGCTATTGATGTTGTTGAGATGTATAGGATCAATGGCTTGTTTGGTATCGATGGCATGAGCACTAGAAGTGTCAAAATGTAGTCCTTGATATGCTAGAAGGCTTTATCACACTTCTCATCCCACTTTTAAGTTATTCCTTTATGAAGAAGATGAAAGAAATGATGGATTTTATTTGATAATTGTGCTATGAACCTTCCAATGGATTGCAACCTTCCTTGTAACCCTCTCATCTACTTCAATGTTTGTGACGGTTCCATGTCTAGGATGGCTTTCAATTTTGTTGGATCTAATTCTATCTCTCTTTGAGACACGATGTAAACAACTAGACACATAAGAATTCATCCTACTATTTATAATTTAAACAATTTAAATGTTAGAAGCTCACTTTGATATCTATGACATCCATAACACCAATAAATCCATGACCTATAGTTGTATTTTGAATCATTCCTCCCACTCTTTTGTATACCTAAATAAAAACAAATAGATTGTTAAAATACTTAAAAGTAAAACTTTCCCCTCAAAAAATACAAAAAGAGAAGATAATCTCAAAATGCTATTATACTCTAAAAAGATACAGTAACATAATTCCTAAATTTTTTATTTCTTTATATATAAAAGATCATGAATTCATGCAAGATGGCATAAAAATCTTTGAATGCAAGTATAATACATTAAATCATATACAATGTAAGCTAGATTAATTTAAATTGTTGTATAACATTTTATAAGCTACATTTCAGCCATATGCTTGCTTTGTTTTACTCCTCTGGTATTTTTTACTGCTCTATTGCCCTATGTTAAGCCCTTTTTTATATTATTAATACAAGCTAACATAAATAGCTCTAAATGTAAACTTCAAACTCTATTTAATAAAAAAAATATAATAAATCATATTTTTTCATTAAAATAGATCTCATTAATAAAAATATTACCTCAATAAGTTGTCCATACCAATATAAAAATATCCCACAATTTCTTCACTTCATTTCCTCTTGACTTCGTCCTAAATTTAGCTCAACATTTTTACCCATGAATACATCCCTTGCAACCTTGGTCGAGCGACTTAGCAAGTGGACGTGTTCTAACCTATGATATTTCATGGTACCAATATAAATAACCATAAATTATATAAATTAAAAAATTAGTAACATATTACTAAACAACACTGCTCTCTAGAGCAAAAGTAAGAGCTGAAAAAAAACCATTGTCCCATGAACATAAATTTTCATTTGAGGATTAAGGAATATAACTTTTAAGTAGGCATGGAGAAAATAATTAAGAGGCACTTGTAACATTTTGCGTGGAGAGAATAATCAAGAGGAATTTGTAAAATTTTAAACAAGTGATGCATGGCATCGAGTTCTTGCTGGTGAGTGTGGAGCATGTTGGTTCAATACAAAAGTGGATAGAAAACTATAAGTTAATTATCAATGCAAGCTATACAAGTCACTAAGAGATGCAAGAACAGGTATAAGGTCCTTAACTATATGCAAGTTTCTTGATAAATATGAACTATCATTTACACTTCCCAAAATTATTCATATATCTAATCATATCTTAAACAATTGAGAGTTTAATTTCCCCAACATTGCAACCAATCAAATAGAATAGATATCAAAATTACTAAACTTCCATTTAAATATTATTGTCATTATCACAAATTGAGAGTTTATGTCATGTCCCCAACATTGCAACCAATCAAATAGAATAGATATCAAAATTTATAAACTTCAACTTAAATATTATTACCATTATCGCAGATAATATGGTAATAACATTATACCAATTATATTAATTAAATTATGGTAATAGCTAATAAATTAATTAATTAAAATTTTAATTTTAATATTACTCTAATATATACATTTAAATATGATGAAAGCATGAAACAATATATCACAAATATAAATAGCACTATTATTATTCTAAAAGCATACACTCCGTAATGTATCACAAGGATAGTAAAAATGAAAAAAAAAAAAATAGTAGCAATTTCATAAGATCATAACATAATTGTAGAATATAAACATCAAACGACTCAAATATTACTATTATTATGATAGTATAACTAGCAATCGCACTTTTGGGGTGCAATGCCAGGTACGCTGAAGAGAATATTAAAACAACAATAAATGGTAACTGAAATAATACAGTCGTGAGCATCAGGTCTACGCACATAATCTCACCATAAACTTCTTTAGTGTGGCTTTTGAGATTCATGTGTTAGCTGTGGATGGGGAAAGTTGTGAGCCAGTCTAAAAATAGCTTTGGCAACCATTGCATTTACAATTTCAGCTGCAGCTGGTATACATTAGACAGTAATTAATAATGTCAGAAAACTATCAGAAAAATAGTATTAAGAACAAGGAAAAGAGAAAAAACCAATTTTTTCCCATTCCATCCAAAATTGAATCCGTAAGAATGAGCAGAGATGGGCATTATGATTAGAAACACTATCTGAAATCTAGTAAGTAACTGATGTTCTCAACTGGCTTTCCCACCCACATGATTTCTGGTTTTAGAATTTGGCGCATTATCATTTAGATCTAGAAAATTAGAGATACAATTATCTCAAAGGACTTATATGATAAATTTGAGAGATCCAAGTCAAAAAATCTTGTGGGTTGTGCATATATTTGAGTAAGCATGATGAATTCAAGATATGTTGGAGGTTTCTAGTTTGGACAGGTTCCAATCAGGTTAAACACAACACAAAATGTTTCGGCAAATGACTTCCGGCAAAAAATGTATCATGTTGGCAACAATGTAGTAGAGATAAAGCTAGCAAAAGTCACTCAAAAGCGAGACAAACCAAAACCAATCTCCTTAGACCTGTTATTTCTATCTATTCACAATAAAAGAAAAAATAGATCTAAGTATATCGGATTTGAGAGCTTTTGTTGTAACAAAAATTAAAATTTTAACCACCAAAAAAACATAAAATGCATTTAATAGTTAAAATAACTATACATAAAGATGCAACAAGTTACTTACCGCAAGATGTAGCAAAATATGTGTGATGTTGTCAACAATGTAGAAGGATAAAGTGGGTAGATGTTGCTTAGAAGTGAAGCAAACCAAAAGATATTGTCCTTGGAGCTGTTGATTCAAACTTTTGACAATTACCAAACAATGCATACAAATGCACTATCAATATCCAAGAAATCATTAATATTCAACAAGAATAAAGTGAAATACACATCGAAATATCACAAATTTCATAACGTTTAATTCATCAGAATAATGTAAACAGAAATATAGACATATGAACCATTTCTTAAATTCATTTTATAGAAATCAAAATATAACGAATTTCATAATATTTAATTCGACAAGAGAACTTAATGAAAAAATAAGGCATGCAAAGCATTTTTGAATTGCAAGATTTATCCTTCGAACCAGGCGTGAGACTGAAGTAATCGAGGGCGTGTTAAAGCAAACTTGAGCGCTTGGTATTTGGATCATATTCTGCCATATAAACCCTAGTCGGGTAGATTAAAGTGTCGGATGCAGGTTGACTGTGTTGAATATAGGGACGACCATCCAAATGATCATAGTCGTTAACATCTAATAGCGGTAACAGGGTTGGTATCAGGCTAGATTCGCCTATAGCGCCTGACAATGCGAATTTCAGGGCATTGGTAGTTGATAGAGCCAGTTCTAGGGCTTAAGTACTAACATTTCTAGTTAAATATAGAAATCAAGCAATCTAAAAATAGTAAAAAGCAATGGTAAAATTATAAATCTTGTAGGAATTGACCCCAGTGTTTAAGTAAATATAAAGTCAGCATCCATGAGTGAATTTCTCAATCATATTGGTTACTATGAAGGCAGGTCTACCCAATTAGCACACAAGAACCTAAATATTTTGAGCATTTGTGAGTACATGGTATGGTGAATAGTCGAGTGCTTTGGGATTTCAACCCTCTATT
Source organism: Sequoia sempervirens (assembly GCA_007258455.2). Lineage (NCBI taxonomy): Eukaryota > Viridiplantae > Streptophyta > Pinopsida > Cupressales > Cupressaceae > Sequoia > Sequoia sempervirens. Next base: position 307,157,066 of record VDFB02000015.1, on the reverse strand, counting down.
CTCTTTGCATAAAACAATTCCATACATATTCAGAGAACATCATTAAATTAGATCCAAATTTCTGAAACTCGTGAACTGAAACGTGGATGGGATGGGAAATACGTAACCTTCAATTACAAGAAAGAAAATAATGTGTTGAAAATGAATTAACTGTATCAGGTTGATAAACAGTGCCAAGTGCATGCAATTTCTGACCTTGTGATAAACAAAATAACATTTATTTTTCAACTACTTGAAATGGAAAATTACAAACTATAAAAATATTGAATCAGAAATGAGGCCTATTTAGGTGAAAAATTACAGAGAAATAAGGTAGATTCTTTAGAATATGAGATGAAATTGGAAACAAGGAACTTCTCTTAGAAATGGATTGTCTAATGGTGAAAGAGTACATAGCCTTCTAAAAAACAGTTTCCTAGAATTATAGAAGGGCCTTATTTGTAGCAATTTAATTGTACCAATTGTACCAACAAAAAATTAGTTGAAATATTTTCAAAACATCTATATGTTGTATGCAATGAAAGGAAAAAATTACAACCCTGCGTAAACTATTCTTACAATATGATTATAAACCTTGGCCATGACTATCTAGGGGACTAAATGCAATAGGTGCTCTTAAATGCGTCCAAATTATGCTCTTTATATGTAGATGTAAATACACATTGCTTTCTTTATGCCTAATTCACATATATAGAGTTGTATGTGACCACTTTTTAGGCAACTATTGCTATTTTTTTCTTTTAATAGTCATGGCCCTAGACCCAAAAAAACATAACTATCAAAGAAAGCAACAACAAAATCTCGAATTCGCAGAGACAACCTAACAACCCAAATCCCCAAATTCCTCTCAACGTAGTGTAAAATTTAGGGAAGGCTTTTAAGTGTGATGGAAACAACTATAGCAATCACAAATGCCAATAGTTAGACATGTGAAGGAATCAAAAAAGAAGTTTTTTTTTTATTTGTGGAACGACATTATTTAGTACTAAAGTTACACCTGATGCAACCCCACCAGAGTTTTGCCTGGTCAGGTTGGTTACCATAGTATCTCAATGTTTGAGCCTATCCATGCATGCATAAACATCTTCTACTAAGTTTGTAAACTACTAAAGTTTTTTTGATTACAAAGAACCTCAATAATGGCCAGGAAAAAATGTTATAAAGGGTCTAAACAATAGAAGATCTTCTAACCAGAATAATTTTAATGATGTTCAAGCCCTCCCTACTCTAGATATGTAGCATATAAACATCTTTCAAAGGAAATTCTCAAGAGTTTCCAATAAAAAAAAACTGTAATTAAAGTCATGTTAGTTAGCAGAGTATCTCAACAACTGGCCCAGACAAGTTCAAGAAATCCTTTGGAGTGTTCGATGATCACAAAACACATTTAGCAAATAAGCCATGGATTCAAATTCCAAGGTACCTTCAAACTTAAAGAAGACATGGGTTTGTCGTTTTAGGCCATAAAGAATTTTCATGGCCAAATATCTTTCTTCAAAGGATCCAAACAAAGTACTTTTCATGTTCAAAATTTCTATGAAATAATAAAACACTATACCCTTGCCATAAGGAAGATTACCAGATAAATTCAGTGCATCACGAATAGGATTGCCTAAAAGGAGACATGATTTATCACGCTTTCAAGGTAAAACTGTAGTAAAAGCTAGTAGTACTGTAGAATATTGGAAAATAAAGCTCCTTCATTTTGATAATAGAATACACCATAGAAAAAATTTCCATTTCACCATGGAAAGTAAAACACTAAATCAGGATTGAGTATGCTTATTCAAATGTAGATTCATTAAATGCTTTTTTTTTTCCTAATCTTGAAGCATTTTGAGGAGCAGTTGTGTAAATTGTGTAGGCTTGACACTACTCGATCTGAAGATCCCAATCAACCTAAGATTCAGCCAGAAAAGATAATATCCAAATAAGAATAGTAATGTTTTAAATGTCCTAGTCAATATTTTTAAAATCGAACATAATTTCAGTTGTGTATGGTTGCAATAAACAACTTTTTTGAAGCTCAATTTAGCGGAATAGATATATATCACAGATATAATATTTGGAAACTTCCCAGACTCTTCTATTGGAACTGCATAAATTTTTTAAGGGCTCATGTGCACAATTGCTTGAATCAACCTAGCAGGATTCAAATTTGTGTCTCTATATACATTTGGCATGAATTTCTTTGATTATAGTCTTAGACTGAGATCAACAGTATAAATGCCTCTGGATGAGATATGTGCCTTATGTAAGCTATAGTTATTATGTTCCATGGGAAGGCGTTTGGTTCATTCATGTGGTCAATAACTATACGAGCATCCACCAGACTTCTATACTTGATATATGTGGTGATGAATTTATTTTGTCAAATTGTGTTTGTGGAAAATTTAAATCTGTTTTGCCATTGAATATATTTTGACAAACACTATTAAGGCTTCTTACAATGAATGTATTGAGTTGCTTTCAAGATGGATTGATTATAATGGCATGTCTTGTATTCCTCCTAATTAGTAATATGATAGTTAATAAAACTTCCCATTGTAGACATCGAAAATATACTGATTGACATCATCCATCTGATCCTGACTCACTAACATTGTTTCTTCCTAAAATACTCCCTCAGTCTAACTATTTAATCAAATTCCCCTATCTGATTAAATTTATCAATATTCATCTCTTAATTAAATAAATCATTTTGTCTAATTAAGTCACTTTCTCTTGTTAATTAAATCAATCTATCTGATCTAATTATCCCTATTTAATTAAATAATCAAATTTTTTTAATTAAATCTCTAGAGTCTATCCATTAAATTAAATAAATTAAAACCTTATTTGATTTAATCTAACACCATCCCTTTTGATTAAATAAATCAAAATATTTATTTAATTACCCTTTTATCATATTCTGAGCTCTTATCTTATTTAAATAAATCCATAAATTTGAGTCAAATAAGTCACATCATCTAATCTCCTGTTAAATTAATTTAACCTCATCTCATGTCACATCCTCTAGATAATGCAAGTTGCACATGAAAATAGATTTAATTTATTTATTAAATCCCTATTTTCCCTCACATGGCATCTTTTGGAATATTATCTCAATTTGAATTCAAAAATTCCAAGTCAACATGTACATCCAACAAGGCATTTAAGATCTCTTACATGTCCTTTTCCTTGAACAAGTGGCATTTATTGCATTTTCCCTTCCCTCTTACATGTCATTTCAACAAATTTGAATTTCAAATATTTGCATTTATTAGCACAAACCCCAAATCTTGCACAACCATCATCCATTCATAGCTTGACAAGTGGCACCATATCATTGGATGAAAGTTAGTCCCACATTGCTCAAATTTGGGCTTTCATCCATCTTGAAATCCTATAAATGAAGAGCTCCTCTCCTCATTTGATCATCCACAATTTGAGTAAAGTTACCATGCTCAAATATCTATCAAGTTTCACACCATTGAGTTCTTAGCTAGGTTCTTTTGCAAATTTGGCTTGGAGTCTTCATCATTCATCATCAAAAGTGGATCAAAGTTCATCACAAAGTCTACATCTATCAACATTGCATCACAGGAATTGGGAAAGGGCCAAATTTCCACATCAAATTGGCACCAATTCCCCCATGGGATCAAGATTTTTCTATTTAGATTAGGATTTCATCTTTGGTTTATCATTTTATTGTGTTTTTGCATATTTTCATTCCTAGTTTGAATTGCAAATGGATTTCATGGGGAATCCTTGTTTATGCTTGCAATATCTAACTTAGGGTGTTTAATCTCTTTGTTTTGCAGGTACATAGATTTGGGGTTCACATTTTGGCGCTAGAAGGAGGGCTTGAGTCATAAATTTTAACATTTTCACGAAAATTCTACACTTTTCTGCCCACATAGGAAATTCCAACACGGGCTCATTAGCGTCGCTGTTTTGGAGCCGCGGACTTGTCAGTGTCGCAGTTTCAGCACCACGGGCTCGCCAGCGTCGCTGTTTTAGCACCGTTGGACTCATCCCGCCAAAAATTTCAAATTTAAAACTGCGCTGCTGGACTCGCCGATCTGCACCAATTTTCAAAATTTTAAAAAACTCTGATGCTTTCAAAAACTGTGACGCTGGCAGAAAAGAGCGATGCAATCGTGCTCTTTGTCCCGACACAGAGCACCGTTGACTGGTAAAGCGGCACTGAAATAGCACCACTGGAAGGAAAAAATAGCGACGCCTTCACGAGTTGCGACACTAGAAGACAGTAAAAGGGAGAAAATTAATTTTTAGCATGTGTTTTAATTTATGATTTTTTTTTCCTCTGTTTTCTGCTTTTTTAATTTTTGTGTTTTTTCCAGATTTTAACTATTTTTCTCCTTTGTATGTTGGAAAACGAAAGCTAAGGAAGAAGGAGCATGGTGATGATATCTTATCTATCAAAGTGTTTTTAAACACTTAAGTGTTTGTTTAACACTTCGTTAGGAATTTGACATCTTTTTCTTTCTTTAGAACACTAGCTTTCATTTGGGTTTAAAAAGGATTTTTTTTGTTTATTTCTTGCAAAATGATTAAAAAGAATCTTAGGATCTACAACTCACTAGATTTCGTTTATGGATTAAACAATTGAACAAATGTCTTTTCACTTGTGATTTGGTGCTTTAAAATGAACTCACATATTGCTTTGAGGGTTTAAAAAGAACGAGTGTAGTGTTTTTTCATGAGGGCTTACTTAGACTAAAGTCATTGGAAAAGGACGTATGTGCTTCTCTCATGTTTTATAGCGATCTTGAGAATCAAAAGGTCTTTTCCATGACTTTGGGTTAAGACAAAGCAATCACCTCCACACTTCAATTTGGGCTTAAAATTGAACAAACTATTGTGCGAGTGTGAGTGGGGGCATTTTCGCATACATTCTCTCTCTTTGTTGCTATTAAAGATTGATCAAGTTGCGGATTTTGTTCTTCATTCGCTTTTGTTTATCTTAGAGGGCCTGCCTTGTGGGAAAAAGTAATCACCCAAGGGAACGACTCAACCGATAACACTCTAAAGCCAAGAGTATTTCCAGCTGGGATATAAATGTGGATATTGGAAGAAACGCCAATATCATGCAGTTGACTCCGGCAAGATGGATTCGAAAGGGGACTCTTGCCACATTGGGTCAACTCCTAGGAACAGAAAATCCTTACTAGAACCCATGTCCTAGAATTTTCCAAAATCTTTTTATCTATTTGTTGGTGCAAGAACGGTCGTTCTGAAGCCGCCCCACACTTTTACATTCTTCTAGTAGAAATGGAAAACATGCCATGGGAGTTTCATGGGTGTTGATGCTGGGCTGCCCCATATAAGTGAGTGTCGTGGAGGGGAGCCAGTGGGGTCAAGCATCTAACCATTCGCTAGAGATAAGCGTAGCTAGACTTGTCCAAGTGGGAATCCAACAAATATTGTCTTTCACATCCGTAGGATTGTACTTATTCTTGGGTTACAAAACGCATTGCTTGATCGAAAACATCATGGAAACAAACACTAAACATTATCCAAATTTCAAACCCTTTTGAGGACAAATACAATTGACTCAATTTACATGTTATTGCTTTCCCTTGGGAGTCACATCCTTAGAGCTTTCTAAGCATTGGATTATATCTCAATTTTTCTTCTTAAGTAAACAATAGGAAACCCTTTCCTTGAGTTCGTTAAATTTCCACATAACATATCTTGTGGGGTTTGAAGAAATTAAGACATTGGAAATCTTAGTTTGAAAACCTAATTGAAGAAAGTTTTTTTGGTAAAATAAAGACATTAAGCAAAGCTAGGCAAAATGAACTTTCATATGTGTTGAAGACCCCAAAATCCCAAAAGCACAAATCATTGATTGGAAAAGTGAGTATTCAAAATGAAATCATTTCTTGGTTACAAAGGTCATTAGGAAGCATTTTCATGCTCTTCAATACCTAGATCTAGGCAAACAAAGTGTCCTTTTTTAGGTTCATCTTAGGATCAAAACATATCAAAATCATCTTTCATCCACCCTCCAAAACATCAAAACAGAAATCCATCTCATCATCACCTTTTGGAAAATCTTGAAATCGTCCTTGATACTAGGCTTTGTGGCAAAATAAAAATCATCAATATCATTGAGACAAAATCCTTGAAATCATTAGCAAAAGCACCTTTGGTTAGGTATGTGTAGATGCATCCTTTTGCATATACTTAATCAAAATTATCAAAATCATCTTGTCTAGCTTGGCGTATGTAGATGAATCCTTCTTCATATGCTTAGTGAAACAATCATCTTGTTTGAATAGGTGTGGGTAGATGCATCCTTCTCCCCACACATATTCAAATTATCCTCCTTTGAACAAAGCTATCCCTTAGATCATCATCCAACATCTTAGGGTCTTTTTGTTCAAAAATCCAAATCCAAATACAAATCAAAAATCAAGGACAAAATCTCAAAATCTCAAAATCTCAAAATCCAAAATCAAAAATCAAGAATCCACAAGTCCTAAAGCCTAGTGTCTCACTCAAGATTTATCAAAAGGCCAAAACATCCACATCATCCATCCCTAAAACATCATCATCATTATCATATCATTACATTTGATCTTTAAGGAATCCTAAAACTTTTCACTTTGGAACATAAGATAAAGATCAATCCAAAGAATCAAGAGATTCATCTCCCATATTCTTGAAGATTGATCCTTGTTTTATGGTTCAAACAAGATCTCAATACAAGAAGAGTATGGAAGCCAACAAAGAAACTCCCGCTTCAAGTGACCTTAGCCAAACAAACGCAGAAATGAATCCCCCCGAATCAAGCAATCCATTGATCCCCTCATCATCCCAAAATCCACAAGAGGAAAATCAAGGGGAGGACCTCACCTTTGGAATGTCTCACGAGGAAATGACGGAAATGCTCCAAAATCCAGACAACCATAGAATCATCAACATCATGATCAATGAGACTTAACCCTTCATTGTACATGCTTGAACTAGCAAAACAAGGGGCCAAGTTGCCTTCGGATTTTGATGTGAGTACTATAGTGGATACATCATTTCCTCTGATCTCGTCCACCATTCCCATTTCATCTACACCTCCATCTCAAAACATCACACAAAACATTCTGCAAATCACAACATCGTTTGCTCCAACACAACCCAATGTTGACAAGGGAAACGCATTCCTTAATGCTCTTCAATCACATCCCCTTGTTAACAATCAAAATTTGGATGCAAGCACCACCATGGAACAAAACACAATCAACAACCCATTACACAAAAATGTTCCTCTCACATTACATTATGACCCATCATCAACATCTTTCCATGGAGCTCCATAAACACCTCTTCTCACAAATTCACAAGAAGAGGGAGATACGTTCAGACTAGGGGGCTTATTCGACACCACGACATTTTCACAACAACTCACACCTCTCACATTTCCACCTCTTCTGTCATTGCCATTATCATCTACACCACTCCTTGGTTTAGGGCTTCCTCCCCTACCAAGTATCAATCAAACCTATATCCCAACCATCAATCAAAGCATTGCACCAAACACACAAAATTTGTCGTTGATATCGCAACAACAAATGACAAACACACAAGCAATGGAAACATCATCGAACATCCCCTTAACATCACAAAGCATGGTCTCTCAAGGACCAATCACATCAATACCATTATCCAACACCGAAAACATCAACACAACATCATCATCCACTACCATTCCAAATCCACCACCACCAACGTTCACCACATCAAACCAATTCGATGCAGCATTGCAAGCCGCTTTCCAAAGAGGATACCAACAAGTTCAAAAACAAAAAAAAACTGTACAACAAGCTGCTCAAGCTGCCCAAGCTACCAAAGTTGCACAAGCCGCATTACAAGCACAACAAGCCCAAGTTTTATTGCAACAGCAACAACAACAAGCCACCCAAGCTGCACAAGCATTGCAAGCAAAAAGAGTCGCTCAAGCACAACTTTTATTGCAACATCAAGCAGCACAAGCGCAAGCGCAAGTGCAAGCTCAAGCATAAGCATAGCAAGCGCAAGCTCAAGCACAACTTCTTGCACAAGCAGCACAAATGCAATCATATCAACAAGCACTAAAGCAATACCAAGAGCAGCAAGAAGCAGCAGAATTGGAAGCCCAACAACAAGCGTTGTGAGAACAACAACAAGCAGAACAACAAGCGTTGTTGGAACAACAACAAGTGCAACAACAAGCACAAATCCTAGTGCAACAACAACAAGATCAACAATGAGCATTGTTCATCCAAAAGCAAGTAGAAGCCTACTTCGCCTGCCACAACATACCGCTACCATCGAACAATGCACCAACCAATCCATCCATCCAAACCATGATTGCAACACCTCAAAACACATTCATCCCACCCCCTAATCTGCAAAGCGATGTAACGACACAACTCAGGTTGTTATCACAACAAGTGCTCGACCTTCAATTAGGGCGAACAACCAAAACGCAGAGCAACTTGTGTCCCTATCCATTTGATAGGAGCCTAGACATGAAACCATTCCCTAAGGGATTTCAGATCCCTAAATTTGACAAATATCGAGGGATGGGAAACCCTGAAGATCACATCAGGGAATTCCAGGTTCATTGTATGGAGGTTGCATATGACGATACTTATCTGATGCGGCTATTCCCTAGGAGCTTGGTAGGCAACATTATATAATGGTTCTCTCGCTTACCCTCAGGCATCAGAACATTCCAGGAAATCAAAGACGAATTCATTAGAAACTACGCATGTAACATTACAATGGATGTTAGTCTCGAAGAACTATACACTCAAAAACAAGGAAAAAATGAATCTTTTGCTTCATTTCTTCAACGATGGCGATCTAAGGCCAATCGGAGCAAGTGGACCATCCCAGAAGAGCAACAAGTCTACACAATCATCGCCAACCTTGAAAACCGCTTGTCATTTCATCTCAAGGTTTAGGGAATCACCACCTATGATCAACTGATCTCCAAGGTGCTTAGCATCAAAAGAGCCCTTCCAACCCAACCCGCAAAATCAATGTCATATCATGAACGAAAAAACAACCACCCATCATCTAATTACAATGATAAACCTCGTACATGGGCGAGAAACAAAAACATCACTAGTGATGGCGTTGTCGATGCCAAGGTGGTCATTAGTGGTCCGCACCAAAATACACCCGCACCACAAATCCAAAATCAATGTCAAAACACTCATCACACAACATATCAACCCAACAACAACCCAACCATCAATAACCTCAGTGACCAAAGAGGACCACCCCAACGCAAAACATATCCTAAACGAAAAATACACTATGTTGGGGGAACCACTTGAGGACATCATGAAAAGGTTGATCGACGAAAAGCTCATCAAAGCACCAACATTCAAGAATTACCAAGAACCCGACGTCAAACCCCCTTGGTACAATAAAAATCAACTTTACGAATTCCACAAAATCAAAGGTCACACCATGAACAACTGCATAAGACTCAAAAATATTATCCAAAATCTCATTGACAAAAGAATCATAAACGTCAAACAACCTATGGGAAATCAGGACCTAAAAATCTACACGAATCTGATGCCGAATCATGGCAACAAAGGGAATAAAAATGATAAAGGGAAGAGTAGTGTAAATAATGTGTATGAAACAGTCGTTGCCTCCCTAAATGAAGACTGCATGGTCATCACCATCAAGGGCGCCCAGGCCAAAGATTGTGGAGTCACCACAAGAGGCGGTAAAGTCACCATTGCAGGATCATCCCAACCTCATAGAGTCCCTTCATCAAGAGTTGTTCTGTATAGCTACAATGTTGTAGACCAACTCAAGAGAACACCAGCACACATCTCCATCATGGAGTTGTTAAAAATATCATCATCCCATAAAAAGATCCTTGAGGAAGCATAAGCCTCATCCACTGTCCCTGCAGATCTCGATGCGGACCAATTCCAAGCTATGGTTGGGAATATCATAACACCTAATCTCCTTACATTTTCCGACCAAGATTTCCCCGCCCAACCATCTCACAACCGCGCACTTCACTTGGAAGCCATTGTAAACAAGAGAAAAATCAAAAGGCTTTTGGTGGATGGAGGTGCAGGTCTGAACATCTGTTCTCTTAGCCTCATCAAGCAACTGAAAATATCAGAAGATTCCATCGACAAAGGTAAAGGCATCACAATCAGAGCATATGATGACCAAGAAAGAGTGTCTCAAGGCACGATTAAACTCCCTATTCAAATAGGTCCAACACTCATGGAAACCACATGTCAGGTCTTGGACCTCAAATTGCCATACAACATCCTCCTGGGATGCCCATGGATCCATGCAATGAAAGTTGTAGCATCAACCTTCCACCAATGTGTAAAATTTACACATAATGGACAAGAGGTTACCATTCATGGAGATCCCGAACCGTTTTCATATTGCAAAATTCTTGAGGCCAAGTATTACAAAATTCCCTAAGTGCCAAAAAACGATGAGGGACCATCCACATCATACATCAACCCCGCCACCCTCGCATCAACTTCTGTGACAGAGACACCCGCCATTCCTACCATTCCCACCATCTCTGACATCAAGCTCATCATCCAGGAGGACGGTTGTGGAAGTTATAGGCTCCCTAATAATGCTTTTTTGATAGGAGAGTTACCACAATCTCCTAGATCACGAGGACTCCCACAAGAAAATCAAGCTTCCACATATCAAACGTATCCTGAGGATTATCCCGAATTCACAAGATGGGGAGACCTTGGTCATGAGGTTATTGAAGCAGATCCATCTCACATGTATCGAGATGAAAGACCGGTAGCTAATCTACCAATGGATGAAAGAAGTAGGGGCCTACAAATGATGTTTGCAATGGGTTACAACAGAAACCAGAGATTGGGACAAAATGACAACGGCCTCATAATACCTATCATACCGAAGACGCGACCCATAACAAATCTTGGTCTTGGATGTACCCCTCCGATAATAACCATACGTGGTTGAGGTCCTCTAGTTAGAGCCGCTAATGTCTCTCCTCAGCCAGTGCTAGTACAAGTACACTCACCAATAGTCACAGGTAGCGACACACATAATTTCATAACTGAACCCTATATTAGTAGCGATGACGAAGATACCTTATCCAATCTACCTAGGCTATTCGAAGATACCACCCTGTGTATGATTAGTACCATATCCTTTGAACCAAATAGTCAAAATCATGAGATTCATTTAGTCTACCCCCAACTGATCGACTATGACCAACAAGGACCACCAGTTCTCGACACATTCGAAAACGATGAGGTGCTCTCAGAATTCATGGGATTGAGGGATAACATTCCAGATGGGGATCATAAGGCAATATTTATAATGGAATTAGACACACATGCTTATTACAGGGAAACGATTGAATCCTTCAGTCGCAAAAGTGAGAAACTAAGAATCATATCCAAGTCCTTGAGTGAAAACCACATTGTGGCACACTCTGACAACAAAATAGTAAAAAGAAAGGACATATCCAATGGTGAAAACCTCTTTGAGGTGCCCGAGGATGAAGGATTCAATCTTCCCTTAAGAGCCATTCATCAAGAGAAGTCAGCAGTCTTGGCCGAAAAGTGCAATCCAGTCAACATAGGAACAGAGGAGACCCCGCATATCACATTCTATGTGGAATCACTATTATCAGAAGAACAAGAACTCCTAGCAGCATTCTTAAGGGAAAGGAAAATAAACTTCGCATGGAGTTATGCTAACATGCCAGGGCTAGATCCACAAACGGTGGTTCATCATTTAGCAGTGTATCCAAAGGCAAAACCGGTCAAACAAAAGCTTCAGAAAATACATCCTCAAATTGCTCTATTGGTCAAAATAGAACTCAAAAAGTTGTTGGATGCAGGATTTATCCGACCAATTGATTGTCTAGAATGGGTGTCAAATTTGGTACATGTTTCAAAACCTGACGGAGACATCAAAATCTGCACAGATTTTAGAGATTTGAACAAAGCATGTCCCAAGGATGATTTCCTGCTTCCCAACATTGACATGATAGTAGATATGACAGCAGGGCATGAGATGCTATCACTCATGGATGGATTTTCAAGATATAACCAGATTATGATAGCAAAAGAAGATCAACACAAGACAGCTTTCACTTGCCTGTGGGGGACCTACTGCTGGAACATGATGCCATTCGGCCTAAAGAACGCAGGAGCAACCTATCAAAGGGCCATGACACTAATATTCTATGATATGATTCACAAAATAGTCGAAGACTATGTCGACGACATCCTAGAAAAGTCAAGAAAAAGAAAAGATCATATAGCAACTTTAAGTGCTAGCTTCGACAGATTGGAGGAATACAAAGTCAGACTAAATCCCAAGAAGTGCGTCTTTGGCGTACAATCAGGTAAACTACTAGGATACATAGTCTCCATGAGGGGTATTGAGGTGGATCTGGCAAAAGTCAAAGCAATCCTCAAGATGGAAGCACCAAAGACATTAAAACAACTGAGAAGCCTCCAAGGCAGACTCCAATCCATCAGACGATTCATAGCACAACTAGCAGACAAACAAAACCCATACTCTCACCTACTCCACAAGGGGGTAGCATACAAATGGGATGCAAAATGCGAAGAGGCATTCAACAAGATCAAGGAATATCTACTGACACCACCAGTTTTAATGCCACCTATCCCGAGAAAGCCATTGATGTTATACGTGTCAGCAACAGCAGCAGCCCTTGGAGCTCTCCTAGCTCAGCATGATGAAAACGGAACGGAGAGGGCTATCTACTATATCAGCAGAACAATGGTCAGTCACGAGCTAAATTACTCATTCATCAAGAAAGCTTGCCTCACCATAGTGTTTGCATCCCAAAAATTTAGACATTACATGCTAGCACACAAGATAAAGCTCATCACAAAAATTGATCCCCTCAAATATCTCCTATCCAAGGCAATGCTCACAGGCAGAATGGCAAAGTGGGTAATGATATTATCAGAGTATGACATCAAGTATGTAGAGAGGAAAGCTATCAAGGGACAAGTCATTGCGAATCAACTAGCAGAGGCACCTATGTATTTTGAGAATCCTCTTGTCTCAGAATTCCCAGATGAGTCCATTTTTAACCTCAACGTTACTAACCATTGGAAACTATACTTCGATAGGTCATACACACAACATGGATCAGGAGTTGGTGTCTTCTTCATCACCCCACAAGGGGATTATATACCAAAATCATACAAATTGGCATTTCCTTGCACCAACAACATAGCAGAATACGAGGCTTTGATTATAGGTCTCAAGATAGCGGTGCAATGGAACATCATAGCTCTCAAGGTATATGGAGGCTCTCAGTTGATCATAAATCAGGTCAATAACAAATATCAGACAAGGATGACAAGCTAACCCCATACAAGAAATTGGTGGAAACTTTAAGGGAATCCTTCATTGACATAACATTTGAGCAGATTCCAAGAACCAACAACAGAGCTGCTGACGCCATGGCTACAACTGGGTCTCTAGTAGACATCCCTCACAACGTGTTGAAATACAAATTTCTGATCGAGCAGCTTCTCGTTCCCACATTTGAGGTACCGAAATTAGAATGTGTGTCAAATCGTTGGTCCTAGCGATCCTTGGTATCACGACATCTACACATATCTTCGCATAGGAGTCTTACCCGCTGACCTACCATCGAGCCTAAAATGAACCTTTATTAACAAGGCATCCAGATTTGTCATCCTAGGTGATACCTTATACTGTAGAAGCATAGAGGGTACTTTACTACGCTGTCTAAATGCTGAGGCATTAACCGCTCTAACTGAGGTTCATAATGGTATCTGTGGCTCACACTCGAGCGGAATAACCATAGCCAAGAAACTGCTGAAGCTGGGGTACTATTGGCCCACAATGGAGCGAGAAGCACATGATCACACTAAAAGGTGTTTACAATGTCAGCAGCATGGGGACCTCATCCATGCTCCAGCTCAAGAGCTTCACCCGATTATCACACCATGGCCCTTTTCACAGTGGGGACTCGACCTCATTGGAAAAATCACACCCACCTCATCCAATGGCCACAAGTTCATCCTCACTGCAACTGAGTACTTCACTAAGTGGGTGGAAGCCATACCCATGACCTATATCACTGGGAAGCAAATCTCAAAATTCATCCTGAACTATATCATCTGTCGTTACGGTGTTCCACAAGCCATTATCTCAGATAATGGGACACCATTCAAGAACCAGGAGGTTCGCGACTTGTGCAATAAATTCAAAATCCAGCATCGCTTCTCCACCCCATACTATCCCCAAGGCAATGGGCAAGCAGAAGCTACGAACAAAACCATCCTCAAAATCCTCAAGAAAATAGTCAATGACGCAGGTCATGACTAGCACTTGCAGCTTAATCCCGCCCTCTGGGCTTATCGAACCAGCATCCACACACCCACTAGCCCCACCCCATTCTCCTTGGTCTACGGATCAGAAGTTGTACTCCCCATTGAGATCGAGCTCCCATCCCTCAAAATATCATTACAAAACCTCATCACTGATGAGGACTATCGGGTATCAAGATTAAACGAGCTGGAGTTACTGGATGAGAGATGCATAGATGCTTTGAATCATCTGCAAGTCTATCAAAATAGACTCAAACGAAGCTACAACAAGAAAATCAGAAGCAGAACTTTCCAAGTTAGAGAACTGGTCTTAAAAGAAAATCAGAAGAATGTTCCAAATCCCAGCAACAAAGGCAAGTTCGAACCCAATTGGTTAGGGCCTTTCATTGTCACAGTAAGCTATAAATCAGGGGCATATCAGTTATCAACACCCGAATGGGAACCTCTGCAAGAGCCAATAAATAGCTCCCATCTCAAAAAAATTTATGCCTAATTCTTTCTAGGTATAGAACCAAAAAATCCAAAAAATCAGAAAAAGTCCTAAAAAAATGGTTACTTCGGTGAAAACCTGGCAAATAGGCATCTTGGTAACAACAACAAAAAAAAAAAGCAAAAATCAAAAATCAAAAAAGGATCAAAAATCGCCCTCTAGTGAAAAAACCACTTTGGTGGCACTTTGGGCAAGTACCTTGGTGAAAACACGCAAACAGTAAATAAGCACTTTCCATCCACCAGGACCTTTATGGCTTGTTCGCCATTATCCCTCCATTTCGCTTCCATCATCCATCGCATTCAGGTCTCCATCCATCACTCATCCACTCGCATCCGCACCATAGCTTGGTCTTGTGTTCGGTATCATGATCCCTCTTAGTACTACTCGCCCATCCTCAAGGTCAGGTTTGTCCCGCTTTTCGGAGTAGTCTATTACATCA
This sequence comes from Sequoia sempervirens, assembly GCA_007258455.2. Classification (NCBI taxonomy): domain Eukaryota; kingdom Viridiplantae; phylum Streptophyta; class Pinopsida; order Cupressales; family Cupressaceae; genus Sequoia; species Sequoia sempervirens. The sequence goes on along the minus strand of VDFB02000015.1, from coordinate 307,141,750 downwards.
TGTTGGGGCATATGTTCTCATCATATCGGATTCGTAGATTCTTAAAGTCCTCAAAATCGAAAATCCAAAACATCAAAACATCGAAAAATCCAAAACATTCAAAACATATATCAAAAATTCAAAAAGCAGGTCAAAAGTCATTCAAAAGCCAAAACAAGGTCGCCTTGTCAAACTACGCCGTCTCGAGCTTGAACGTAGGCAAGGTTGATCTTTGATCATCCCTGACATTTAGGTCAGTCCTATAGGAGTCCGTCATAATAAACTACATCTCGTCATGTATATCATCATCTGAAATTGGTCAAGTCGTCAGTCGAACTTCGTGGTCTCTGCGTGTATAACGTAGGCAAGGCTAATCTGTCGATTAGCTCCCAAGGCCCCTAGGATAGGTCTTTAGGTTAGTCTCTTGGTCAAAACCTCAGAAAATCCCAAAACATTGGAAAACCGAAAATCAAAACATTTGTAAAATCTCAAAAAATACCAAAAACAGCCTCAAAACATTTCAAAACATCAAAAAAATCTAAATATTTGAAAAAAAATCCATCCGCCTCATCTCGCTTGCACCCGCAATAAACACCACTCACAATAAACCAATCGTCACCCTCAACCTTTGGTGAAACAATTTGAAACAAGTCTAGTAGGTTTAAAAGTAGAACTTAAAACGTCAAGTCTTAAGTCTAGGCCAGTGAGTAAACAAATTGGTCACCTCTTCGTATCGATAACTCATCATTTGAATTTGTCCCATATCAATTATCTTTTATAAACGAAATGGCGTGCTGCCATCCACTAACATGTCCTAGGATGCATCCTTCCTACAATGGGCATTATCTTTTGGCAATAAGTTTCACTTATCACCTTAGAAAACACATCTTTTTTTCGTTAGCGGTATTGAAGAGCATTAGTCTGTTTATTTACTTGGTCTTTTCTTTTGACTTATCTTATTTTACGCTCATTCCAAGGACATCTCGATGATATCCCAAAATAGCGGATTTAGAGAGATAGGAATGGGGCAATGATCATTATCTTTTGTTTGTTGTGCTTGTTGGACGTTCTTGCAATATAACCTCGGCAAATACTTGCTTTGTTAGGCATATATGGAAGAGGTCTAGGGCAACTTGTTGACTATTACAGGGATAGGTTTACCTTTCCGTGTTTTGGCCTGAGATGTCTGAAACTTCTGAAATACATCCTAGCAAGGTTTTTGTATGTTAGGTGTGAACAAGAATACTCCTATCTGATTGTCGAGTCAAAGTGCATCACATTAAGTACCACGCCATCCTGGTTGTCTATACCTTGATGCATCGTACCACGTGTGTTATCAAACATAAGAAAATTTGGCCCTTTGAAAATCCCAATTCCTCGGCAAGTCATCATCATCATCATCATCATCATCATCATCATCATCATCATCTACATTTGTGTCATCACGCGTCTTGTTGAAATGATTTCTTCTCTTCTCACTAACCATGCTAACGAGGTACTGACAGTTGATCATCATCACCATCATCACCACTGATCTTGCATCCATACATCATTAGCATATTACATAAGCACATCATATAGGCATCATTAGCACATTGCATTATGTATCATATAGGAAACATCGCATTCTCATCATCATATAAATAGGTGCATCCATATCATCGCATTTCACCCATTACATTGCATCTCATGGCATTACATTGATCATTGCATAAGCATTCATTTACATTTCATAAATCATCACATAGCATGAATATTATAATCATAAACAATAGGAATATAAGCATTCAATTCATTAGGCATACATATCATATTGCATTAACACTGCATCACATACAACATCATATCACATCCATCCATAAATCATCTCATATATAAGCATTTTTTACACATCATTGCATATAGCATAAATCAAATCATTTCACATATTGCATTGGCATAAAATAAATCATCACATAGTTAACATCATTGCACATCATATCATAGGTCATAATCAAATGCATAAACATCATTTGAAATAAATGCATCCATAACATATAAAAGAAGAATCATGCATAAATAAATAAAGGAGTACACATAGCATCACATCAAAATCAGCTCATATATATATATATATATATCATATCATCAGTGTCACTGTCATAGTACAAAGAATAATAATCGGATCGCTGTATGTGTATGTCAATTGGTACAAAATGCCCATTGGGGCTATAAAAAATGAGCCCATAAGGCACCAAAAATGTGTATCATCTAAATCACGGTCGATCTCCGTGGATGCTACCCTCGCCCCTGTCACCATGACCCTCTAGTGGTCTCTGACTGGCCCGCTCTAAGTACTCTGGAACCCAGGCTGCTCTAGGAACATGGTCGTGATAGGCCTGGCGGTAGTACTCTACCTCTCGAATGGCCTCCCTATAGGATTGAACCGACACTGTACCCTACGAGGATGAAGCAGTTGTCATGCTCTCTATCTGCTGCCTATGGCCTAGCTCTGTGGCTACCTGTAGCTCTGCGACCTGTCGCTGCTGTACAGCCTGGTCTCTCCCCACTCTGAGTTGCTCTCTCTCAGCTCGTGCCTGGTCCCACTCAGCCGTCACTGCCTGTACATGTTCCTGTAGCTGCAAAATCAAGGCATCCCATGCGTCTGCCTACCCTGCTGGCTATGCATGTGGCTATACAGGAACCTGACCCTCACCCTCGGCTCGTGGTGGTGGGACTGGCGAATCCTGCTGCTGATCCTACATAGGGACGTCCCCGTGATCTGGTGGAACTGGGGGCATCAATGGTGGGTCATGTTGAATCACGACCCTGGGACCTCATCCTTGTCCTCTCCCCCTGCCTCTGACTCTGTGTGCCTCTACGTCCTCACCTGGAATAGTCAACCGTAGAGGAGGTCTAAACCAATCCCTGTATGCCTGTGTGGTGCCCGGATCTACCAATCCCTGATCGTAGGCCCATGGTCGGGCCACTAACCCTCGAAAGTTTTCAACTACCTCTATTGTAGGAATACCAGGGCCCCGTGCCACCTGTGTCATGTTGCGCATGAAAACGGCCACATAGCTATCATCTGGTCGATCCTGTGGCTCCCCAAACTGACGCAGTACACGCCCGGGCAAGTATCTCTCTATCACAGTGTGCTCTCAGCCCTGCATGTATCTGTCCTACCAGCAGTAGAAGAGCTGGTCTACATCATCAGCCCATCCAGGCTAACCGAGGTATGGTCAGCATCATGTTGGTACCAACCAACCAAAAGAAAATACTTATTTTTATGAGGCCCAAATTCAAAATCAACACAAGCAGTTCATTTCTCACTGTTATGCAAAACCTTACTCATGGACAATTCCTCTGTTTTAAAATCCTTTTATAATGCTTGGAACATTTTTCTCTTCAAAACCTAATTTGTTCATTACAAGAGTGAATGGCTTTCTCTTACAATGTGTTTGCATCCTCCCACTATACGGTCTTGCCATCACCTAAGCTTTCAGTGTCGTGCTTTATAGGCCCTCTCTGACATGTGGTTGTAACTGCAATGTCAATATGATGTACTGGGATATGATTCCACATTAACACTGTCATTCTTATGCTGTAAGCATGCTAGAACACATTCTATGGAAGTTTCTAAACCAAAGTTGCCCCAAATTCTTGCATGAAGTGTATATATTTGCTTTACTAGGCTTCTAAAGCAACCACCAGAAATATATATGAGCAAAGCAAAATATTTTATCTGACAGACCATACAACTATCTGACATACATTTTTACTCAACTTCAAGCGAGTCCTAACTATCACTCACAAATCTTGTTAAAAACCAAAAAAAAAAAAAAAACCTCAATATCTAGCACCCATATTTATAAGCATTAAAAGTTATCCAGGAATTCAAAGCAATTAGCCACAGCATTTAAATGAACAACACAAATGCATGCTTATTTTTACTGAAGAGCCCACAAAAGTCTAAGGAATTGAAAATTCTCAAGCTAGTCAAGCTCCATAAGTAAATTTAGACAAAATAAAACCTCCCACAAATAGGAAAAAGGAAAGAAATGGTGCAAAAGCCTACCAGAGATATATCAGACAAGCTCCTCCTTTTTGTTTTCTGTTAAAACAAGAACAACGCAAGGATAAGTGTTAGGGTTTCACAACAAGTGTTGTGCGGATATTTGCAATAACTACTCCTCAGATATTTCTTCCATTTTTACATATGCTACAATAAGTGTTGTGTGGATATTTGCAATAACTACTCCTTTGATATTTGCAATAACTACTTCTGGAAAAAATGGTGAGCGGCTGGGATGAATTTCATTGCAGGCGATTGCCTGTCCACCTATCTACACTGTCCGAGGTAAAAATGACTGGCAAAAACTAAGCATGGGACGCCTTCGGCGTAAAAATATAGAAATGAATATACAAAATTAGTATGTTGACCGATGCTTAGACCCGATCGACGCCAGGAGCATTCACTAAAATATATGTTATCATGAGATGGCCATTACAGCGCGTGTATTGAAAGGTAATCGGGCATGGAGTCAATATTACTGCCATCTTATTTCCTTGTTTACCTATCGAACACTTGCCAGGCACGTGAGTTCAAATAATTGATTTTTTGGAGTGTCGCCGCCTTCAACACCCTCATGGGCCGATTTGAGGACTAATTTAGACCATAGTCAAAATCACTAAAAGAGATTATATGTTTTACATATATATTATACATTTCATATTATATTATATATGCCATGGACACGTCTTAACAGAAAGACACATCCCCCATATACGTAGAAATAGAGAACGCCAAGCTCAGATCGGGGATGATCATAGAAGAAGAAAAAACCAAGGGAATAGGAATAGAAAACATAAGAGAAATAATAACTTAAGTGAGAGCCTATCTCCACTTAGCATTAAATTCATCTAGCATTCCAGATGTAAAGTGTTCAGTCATAACCATGTGAATATATTTTAATGAAGCTCTGCTAGTTCACTCTTTCCGTATGAGCCTGTAGAAACCAATCACGCCAATCTCCATAGCCCACTTGCCTTGCCACGTGATCGGCCCAGACAAAGAGCCCGCCCCCTGAAATAAATCGCGACTTCCCCATTCAGTGGAATATCTCACAGTCCACAGCCTCGACCCATTTCCATTGATCATCAACGAAATTCGAAATTATCCTTGACATGAACCTTGCCTCAAACTCTAGCGTCATCCCTTCTTTGTTCCTTAATTTGCAGACATTCTTTTCCATTCTAAGATTATGATTACTATGATTTAATATTCTATTAATTGGCTAACACTTAAACTGCAGGTTTTTGCCTTGTGATGATTATATTTATGATTCCAAATAAGATTAATTGTTTTATTCCAATGAGATATAGCCATGTATGATCAAACTCTTTATCATTATCTAGATCAAGATTATTTCCTTATGGATTATTGTAATAAGAATTCTCTATGAGTTGAATGATCAAGAAGGAATACAAGTATATATTGTATGTGGACAAGAGACTGTCTTCCAAGTGTCTATAAACCTACTTGGGAGGAAGGGCCCGAAAAAGTGGTGCCTAAAATCCCCCACCCAAGGTTCCGCCCCTAGGACCCGAGGCAGGGAGGTGCCATGGAGGGGTGGCAAGTCCACCTAAGGTTCCACTAATCCCAAGGCAAGGGTTGGGCCATGGAGGGGTAGGGGGGTCCCACCTAAGATTATGTTGTGGCCATAGAGGGGTGGTATGCCTAGGTCGCTATAAGCTTCGATGTCTTCTCCCAGTAGGTCGTGTGTTTTCTGAGGAGATGTTGTGGATGGAGAATGCAATTACAAGTCCCCTAGAGTGGGAGGTGTAGGCTACAATCCCTTGAACTTAGCCAAGGACTTCAGACAGATCTATCCACATGGATAGAGAATGTAGTTACAAGTCATTAAGAAAGGAGGGTTGTAGGTTACCACCTTTGTACTAGGGATTATAGCTTCGGGCGGATCTGTCCATGCCATCCCTCATGTGTTTTCATGATTGCTTTTATGGATGTGTTTATTATGGATGCTTAGAATTTAATGCTAATAAATATGTGTATGTGTGAATTATTGCTCACTTTGTGGATGCAGGTGATCAACCAAGAATTTCCCATCCTAGAGTATCCATTTGGTGTAATGTCCCCTAGTTCAATACCCTAGAAAAACATAAGCACCATATTAAGACATGTAATGTATTTTACACAAACATCATTTTACTCATGCAAATTGCTTTTAAATCCTTTTATGTAACATGTGATAACAATTAAGCACATAATTTTAATGTTTTAGTTCTTACATAATTTGAGAATGAGACAAATAACTGCATTATCAACTAGAGTATTACTATTATGAATATGCAAGATCGCTCACTCCAAACGGAATAGACCTTCACCTTATTTCTCTTCCTAACCTTGTGGGATGGTAGATTTACTGTGCTAAGGGCGCGTGTACCATCTCAAGTTGGACACCCTCAAGGATTGGTTACCTGTCTTAGGCTCCGTCCAACATTGGATGGATTTACCTGCCTTTCCCTTCCACACACTCCCTATCCTCATTGAGCGTTAGTGAAAGAGAATTTTTGGCCCGAAGTCTATCCTCAAAGTAGTAAAGTCATAACAACATTCACTTATCTTATTGAATTCATAAATCATCATAGATTAGAACATTCACTAATACTGATTCTAATAAGATATGAGTTAGGTACTACACTGTAACCCATTGTTAGAGGAATTGGGATTCAATTAAATATAAACCTTAATGTTATATCAGTTGGTTGAGGGTACTTACTTCTGATCGTCGTGCTAATTGGACTTTTTTCAGACTTATTTCCCTAAGCCCAATCTTTGATGCGATGATGTATTTTCCTAAAATTCAATTGTTCTTGTTTCTTTACACTCAAAAGATATCGTTAGTATAACTCAATAGATAAGAATCTATTATCCGTAATTATATTAAGCATCATAATTATTTATAAAGCTCAATAATTACTACAATCATCATTATTGAATAACGCATCACACACACACACACACATATATATATATATATATATCCAACCTTTACCATATTCTTAATCCATTCATTTAATATCATTTATTTATTCTTTTATTAATTTTCATCATAAACTGTGGCTGTTTATTTATAACAGAATTTACTTACTATATTTATTTACTGCATTTTATAATAAATCAGAGTGTGATTATACAGTCTCTGATCCCTGCCGATCTGCAGAGCTCTCCTTTATTTCCTTCCAGCCACGTAATGTAGAAGACTTTCTTCTTTCAGCAATCGATGATAGAGATTTGCCTTCCTCCCTTGTTTTTTTTATTCCCTATTCTTCAAACTCTATTTATATCTTTGTCCTCATGAAGAGAGAGACATCCCTTGGCAAAAGGATGTGACTCTTTGTGTAAACATTACATACTTTATTTTAAGTGCTGCCACTCAATACTAATCGCTGAATTTAGAGAATATTAAACTTAAGCTGACCGATGCCTTAATACTAATTGCTGACCATTGTTTAGTTTGTGATTATTTTTGAGGATTGGGGTTGCTGTACGGGAGTCTTTGATTATATATGCTCAATAAATATTGTTACCTGGTAATTTTAGATTATATTTACTTTATTATTTTATTTTACTATTTTATTATATTCATTTAGTAATATGATTATATTCAGAAAATGGTTTACATAATACTTATTATAAGAATAATATTTTGATGCTGTCAATAATGTTTATAATATGATTAATATTATGAAGGATAATTATAAATACCTTCATAATTAGAATGACAATTATTGATATTTATTATATTTGTTCATTGTTCCTTTATATTTAATATTCTGTATTTTAATCATTAAAGTATAATAACAATAAATACATATATATATTATTATTTTTACTTTAATGTGTTACACTCCTTTATGTATTTCACATTATTATAACGATTATAATATTTAGTATTCATATTTTGATAATCATAGTATTACATTTAATATATATATAATATTATCTTTGATAATTATAAATATCAAAATGTTTTTAATATGTATTTTTTTAATCTTGTTTTTGATGCTTTATATCCCAATGCTACAAATTTGAGGGACATGACATTTGGCCAACCCCAATCCTAAAACAAGAAAGTTCCAAGACAGGGGCCGCTAAGGGACATTACAGTTTAGCCTTGCTTGTTGTTTGAAAATTAATCTGAAATATGTCATTGTTCAAATCATTATAGCAGGCCATTGTTGAAATTGCAGCAAGACAAGGATCAAGTTTTAAACTTTTAACCATGGCATACAAATAAATATGAATAAATAGGTAGTCACAAGAGTTCAAAAAATGCTATAGGCGACTCAATCCAAACTTTTCATTCCAAGGTGTACTTATACAGCCTAGTAGCCCAACAAGAGCTGCCCACTTCCTTTTAGATTTAAACAACATGCCTCTGCACAACAGATATGACATGACACAGACATGATGTGAACATGTGGGATCACAAAATAAAAATTGATACATTATAAACAAGTCATCCAACCATTAAGTTTAAGATTGAAAGCAATACATCCTACAATCGATAATATTGAAACAGAAAAAACTTCATTACCTATCAAGAAAGTGTATATATTGAAAAAGGGTATAAAAACGAGATCCAAGAATTAAAAATTTAACCTTAATATTTAATGATTTAAGGACTGTAAACATAACCGAAACTAACTCTGTTTAGAACCAAGACAGTAAAACATTATCTCTTAAAATCCTGAACAAAAAGAACTTCACATCTATATAGTTTCCAATTTCCATAAATGCTATCCTCTTAAAATCTCAAATCATTAAAGTCTAAAAACTAACTGCCAGGATTTTTTCGCAAGCACTGGCCTTTAAACTACAGTACAAAAAGAACTTACATCTTGTATATTTTCCATAAGTGTTGTCCTCTCGACATCTAAAACATTATAATGTAAAAAGGAAAGTGCTAAGAAGTAAGATTTACGGGCATTGGCCTTTTCGAAATCTCCAACATTTAAATCTAAAAGCAAACTGCTAGCAAATAAAACTTCTTTGACAACAAGCACTGACCTTTAAACTGCGCTATTAAACTAACTCTACAGCTGTATATGTACCATAAATGGTGCTCTCTAGAACTATGAAACATTAAAATCTAAAAGCAAACTACTAAAAAATATGACTTCTTTCAGAACAAGCACTGACCTTTGAACTATATGTTTTATAAACTGAGGCTCTGGAAAGCTTTGGTTGCCTATCGTGAAAGTTGTATGAAATTCTTAATAATTGATCTGGGTTCAAGTACATTGAGCAATTTGAAGCCCATAACACGTTAAGTACAGTGCATTTCGAGCTTAACCTTAGTGCATTGACCATACAATTTGTAGAATGGAAAGCTATTTATGAAGAGGTAAAAAGGTTTATTCAGTTCGCTAGGATGGAATGTTGCAGCTTGCAGTTTGACTGGAATATATCAACCGGATGTCCAATGCCTTGTGAAATTTAGACTTGCTATGGAGAACAAGAAGAAAACAAAGAATCAGCACTACAGAGACTGACAAAAAGCGTTTCAAGAGTAGAAGAGGAAATTGGTAGAGGTTTAAAGGAGTCTTTAAGTGCCAGCACCAACAAGGGAACTGGATTCCAATACAGCTGTCAGCGTGGATGATGATGCTTTCTTAGATATTGTAACTTTTCCATTGTGCCCCTTGCTTTGTTTTCCTATCCACCCTACCATCCACACCTCTCAACATCCAACTGTGAATGCTCTTACAGCTTCACAAGGCATCGGATTATAGGTACAGTTGGGATTTAATGTACCTTCAATTTCTCTTTAGGGTAAGGCCACTAGAGTTGTAGCTACTCCTCAACCTTACTTCTTCAATTCTACCAAGTCAATTGATCCAGTTTCTCCCAGTTGAGACTTGTTCAGGATGTTAACTGCCAATTGCAAAGATTTATATTTGATCATAGACCAACCATGAGCCTCATACGAAGGATAACCAGCATAGTAAGGATAAGCATAAATCCCGCCCTTTTCACCTTCCCGTAAAACAATAGGGGATAAAGGCCAGAATTGGGCCTATTATTACCAAATTTGTGTGATTGAATGTCACTGGGGAACTGGAAAACTGATCATTGAGAGGGGTATAAATGTAGGTAGAATTTTATATTTCCATCTTTGCAGTGTACTTTTAATATCGCTAATAATAATCTTTTAGAGGGAGCTACTTCTAGGTGCAGACTAGCAAGATGCAAAATCTCACTGCACAGATAAGTGCAAGTTTATTCTAAACATGAAAGGATGGATACAAATCATTCTTGAGCTCTGACAATATTTTATTGCACTGAAGTATATTACATATCATTTATAAGTGGTTGTCTTGTCTATTATTTGCCCCCATGTCAAATCGATGTTTGTGTTCCAATACATGTAAATAAATGCTAAAATATTCAGAAATTTCACCAAAGGGAGTAAAATTATTTATGGTTTCTTTCAGGAATCTAATCCTGGTTTAAGTAGTTCAAATAGCAAGTATTCAAACCGCATCATATAAAATGAATGTATCATTGAGTCCAGAATAAGTGACCTTAAATAGAAAATGAATATTGGAAGAACAGTTCATAAATACAGACTTCTGGTGTAGCCGCTTCTACAGAATGATGCAACATCCAACGAAATATTTAAAATTTTACTTTATCATTTCACATGCCCCACATAAGCTGAATCATCAGCTTATTTTGAAGTCTATATTTACAGCAGTCCCAATCAATGTGGGCACTGAACAGAAATTTAACTTGCAGCGAGTAGAGTATATCCCATAGCATTCTAATTAACTGAGAATGAACACAATTTTGAAGAGAAAAATATGGTCAAAAGAATCAAATGCCTTTATAAATATATGGACATCAATTTGAAATGCATCACTTATCTAATACAGACTTACAGACTATGCTGCTTAAGCTCCCCCACAGCTGCCTCCTACCCTAACATACAAGCCCCTGAGCTGCAATGCCTGATGTGTGTTACAATCACCAACAAAGATGTGTCCTGATTTCAAAAGGATGAGCATAATAGATGGGAATTACAGCCAGCTCTAGTTTCATCCAGAATTAAGCACAACTGGATACTTTTGATGCCATCAGGAGAGAAAAACAAACTGAACTTGATCACGAATTCAACCCAGAGCGTGGATGTGTGCACTTTGTTTTCACACATTACATCCCAGGTGAAACATATGCAAGACTCTCAATGGATTTTCAAATAAGTATATAGAATTCACTCGCCCTATTATAATATTGGTTGTTCCCAGCAAATGCATTAAACTGGATTTATGCCTTTTACACATTTAGATTAGGAGATAGAAAATTTCTATATGCAAATCGCTGTATCATATATATATGCTTAAGACTCTGGCTACAGACCATAACAGAATTTTTGGTGATAAAGACCTTGGAATGGAACACAGGAATCACCTTCCTGTTGCTTCAAGATTATAGCCCTCGACTGAAGAAAGAGATCATATTTAACCTTTGCATCAGCATCTTATGGGATTGTTTTATCTTGTTCACCTTTGTCTCCAGATTCAGGTACCTTTTAGAAGATAACTTTTTCACTTTTTCAGATCAATTGTCCTTTGGAATGCAAAAATTCAATATTTTTACCAAAGGGAGTACACTAAATAAATCAAAGCACTTTTTACAACATATGTCTTGTTCTTTGTGGTTATTGCATGATATAAAATGAGTGCAGATTAGACGGTTTATGTTTTTTCTAAAAAAGGGAGTAGCTGGAGGAAATTTGTGAGATGGGAAATGGTAATGTGTAATTGAATCCTACTGCCAACTCCAAGGCAGCTGACAAATAATCTGGTTGACAAAAAAGAAAATAAATCATCCGTACTGAACTCATGCAACAATCTTCTGAGCAACACATCATGCAACATGAATTGCATCTACAATAGATATGCATAAACTGGAAGCCAAGGCAAAGCAAGATGCCTACAATAGCAAAACCACAGCTTTTTATTAGTTTTCTCGACTCTGCAAATCAACATAGTTGTGTCTGTATAGCTAGATGGATATTGCCCTTAATGAAGACAATAATTTTGAAATTTTGCAACAAAGAAGAGATTAAAGCATCCATAAAGAACTCATGCAACGTGAATGGTATCTATCTAAGTAGCCGGTTCGGGTTCGGGTTCGCGGGTTCGGTTTGCCGGTTCGGCAAAATTTTTTGGGGGGTGGGTTCGGTTCGTCTTGGGTTCGTTAGTACAAATTACAAAATATGTAAAAAATATATATATGCAAGCCTAGGAGCATGAATTAGGATTAGAATATCACATAACTGATAACATCATATAAACAACAAAACCACCATAAACTTGAATGTCATTTAGAACATGCATGATAAATATTCATTGTTCAAACTTCAAGTTCAATATTACAACACTTTCAAAGTTTTAATCATCATATGGATTCTCTAGATCATCCATATCAATGTCAACATTGACATTAGATGAAGTAGGAAGACTAGATGAATCACAAGTAGTGCCAATGGCACCATCACTAGCACTACTAATGTGCCCATGCTCCTGTTGGATATCCTCATCCTCATATGCAATATGTTGGGAACTGCAAGCATCCAAGTCAGTATCCTCTGGCACTATATCCCACAACTTCGTCTCCCCTTCCTTGTAGTTAGGTTGTTTGTGTGAAAGGAGACGCAAGTTGGAATGCACATATACTAAGTTCTCCGCTTTTTTTGACAGCAATTTATTGCGCTTTACTGAGTGGATGAAAGAATATGTGCTCCAATTCCTCTCAGATGCGGATGAACTAGCAACCTATGAAGACAAAGTAAACAATTAAAAATTTATAAATGGAATTATGAAACTTTTAAAACTAAAATATGAAAATTTATTAAACTTACTTGTGATAAAATTTTGATTGCAAGGGGCTGCAAATTTTGGAAGTATTGTCCATGGAAGTACCACCAAGAATGAGCATCCTTTAAGAACCTATCACGGGAGGCATCAACATCTAGATGATTTGAGTGCACAAAATTAGTGAACTCATCCGTGACTACACTCCGCAAATCTCGATCAGGGAAGAGTCTCACAAATGCTGCCTTGTACCCTTCAACCACTTCTAAATCTCTATATGGAGGAAGCCTTCCTGGTTGTGAAAGAACCTGAGAGCTGTAGTATTTTGGAGTCAATGCAAAGGCAAGAAGGTGTAATGGAGTTGTCATTTTGTTCCATCTTTCTTCAACAATTGTATGCACTTGTTTGAAGAAAGTCTCTTCAGGGTCTTGCTCTCTTGCATTTATGGTGCACTTGATCTTCTCAAGCATTGAGTCTATACCATCATATATTTGTCCAATGCATGGCTTGTCCATGTCAGTATAGCGAATCATACTCAAAATGGGCTCGGTGAAGCTAAGGAGATACTCCACACGATCCCACCATGAGTCATCTAATATCATGCTCTTAATTCTTGTTGCTCTTTCAGTGCTGCTTTGCCTCCATATAGACCAATTGGTGCTAATTACCATGCTAGAAAGTGCTTGCCTAACTTTCACAAGTCGTCTCAAGACGATTGTATTAGAGGCAAAGCGGGTTTCTGCAACCTATTGCAAATTAAAAAAAATAATTAATATTTAAAAATAAACTTTAAAGAAGAATTTAAATTAGATTGAACAATCAAATTATGAAAATCAGAAAATGACAAATGTAAATATTACTTCTCTTACCTTCAATAGCTCCAATTTTGAAAATGTTCTAAAGATCCCTTGAGACAAGTGGTGGTTGGTGACGAACATCTGAATGTCCTCAGCCTCAGTATACAATTGTTTGATCCATTCAATTTTATTCCCAATCTTTTGCAGCATAAGATTGAGTGAATGGACCGCACAAGGTGTCCAAAAGATATGTGAATATCTTTCCTCAACCAACAACCCTGCAGCTCTACAATTCTTTGCGTTGTCCGTTACAACTTGAACAACATTGCGGGCTCCCACTTGCTCAATGGCTGCAATAAGAATATTAGCAATAAATTGCCCATCTTTTACTTGCCCCTCACAATCCACGGCTTTCAAAAACATTGCCCCTTTAGGGGACACCGCTATGACATTGATCAAAGGCCGATTTTTTGAGTCCTTCCAACCATCTGAAACAATGGACACACCTGTCTCAACCCATGAATCTCTTATAGGCTTCAATGCATCTTCAACCAACTCAACCTCCTTTTCCAATAAAGTGCTACGCACCTTCTCATAACCCGGGCCCTTGTACCCTTTTGGAGCTTCATTAACCGCTCTCAACATCTCTTTCCAATATGGAGAACGAACAACATTAAAAGATAGTCCATTGGCATATATGCATCTTGCTACACATTGGTCGGCAAGGGCTCTACTCTCATTTTGAAATGCAACTTCCAAAGGTCCCTTTGCTCTCTTGTTTGCAAAAGGTTGTGCACTTTGAGCTTGAAGATTTGGAATGGCCATAAATGGGTGGTCTTCTACCACAATATTGGGATTGGGATTAGATGGGGGCTGCATTCCCTTTGATTTTTTATTTAACAAAGGGTGATTTCCTTTTTGGGCTTCCCGTTGATCTGCTAGTTCTTGCTCCATAATGTATTTTGCAATTGTCTCAGGTTGAATAGGGGCATCTTTCTTTCCAGGGCAAGGTGAGATGCCTTTTCCACTTATGCCACACAAATGTGCTTTCACCCTATGGTATGAACTAGAATATTGAACATCACACCCACTGCATTTCCAAACATAACCACCACCACCTGGAAGCTGTCTTATCATTTCAACATACTGCCATAGAGGAGAATTTGCACTTGTTTTGAACTTTGGGTTTGGTTTAGCTATGGAGCCGGAGGTAGAACCCATTGACATTGTGATTCCTATGGCAATTTGTTTTGCAAACAACACATTCAAAATTTGAATGAAAACAAAATATAATAATTTTTAAAAAATTAAAACCTAGCTCTTTTGAATCTTGCACAATGTATACATTCATAGAAGAACAGAAAAAAAAAGATGCAAAACAAAGTTTCTGTTTGTAAAACAAAAAAAAAAGAATGAAAAAATGAGAAAAAAATGAGAAAAACATACCTTTTTGCAAAAATAATCTTCAACAATCTTTGTAGCAGCCAATGAACACTTGCAAATCTGTAGGAATGGCAATGCAATCGTTGTAGAAGCTTCAACAATCAATATTCAACTCCTTTTGTCAATCCAACAAGTTAAAATAAGAACTCAGCCTCTTGGAATGAAAATGCTTGTTTGCAAAACAAATGAATGAAAATGAGGTAGTTTAGGTGTTTAATATGTTTTAGAGGTCACTTTTAGGGTTCCCATGGGCGTGGGTCAAAGTCAAAGTGAAGGAAACAATTAAAAAATACAGAAAAAAATGCCTTTTTGCCGCCCAGACGCGTGGGTTCTGCTCGGGTTCGCCCGGGTTCTACTCGGGTTCGCCCGGGTTCTTCACCGGCGAACCAAGGCCCAAATGCAAGGACCCTGGTCGAACCCACAGAGGGACCGGACCAGGACCCGGACCCAGTGCAAACCCAGACCAAGACCGAGCCCAGAACCTGGCGAACCGGCTACATAGGTATCTATCATAGACATGCCGAAACTAAGCCAGGATGAAGCTAGATGCCTATGTTAGCAAAACTGCAGTTTTTTATTAATTATCTCAACTTTCCAATTCAACATACTTGTTATGTATAGCTAGATGGATATTGCCCTTCATGATGACAGTAAGTTTTTGCAACAACAAATTGTCACATAACTTGTCAAGAAAAGGAAAACTGGAACTATACCAAGCTCAATGTCCAAAGTGGTTGGTTGGCACCCATGTTTTCCAAGTAAATATCCACATAAGATATCCAGGCGTATGCAGTGTTATTTGAGAAAAATGTTATTGGTCCATTGGGTTGGAACCGTGAATGGCATTTTGAATATAACCGATAAAACTGCCAACAATTTTTTTTTTATCAAATGAACAAACATAAGTTGTACTAACCTCTACAGTTTGCCTAAAATAGACACAAGTAAACTAAAAAGTGCATTCTAGTTACAAGATCAAGAAAAATTGCATGGGCTACATCCTATACGAATCTAGCGTCCAACAGAGGAATATAATCAATTTGAATTATATCAAGTTTAATTGACCCTGTCTATATTAGTTTACCTTCCAACAAAGTGATTGTAACTGCCCCCTACTCCGTAATGGCTTCTTCCTTTAGTTGCGTCAAAGACACTCCTGAACTTGCAACATGAATAACCAAATATCAAAAAGCTAATAATGCAAAACTCAGAAAGATGCTTTCACATTCGCATTAGTTACTTCTTATACAATTTAACTACAAAATACATAACACAAGGAACAGATATTCAATGCCAACAGCATTCCTGCAATAAAAACAGGAAAATACTGTTGAGCTGACAAATCTATTAAAGTAGGTCCTGGATCAAACAGAAATATTGCTCCAATAATAAATATATGATAGAAAATTATAAATTTATTAACAGCAGAAAACAGAACTGGCATAAGCAATACCCTAAAATGCCCAACAGAATTGATAAATCTTCATCCGTGCCGTTATATTTGGCCAGCTCTTCTTTAGTCCATAACCTCTGTACACAAGACAAGCACAAATGTCTATATGCAGAAATAGAATAGAACTAAAATATAGAAAAACAAATGCTTGAATGAGGAAAATAGATACGGACTATGTTCCACGGCGTTTCAGGGACAGTGGGGGGCGGCAGGGGACATGTTTCCGGGACATCCCCTAGGGGAAAATTTTAGGAGACGGCAGGGGACAGCGATATACAAATTTATATATATATATATGAATTTTTCAAAATTTATTAATATATTAGAGAGAGAGGGAAGGAAAGAGAGAGATATGTTAATAACTAATAACAACAATATCAATATGTAAATAAATCACGAGAGCAGTAGTATAACAGCATAATAAATGTCAATAAAGCATTATAACAGCAGTCTCAAACATCAATAAAACCATGGCTCAAAAGCAACAAAAACAAGAAAACCCCAATAGTGCAAATCTCTTAGGTAGAGTACATTACTTCTTAGCCTTGGATGTTGATGCTTCTCAGTTATTCAAACTACTCTTGACACACAAAACAAATTACCCTGAAGATGGATTGAGAAATATGCTTCCTAATATGGGTAAGTAAAAGTGCACAGGTATTTTATCCAAAATGCTCCAACAAACAAGCATGCAATAGGGAAACCTAAAATTTTTTAGGCCTATAACATTCTTCAAAGTACTACAATGGCTTCTGGAATACAATAATATGCACAAAAAATATACAGTACCATACACACAAAATATATGCAAATCTAATACAAACAGAAACAAACAGAAAATATACAATAACATACACACAAAATATTTGCAAATCTGCATCAAAGAACCATAAAAGGATTATTCTTTTATGTTATTTTTGTTGTTGAAGTGTCCGTCCGTTTGGGGATGGTTAGCCGTCCCCAGTGAGGGACTTCCCCAACGTCCCCCGGACGGTGGGACATCCCCAAATTGACATGGCATTTCCGACCATTTCCTATTGATTTGCCTGGTTCAGGGACGGCAAGGGGATGTCCCCTTTGCGTCCCCCCGTCCTAGGTACGGCTGGGGACAGGGACGGCCCCTTTTGGCATAGGGGACATGTCCTCGAGAGTGATTAAAAATCTCTATTATACTTATGTATGGTGTTTGGGTTTCAGGGCACTATATGACATCAAACAAGAGAGATTAAATTTCATAACACAAAAGGAATGGCATAGAAGTTTTACTATAGCAAATTCTAGTGGGCATCGAATGATGTGATGAGCAAACCTTAAAATAACAATAGCTGCAGAGCAGTGAAGTTCCTGCCAAAGTGTGCAAGAACAGTTTTGGTTTTATTTGTTGTGCAACAATTGGAGTGGTTGTAGGCGATGCGGGCATTGGGATGCATTCTGAATAGCTTATATATTATGCTCCATATTGCAAGCCTCTACAATAAAGATGTAAATGAATTCGTGCTATTGCGTTATTGTCTTACGAAATGCATTACCCAGTGTTGGTTCTATGTCCTAATTGAATACACTTTAAACAACTCTTTTATAACAATAAAACTATAATTACATTACATCAACTGTTTACCATAAGGCATAAAACCATTGCTACAATTCTCTGCTTAAATATGGTAGAAGAACTTCAGCATTGTACAATAAGACATAGCTACACATTAGCAGCTTTGATTTATTTAAGTAATACTAAGAAAGAAAGATGACTCAGGGATTTAATCTCTGATTACAGAGACTCATCCACCAAAATCCTACATACATAATTCAAAACCTCTGTTAGAAAAACCATAGTATCTTAGTTTGATACAAATTAAAATGGAAGAAACAACAGTTTAAGCAATACATCAAGCATTTGGGTTCTCATCACTAAACATGGTGGCAAAACGACTGCTATCAGCTGTAGTCAACTGCCTTGAATTTACAGTGTGGATACCCCTATTGTAATATTGATCTGCCATGTACCTCTGATACCATCTCTGAGCATAATGGTAATCAGAGTTACGATTATATCTTGTGTAATCTACATCCCTGGGATAGTCTTGGGTCATATTGTACCCATATAGATGGTTGTGGTCTATTGTCCTGTAGTAGGTTTCAAGTGAATCAGGTAATGGAACATAACTTTCTTCAGTTGGAGGTATATACCTGTAAAAATCAAAACTTGCTTCGTAAAATGCACACCCATAGGCTTCTCAACATTCTCTATAGAAATGCAGATAACTTTTATACAACATTGTAACAACCACAAATAACAAAATACTGCATTTGGTGTAAGAAACAAAAATAGAAAAACGTTAGATATAAAACTGCTCAATAGTAATTTTAAATTCCATTTTATATATAAAGTAAATAATTATATTATTGATATCAACAAAAAACTAATTTTATTTAAATTACAAAAGACAAAATTAGAATTTTCCCTTGAACAGTTTGAAGAGATATGTGTATCTTCTGTACACAACCATTACAATCCGTGCGAACTTGTATTTTTGTTATTTGTGGTCTCTGCAATGAAAAAAGACACAATCATCAGCTTAAATTTTGTAGTTCTCTCTTTCTTTTCATTAGACTACTTTCAGAACCATTATCGTTTGTAATTATTTGTAAGGACATGGAAAAAATAGAGTGAAAGAAATCATATCAAAGAAAACGCTTCTGGAAAAAACTGTTCTAAACAAATCAGATGATGATGATAATGGGTCACACAAATGTGGCCTAAAACTTCAATAATCTCATTCCATTCAAACAATCTTTTTCCATCTTCATTCTTGTTATCTGTTGTTTCTAGATTTGATTGTATTAGAAATTTTTGCATCAAATCCAAAAACAACAAATAACAACATATGAATTGTGAAAATTTGATACTTAATGTTCTGTAAGCTGTACGCATAAACACTGATATAATTTGATATACACATTAGAAAAAGGATAAAAAACTAAACACCCACAATCTCATATAGAATACCAAGGTATACATCTAGAGCCAGAAGTGGGCTCATTCTTTGCAGTTTCAATGAAAATGAACATAAAAACACAGTGCAGAGCATTAGAAAGAAGAGACAGACCTCAACTGGTAAGGCCATGAGTAGGCTGAGACCTGTTGAAGATCACAGAGAAGCTATGTGTGTTCCTATTAAATTGCATAAATGGAATTTGAGAATATATAAAAGAAGAGGATCATCCATAGCACTTTGTTAAAGGTTGCACCACTAGCACTTTGTTAGATTTCAATAATGAGGATCATCCACAAACAGATAATAACAGTCATGGAGAGAGTGCTGCAGACACATTTGTAACCAATCAGACCTTGTGGGAAGAAAGACTTCCATTTGTTAAATATGCTTATAAGACCAGTAAAATTTAAGAAGATATGACCCCCTTTAGAACATAATATGGCCATCTTCTCCTAATTTGAATTAGCGCAAGTCACAGAATTTTAAAGTTAAGATACATGTATCTTGCAAGAAGAGCGGAATGATGCAGAAGGAATGAGGAAGAGGCCCATGCCAGAATACACCTACGCCAAGACATGCATAAACTCTATACAATCCTGAGGTGGAAGACAAGCTCTGCTTGCCAGTCAAACCAAATGACTCTCCTTCAATAGAAAATTGCACAAAACTTTCATGTTGGACCATTTCTATTTGTGGTGAAGACAAATGAAGCAACTTACAGGAAAAATTTCCAGCCTGTACAAAGAACCATCCTGTATCGCATATTAGTTTTTTCTAAAAGGCTATTGTATATATACAAGAAGTTGAGCAGAGAACGTGTGATAAAATAAGAATCACATATAAGTAGGTCATGAAGCTCCAGAAAGATAAATCTAGCTAATGTCAAGTCATTGGATACCCTTAAAAGATCTGTTTCTCCAAAAAAAGCTCTGCATCATTCTGTAAATTGATCCAACACTCCAGCTAATCAATTGCATGTGTTCTAGATCAACATGAACGGTAAAAATAGTTGTTTCAAATAGTTAAAACTTAAAGGTGCTGAACCTGCCCTATGTATGCCGTTGTTTTAAGACTGACTAACCAATGGTGGGGTCTCGTTAGGATGGATAAATTAATATTCACAGTTCATGCAGTTCTAAAAAGATACCACCTTGACTAGACTACTAATTTGTTCCATCCATGCTTTTATGGCCCAAAATGCATTGAAAATGTCAATATAAAAGCTAAACCATGATATACAACACAAGATTCAAAAATATTAAAAGAATCGTGACAGTTCTTATTTATTTTATCAAGAACTATGCCCTGATTTCTCTTATATGAAATATGAAATCAGACGAATGTCTCTCTCTAAGCTAATACAAATTTATCAGGGAAAAAAAAATGAATCTCTATTGGCTATCCTGTCTGTAAAAGATTGATGAGTGCATAAAAGACAACGGGGAAAGTGGTTTTGCCTCCTCTGTAATGCCCTTGTGAGGATCATCATCAACTGTGAGTGCTACAATCCACTTTGGGTTGGCCATTTTTTTACTGTTGTTGTTTGTGAACAATGTCCATCCTTTTTTAATATTTTTGTTGTAGACACTTTCTGTAGCTTTATCTAGAGCTCACTTAAGCATTTAAAGGGACAAGCAGCCCATTGAACAAGGTGTAAGATGCACTTAGTGTGTCAGTAAGATGCACTTAGTGTAAGATAGTCTTCTATATACATGTGGCAGTAAGTGCAAGTCACAAAATACCTAACCAAACAAGCAACAGAACCAGATAAACAAGAAATTTACAAGGTGGATGAAGAAAGTCTATATACTGAAAGTCTATATGACCTGACGCCGAAATCCATTTGCTTATGACCTGAAGCAAAGTTATACACATGACTAGTAGAAATAAGAATCAAGGAGAAATTAAAATAACAAACCACCTGAAAAATTCGAGGCGCAGCAGGAGTGGAACCTGGGCCGCTTCTGTTACATTGGCCATGACACCCCGGAGCGTCAACAGGGCATCAGTTTGTTCATCATCATTGTCGTCGCTGAGCACATTTGACGGCAGCCAGAAGTTGGGACTTAATTCCGTCACTTTAAGTCGCACTTAGCGATCTGACTGATGAACTAGGGTTTTTCTTGTGAAAAAGGGTTTTAAAAACATGAAAATGACAATTATATTCTCGCGGATCACTGGAATATGCGATTGCTGCTTCCAGTGCTCTAAAGAAAAGAATATTGTAAACCCTAATACAAAAATTTACAACACCCGACACACGGAAAGCCCAAAAGACCCTCAAGTCATCCTTCTCTTCTTGTTGTTTTTCTGGTTCATTGGAAACATTTGTAGCAGAATCCGCCGTGTTTTGCTTCCTCATCTCTTTAATGGAATGAGGAGTGCAAAGTGCAACGTTGTACGTCCTATACTAGAAGATGCTTTTGTTGTGTATGAAAGCAACAAGCCCTTTTTTTTGCAGCTGTATATTTCAATGTGCTCCTTTCTATTACTGTGATCTCTCTCTCCATGCAAATCGCCAACTGTCCAAACCGCTCATTAGCTGTCTGCTCTCATCTCTGACAATCTACAAAGCTAACAATAAGCAGCAGCCTTCCTCGAAACTCATGCGCTCTCTTGTCTTCGAATGCACGCAGAGCCCCTGTCAATCTGCAGAGTGCCAATGTGAGAGTGCCAGAAAAAAATAACTGAAATTTTGAGCTAAAAAACATGCACCTTTCTTCATTGAACATAAGCTGTAAAACAGACACAGCAAAAATCTGAATTATAATTGGCTATAAACAAGTACATTAATCACTGTTTAACATCTGAACCCTTCGCTATAGTTCCCGGCAGGAACTAATAAATGCCTACACAAATAAGTTGAAAAGCGGATAACTTGAGTAGCAATAAATCCTGCAAAATTCAATGCCTGATAGCTGCTGCAATTGTCACACTCACTATAGTCTCCTGCAACAATAATAAAACCGTTCAGTGAAGCTAATTATAGGCTTACATGAGAAAATTGGTCTATGCCGAACAGGGAGTCGAAGCATATACACACTGGTCTGTGACAAAAAACTTTGGTGAATTTGTATGATACATCATAAATGTGAGATGGAAGACGAAGCTTTCTACGAATACCCTTTTGATATATGAACAAAAAAAGAGTATCGCCATTGCCAATTTGGGTATGGGCATAGAAAATGACTGAATTTTTAAGGGCGTTCGGTTTGTAGTAGGGAATTGCATATTCGGCATTTTTGAGGGCATATGTCCATGTTTTATTCAAGGTCGTCAACAGGGGTTTCATATGTCAGGGCATCTAAAAAATAGAAAGATTATGGAAAAAATTTACTATACTCATGGATATGAGAAACATGCAAGGCAGATAAAGTAATGGCTATATCATGGAAGAAAGAAAACTTAGAATTGCTATATATCAATTAATCTCAGAAAACTGATAACATGGTTTTTGGTTTCCCACCTGGCTATGATCTTGACAACATATAGCAATTCTAACTTTTCTTCATGAAATGCTTCTAACTTTGGATAAACTTAACCCAATAACCTATCCAAAAGTCCAACTTGAAAATTGTTTCTATTCATAAGACTGCACCCAGAAGTAACCCAGAAAATATATTTTCCCAGAAATTTCAGAAACAAACAAGCTCAGGAGTTATATCTCTTGAAGGACAAGGATAAGTCCGCATAACGTTAGGATGAGGCATAGAATCTGTATCTACTTTAAAATAGAACTGAACGCCCCTTTAGAATCTGACGTTGCTATCATGATATGCGGGCCATTCCTTGGCAGTTGCATATCACGTAAAGTCCATCGTTTTAGCTACATGCACAGGCCTATGATTGAGTTGCAAGGATAGATTACTTACCGAGACCCGACGCAGAGTATAATTTTCACTTTTCCCACAAGTTGCCCCTAATTATATAGGATAGAAAGACTGTTAAAGACATAGAATTTCCACAATCCATTAGAATTGGTTAGAATGCTCCTTAATATCAATGTCAATTTGTCAGGATAAACCTCGGGTACTCCAAGAAAATTATCCTTAGAAAACGAAAAACAAAAAAACAGAATCAAAGAAAAAGAAAATTAGAGGATAGCAGAATAAACGATGCAGAAGTGGTCTTCTGATAACAATGTTATCTAAAACCAACTGCAATCATCATCGGGAGAAAAACCCATACCAATAAGAAAATCATTCCATCCAATTCAAGCGATAAACTGGAGAAAATGCAACTCGCATACCCTATTAAACTATAGCAGCTTCTCCTTCCGACACCTTCTATGCGTTTAATGTATTAATTATAATGTCTCAGGTAAAATTATTATGATTATTTAATTTTTCAATTTTTTTTTTTTTCAATGAATCATACAGTTATTCTGATCAATAAAGAAAAAAGATAAATAATGATTTTAAATATAAAAAATATATTCTAAAATTCAAATTATAGAAATACAAAGAAATATATTTAAATTATAAGATTTGATTGCAGCAGAATATATCAAATATATTAAACTATTGCAATAGTAACCTGCCTGTCTGCAAGAACTAACAAAGACACAATACACATATAAGAAATGAGAGTAAATTCATTTAATGCAATGTTTAAAATTCGCAGTTGTATGAATATTAAAATTTATTCATGCAATGCAAAAATATTGATATCTTTTGTATACATAAGAGAACTTCAATTTGTTAGTTTAAAGTTGACAAACAACATGCAGAATATGTCTAATAATTATTTAGCTGGAGCACAAGAAACAGTAACAGTAGCCCACATATGTGAGAAAGGAGTATTTTGGAGCAAAGCTTTAGTTGTCAAGGATAATACGGCTATAGCAAAGAAATTTGATTAGCTTTAGCTTTTAGTATAAGTTGAATTAGAAGACAACTTTTTTAATTCATATAAAATTCTAATTAATTAACGTACTATTAAAAATAAAAATTAAAAAGAATATTTACTCTTGAGCATCCGACAATTCCTACAATTCTTAAAATCAAGAAAATTAAAGGAGAAAAGTAAAAAGATGGAATAAAAAGAACTAAGCAAAATAAATATATGGTTTTTTCAAACATTTTACTGAAGCTTACTAACTCACCTCTTGATTAATTTGACTGTCATTTCCTTGCCTGTCTTGATCTTATCCATATACCTCATTTTATATTTACACTTCAATTGAAATCACATTTTTCATCCCAGGCTAAAATGTAGTCTGAACCAGTCAATGTAGATGGCAACCAAATCAGCCAAGTTTCATGTTCCAATTCTCCATATGGTATATTCATCGAATTAGAATCTTACATTTTCTCGGGAGAATTAGCACATGAAACTTGGTCGATTTGCTTTCTATCTTTCAAATGCATAATAAGAATGGATGATTCATCTGGCATCCAACATAAATGAAGAGTCAAGTGTCAGACATATCTGATATAAAAACATTATATTATCACACATAATTTTAATCATATAAAATAGCTCAACATATTAAAAACTTAGCTCCCAAATTTACTTATAATTCTTAAAAGAGTAAAGAACATACCTTCTTCAAGAATATAAATATCAAAATTGGACATACAATTCATAAACATTATTTATACACAAAAGGTATAAGTTTCAACTTAGGCAGCTCTTTCTGATGTCTCAATGACTTGATCAAAATATTAACCTATTTTGTGAAATGATCCTTTCCGAAGAGGTCAAAGTTTTTGCGTTTGTTTCCCAGTTTGATAGATTTTCAATTTTACCAACTAATCACTACACCACGAATTTATTGAATAACACAGCCAAGTACATGCATGAGTGATAATTGAAGATTCTAAAGCAAATATGACTTCACTTGAGATTGGTTTTATAGCATAGTGATGCACAAAAATTTATACCAGAATTGTTGCATATGAGAAATATGTGATTGGCTTACACCATAACAGGGAGAGTCTGAAGTACATTAAGTAATTGCTCAGAATTTATTTGCAGCCCTTTACTAGTCAAACGGTAACCGTTCCAGACTATTAAGGTAATGCCTGTATAACTACAATACTCATAACCACTGTTCACAAACACAAATTTACATAATTGCAAACTGTCACAGAGAAGTTTCTGGCGGCTAATGATCGGATTATTCACTCAGAGCAGATTCAGTAACTTACAGGTTTCTCCAGTGCACAGAAGATGGCGAGATGAGGCAAGGTAATCAATCGCTAAAACCTGGAGTCAACAAAAGTCCTTCAGCTACAGGAATACACGTTTCATCCTATGGCTGTCACTACAGGTGTTGAGAAACTCAGGCGACTATCATTCCCTACCTAGCGATGCATTATCTCTATCGCCTTAAACAATCAGGCGGGTCCCACTATAATTTCCAGCTTCATTCACCATTTTTCTTTTGTCTGTAGCTGCGAACGACCAATGGACTGCGGTTTTCGTCCCAATCCTTTCTAGACCAGGGGTTTCGTCCTGTTCTGCATATTTCTTCAAAGTTTGGCAGAGAGAGAATTAACAAAACAAATAATGATTTCTGAATGATATTCTTCTCCGGATCAATCCTTTTACTAATGGAGAAGTTACCAATCCCAATTTCAGAAAGCCAGCGATTCCCTTCAATAAAACTGAAGTTACCAAAACTAAACTCTACAAAGACAATCCATATCCTTTGAAGATATAGAATGTTAATGCTATTAGATTTCCACAATCCATACTGCTGAAGATTGTTAATTTCTGGATTTTTGATTGTGTTAGAGCTTTTTTCATCAACGTTTCGGATCACACTCAGTGATCTCTCTCCTCAACTTCTCATCTCTCTTCCTTTTAAGCAAAAGCTAAGTCTGCATCTAACCATTTCTCATTTCCTATGCTCTCTAACATCCTGATGATGGATCACTGAGTGTGATCCGAAACGTTGATGAAAAAAGCTCTAACACAATCAAAAATCCAGAAATTAACAATCTTCAGATATAGAATGTTTCTATTTTGAAAAATCAAAACGTCTTTCCTTCACAGGGCTTAAATTTGATGGTCGTGACCGTATTAGAGATTTTTGCCGGAAAATACAATCAAAATTTTAAGAAGATTGTATCAGATGAAAGGAGAGATTTTGGATAGACTGTAAAATTTATATAGAATTATAATGATATATATATTTGATTTATATATAATTTTACTTACACTAAGGTATATCATATTTTTTTAAGGGCACCTTTGAATAGATAACTGTCATTAAAAAAATTGTTGACAGGCAAGGTTGACCGTCAAATTTAATCCCTGCCTTCACAAGATTGTTCAAAGCTGACTTTAGCAAATATTTATTAATTACCAAGTTGAGACAATAAGTGACCCCACCATTATTCAATCAAAATGAAGAAAGAAGCTTCAACCTCGCCCCCATTACCTGGAGTTAACTAATTTCGAGACAATTAAAACTCCATTCGCTCCACATTTCTAAAACAGGGTCATTATTCAATCAAAATGAAGAAAGAAGCTTCAACCTCACACCCATTACCTAGAGTTAACTAATTTAAGGATAGTTAAAACTCCACTCGCTCCACATTTTTAAAACACATTCTAAATTTTACTCCAACCCACTATTGAGGATTGATTGGGTTATCAAACCATTATCATTCCATCACATGTTTCAAGTACCCATTTCACATTATTTCATCTAGAAATTAAGAAACTTTAAATTTTATAAATTGAAGAAATATAATTAAATATGTTAAATGATAAGGTAATACTAAGAACAATGAGCCCTTAGAATTTTAATGAATGAATTCTTAATAGATTTTTAAGAACATCCATTTTAACTAGTGCAATATTAGTTAAAGAAATCATACATTTATACTATATGCTAATGTGATTAGATTTACAATCAAGGGTAAATAATGATTCATATAATTTAAAATTATGCTATAAGGAAATATTAGTAGAGAACAATGATATCAACAAGTTCAAGTAACGAATTTTACTTTCCCTCTGATTGAAAGGAATAAATCTCAAGAATATAATATATAATCTTCTTGAAATAAATTAAGGATTGTTACATAGATTATTAAGTACTTTTATGTTTGATATGTATTTTTGATACATTTATGCTTAGACCAATTCCTCCATGCTTCTATTCATTATTTTTACTTTAGTTAACTATGAATTTGTTACCCATTAGATAGGCACTGATCTTGAAAACCAATGATTCAATCACACTCTTTAAAATAAATCATCAACCAAATAGCTTTAGCATTCATGCAATTTGTGAATCAATAGTTCAAACTAGGAAATATCATTTCTAAACCTGATCAAGTAATTGTTTTAGGAATAGTGTCTTTCTACCCTTATCTTGCATTTCATAGAACAATCTCTATATCAACTAAATAAGATGTCATTTGTGTAATTGTTTAGTCTTTAACCCAGTGATGGCCTTTGGGGTTAAACTTACATTGCATATGATTGTAAACTTTATGCCTTGTACTATATTTTAGCACCTTTAATAATCATATTTAGGATATTTGTAGGAACACCTGCCTAGGTCTAATCTAAGCTTGAAGCATAGGAGATAATATCAACTCTCTCCATTTGGCCTTTAACCCTTCTTGATTTGTTGGTGAACATTTCCTTTATATCTTCTTGAAGACACCCCTCAGCCTTGAAGGTGATACCTATAGGAACACCCTCGTAGGTTAATCTAAGCTCAAAGTGTATGAGACAATATCTAATTTTCTCATTTATCCTTTAACACTCATTAGTTCTTTGATGAACCCTTGTTTTACCTTCTTGAAGACACCCCTTAACCTTAAAGGTGAAATTGTGTTCTAGGATTATTTTTAACAGTTTTAGGACCCACAAAATTAGCACTATTGTTAAGGATGGGCAATTAAAACAAATTGAAACCTCAATAATGAAAAAATTTAAAGCCATTGATATTTTGTAGTAGCATTATGTTTTTAGTAGTCATAATTTGAAAAGTTAAAAATTTATCTCTTCTAGTTGAAGAGTGGCAAATGTGTTTTATTCAACCCAAAGAGTCATACAATCACCAAAAGAATTGCCATGGATAAAAAAAGGCAATGTGTAGATCAGATAGCACGTGAGAACCTTCCATCTCATGTAAAAAATATCTTGTTAGATGAAAAGCTAGAGATTTTGGTGAAGATTCCAAACCAAATGATCAAGATCAAGTAAGTACATTTGGTAGAAACTTAATGCGGTTACAAATTTAAGGGAACAATATAAATGTATATCATAAGATTCAACTAATAACTTTTTAAGAACATGAAGGAGGATTAATAGAAATAAGTATGATGCACAAATAAATAATGCAATAATTGGTAGTGGAAATAAAGATGGATTGGGGGATGTAAACAAGATAATATATGGTTTGTTAGATTAAGATGTAGAAATAGTTTTTTCTTCCCAAGATCAAGTTTCACCTGTTAGGTAACAAAGATCTCATCAAGATGATATATTTCATGATTCCAATCAACAAGTGCAACTTGACATTGAAGAAAAATAAATGATCCTAAATGATTTAATCTAGTCGAGTGTTGTCATAATAGTGCTTTACAATTCTTGAGAGGAACGAATTTTAGCTGAAATCACATATTTTTAGAAAATATAATGATTTAAGCCTTAAAAAGTTTCATTTTAAGGATTCCAATTGAAGAGGGTTTGATCAAATCACCTTAGATCAAACCCCCTTGGATAGAACCTCGCTAGTTTTAAACCATACCTATAAATGCGTCTCCTTTACACCTATCAAAATGCTGATAAAAATCACTTTTGATTTAGCTTTTGGGGATTAAATGAATTCATTTAAAATTTATTTCAAATGATTATGGTATTCCTCAGAATAATCTATCCAATGAATATAATTTTAATATGTTTTGGTTTTGTTATGTATTTGTTTTTCAGTTTTATTAAACATAGGTTTTTCATCGAAAATGAATTTCTTTGTTCTTCACATGTGGAAAAATAGAAGATTATCAAAAAACAAAATTGAAAAATATGAGTGCACCAGATATTGAAGTCCTTGATCCAACAAAAAAAATAAAAAATTGACATATACAAAAAAGTTATGCATTATCTGATCGGTTCGAATTGTAATTCGTTTTGACTTTGAACTTGATTAAGGAAAAAATATTCAATAAAACTATCTAACCAAGTGGAAGCACTAGATATCAGAGTTACAAATCTAAATTTGAAAGAATTAGAATTTTATCCTTCATGAAAAAAAAATTATGCATTATACGGTGTGCGTCACTTTTTAAAAATGTTGTCTTCTGAAAAAAATCAATTTTCGTGGGAGATGGAAAAAGAAGTGAAATTTTATTCCAAAAATTTTGAAAAAAATATTTTTAGAATCTACAGACAAAATTTGATGAGACTCTAGTTTGCACCATCTTCAAATTCCTCACATTTTAGCCGCTATAGGTGCCCGAATGTGAAGATTCAGTTAAAAATAATAATTTAAGTGTCTAGTTTGGCCAAAAATTGTAAACCACTATTATGGGATCACCCAGTCTTATAGTATCTTATGAGATAGAGGAATCAAGAACTCTAGGAAAAAGTGAGTGGCTTGAGCAAAAAAATAGCAATCTCAATTGATGTCAATATAATTAGCACAAAACCATGAATTGAACCAATAATCATGTTCCATAACATCAATAACAACACAATCAGTATTTTAGTAACATGTCAAATCCTCGACATTCATTTAGAAGATAGTATCAAAGGTTTTCTCCTTTAAGGTGGCCTTTGGGAGCATAAAGGTATAAATATTTGGATTTCTTTTACATCCCTAATTACCCAAACCTAATTCCAAATGAAATTAGAGGGGAAAATTTCCTAAGTTTAAAGGTAACAATGGAAGATGGGGTAAAAACATCAAAGGAATTTTATCAACATTACAGATGAATATGAGCTAGATGATGAAGATATAATGATGAAACTACTTATGCATTATTTAGAAGAAAGTGCCAAAGAATGGTATAAAACTCTCATGAACAATATAGTACTGATTATTGGGAGGAGTTAATGGTGGTTTTCAACTTGCGATATAGGGATAAGATTGATCCAAATTTTAATATACATAAAATTACAACTATAAATAAGGACATAAATGAAATAATGATAAATTTCAACAAAAAAATTATCACTACAATAAGAAAGGTACCGCCATGATACCATAAGCCTAACAATAAGAAATATTGGGTTTTGTAGATGAAAGACAAAAATCCATAAACAATTGGAGATGCCTATGTCATGACTATAAAAATTGAAGGTAATATGAGAGCTTTAGGCAAACACATCAAGAGGTTAGATGTAAATATCTCACAACCAAATATGGCTATCCTAGGTAAACCACTTTCAATTGAAAAAAAATTAGACAAGCTAATGTATGTAGTAAGATATGAAAAGGTGTTGCCCCATCAAAATGTAACAACTCAAATTTTCATTACTTGAGTAATCATACACACATTTTTCATAAAGTTTGTTTTAGCTAAATATCTTTAATATGAGTGTACCACTTTCCCTCTTTGTAGGTCACCCTTCCTTTGCTAACATGGTAGATATTTTCAATTATTTCTACTAGTATAATCACAAATTGGGCTCTCTAAAATATGTAAAACTATACATATGGTTGGTTGTTTTGTGCCTTATCATTAAGATTATTTACTTACTATCATCCAAAATATCCATGTCTAGAAATTTACTATACTATGAAACATCTATGTAAAATTTATTGCATAGTTTTATTATAGGTTTATTTTGATGGTTTTTTTCCCTTTTTTTGGATTTTGTTAGAGCCTAGTCATGCATTCCCTTTTTCTATAGATTTAGCTATATTTTCCATGTGTTATTGTGACCATATGTAAACCTACCTCTTATAACCAATTTGAGATAGTATAAGTGGGTTTTTCATTTTACTAAAAATATATCTAAGTTTGTCCTACATCATCTTAGAGTGCTCATCATCCTTCAAAGTTTACAAAAAATTCTAAACAATTCTAAATGTGGAATCATGTGGATCATTCCCTTAAATTTATGTGAGTTGTCAAAGTTTTATACTTTCACATTTTCCCATGTCGATATACCAACCCATCCATATCCACTACTCCTTTATCTATCAAGTTATTTGGCTTCATCTTCACAACATACCCTTCCACCCGATCTTGAAGATCTAGTATAAAGCCTTATAAAATTTGTCTAGTCGTATTGATTTTGTTGTCCCATTAGATTTTTTGAGGTTGTCATGCTACTCATTGAAACTCCAAAATGTGTTAGTGCTTAGAATTTTTTCATTGGATTATTGGAATTGGTCATCCATTATTATCACTCCCATTTCAATCCTAATATCCAACCCCCAACAACTTATAAATTTTGAAATTAAGTATTTTGTTCAGCTAGCTTCCAAGCTTAGTCATCTTGTCATATTGCTTCCCTTCAATCTATGAAAGCACAATCCTTTACATCCAAATGTTTCTAAGTATTTCAATGTAAAAAATTTAGACATCCATTAACCAATATCCCACTTCCATTTTTCCCGCAGAAATTTGAAGTATGACCATTTTCCTTAAATCCTTTATAGTGATGGACTTGCAAACTTTCACATTCATTTACATTATTCACATGTAATTCCTAAGGTCAGATCCAAAAAAGTACTTAGTAAAACACTTAACTCTTATATTCTCATTATATTTTTGGACTTCTCATCCATCCATTCCTTTTGCTCGCTCTTGTTAGCCCACTAGATTTCCTCTTGCTAAAGCACCACTGCCACTTTTTCCCCACTTCATAATAATTATTGCCAAAAAATTGTCTTACAAACCAAGAATTTTAACCATCCTTGACTAAAGTATCTCATTTTTCAACCCCAACTCCTAACTCCCACTTAAAAATCCCTCTAATTCTTTCAAACTCAGAGTTGCAACCATCTTTTAACCCATTTACTTGTTCATTATCATCCCTTGAATCACAATCCCCTATCCTCTAAAAGTTTCCTATAGCCTCTTTTTTTACTTTCAGACTCAATCATGATTCCATTCCTTCCCCAACTCTCTAAGATTTTTCAAGTGAGTTTATTTCTAACTAATCCTTTTCAAATACTTCATACATTCCTTCATCTCAATACCTATTCAAATGTAGGATTAGCTCTTAAACCCTACCAATTCTTTCATACTCTTTTAGAACCATAGTTTTTCTCTTCCATCTACCTCAATACTTTTTCCTTTGTTCATTTGAAACTCTGTTGCCTTATAACTTGCTATGTATTTCCCATCAAAGTCCGAGAACCAAAATTCCCTCCAAAAATTGTACTAGGAACCTTGACTCTTTACAACTTGACACTTTCTTAATTCCTCAAGTTCGTTCATTCACACTTACCTTTTTTGGCATGGCATCCCCATCACCTTCAATCCCTAAACCTAAACAAATAAAAAGGTTCCCCAAAGGAAAAGGAGACTAAGTAATTGTTTTTAACCTTTTGATGGTTTAGATACCTCTTGAACCTCCAACATGGTTCCATGGAATCCAAAGGCTTTGACATGAAAGTGAAGAAGATAAAATGAAACTCAATGCTAATACGTTTGTAAGTTTATGAACTCATTTAGCTAATAACCAAGTTCAATTATGAAGGAAATTATGAGCAAAATGAGATAAAGGGGGATGAAGGAGAAAATATCTAAATTCTAAATGATAGAGAATTCACAATTTAATGAACTCCTTGAAAGTAGAACATAGTTCACCAAATGGCAAAAAATTGACAAGATAAAGAGAATGAGTGAAAAGATAGAAGGATAACGACTAGTTTTGAATGTTGGTAATTGCACAAGTTATTGAGCCTACTAAAAGGATGACAAGGTTTATAATGTTAGATATTTCACAATTTTGTGAACTCCCTAAACCTCTAACATCATGGTCTACAAAGGGAAAAAACAATCCAAAACAACACATGGATGCTAGAAAAGGTATTGATATGCAAAAATTACTAACAAATAAAAAAATTACATTTTCATTATTGGAGGAGACTTAGGCATGGTTTTGGAATGCATTTAAAGAGATTCTTGATAGAAAATGGGAAAAGACTATTCAATATTTCCTTTTTTTATGCCCAAGTATCATAGATTAGAAAGAAAATGTCTCCATGAATAAGTCAAGTTTATTGTACTAGATTAAATCTTGCAGGAAATAAGTTTTCTCACCACTTCAAGTAATTTTCTCGTTATATTTCATAGATTTTCTTATTATTTTATATGTAGATTTGGGAATGATTGGTGAGTATATTAACAAAAAATCTTCATGGAACAATTTTGGAAATTGATGGCATGTTGTTTGGCCTTGAGATGATTTTTTTGAGATTATAGGATGTGAAGCATAACATCAATGATGTGGTTCTTTCTTGTGCACTCTATCAAGTGCATTTTTCATGCCTTAATTATAAATATGTGTATGTACATTTAATTTGCACTATAAAGGGTTGGATTTTCTTATAGTTTTATGGGAAAAAGATAATTCAGGCCAAGCTATATTTTATGTGTAACTAATGTATATGACTACAACTCATATTTTTGAGTTTGCTAGAATCTTGTTACGACAATGTAAATATTTTTTCTTCATAAAATAAATATAAGACACAACTATCATTTTATTTTGCAATCTATATTCATTAATTTTTTAGAGTTTAGGGGATTCAAGGAAACCTTAAATAAAAATATGTTATATTTTATATAAAAATATATATTAGTTTTCATCCAAGTGGTGTATTAAAATATTCATTACATGCACGTATATGTTGTGTGAAAATATTTCAAATTGGTACATGGAGCTTTAAAATGATTTATAAATTATTAAGTAGAGATTGTATTATTGGGTTGAACGAAATTTGTGGTTTTGAGCTCTATAAGACAAATCCAAGTTATTCAAATGCATATGAAAGGGTTTGCAACACCATTAGGGTTTCATGTAAGTTAAACTCTATGGTGTTGGAATAGGCACTAGTCTAATAGTTGAAGGCAAACTATCCCTATACTTATAAATCACAAAAAACATTTTAAATAATTTTATTTTATTTTCCTATCCATTATGCATAGTCCACTGCTATAAATTTATGTTGTAACTATTATTCTCTTGAAACTATTAAAAAACTAGAAGGTTGTTACATAGTGCATTTTACTAAGTTAGTGATGTTGTAAGCAACTAGTACTAAGTATATCTAAAGGGATCTATAATCAAATCTTTATGTGTAGTTGGATCATTGATCTAGTTACCTAAAAGAAGAGATATTTGATTTTCAGAGTGAGAAGTAATCTTCAATAAATAATAGCAATAAAAACTAAATACAAAGTCATCTTTGTTTGAGGATTCATGTATTTTTTCTTAATTTTTTTATCCTTTAAAATATCTCTAGTATCACCCTCCCAAGATTGGTAGGGATCAAAGTGTAGAAGAGGTTTATAATATTCTTATAGTTCATTGTACTTTTCAATTCCTAGTTCAAGGATAGGTATCTTACTAGTTGATAAAACTAGTCACATTATCTATATTTTGGTAAGAAACTTAAGCTTAAGGGTTAGTACAAAAAAGGAACCCCAAAAACTTGGTGATTTTACTAGGGAAATATTGGTGCATCAACCCTCAACATTTTCTTGGAGAGTTTGTCTTGATAAAGTGTTGAGATTGTCTTTAATATTCATTTTCATTTATCTACAAAGGGTAGTGACTCTATCAATATATAGGATCAAGATTATGATGATTATGAGCACATTAGAGAGTAACCTAGAGTAAGGTTGAAACATATAAATTAAGGTGTTGAAATTATCCAAGGAGTAGCCAATTTAAGAGATGAGCTAGCTAGATTACAAGCTAAGAAGGATCTAGAGACTTAAGAAGAATAGAAAATCTACTAAATGTGGACCAATAGGGTCATATATGACTAGGAAATCCTACTGGTGGAAGAAGGAATCATGGCAAAGCCAAAAATAACAAAATGAAAACTCTTTCAGGCCTCCTCTAAATTTAGAAAGGTATGGGAATCTAAACTTGTTGGAGTACAGTTAACACTAAGAAGGGGGGGGTGAATCAGTGTTAACAAACAAATTAACTCTTTATATTTTTTTATTCATGTTCAGATCGTGAATGAACTTATGCAATATAAATAAAATGAACAGATAATGAACAAACACATTTAAGAGATTGACACAAAGATTGTCTTGAGTGGAAACCCTCTTGGGGAATAAAACCACTCGACTTGGCCTCACTGGCCTTATTTGAAAACATTCTTTGTACAAAGCCTCATTGGTTGATTTGTCTAACTGACAATGGTGCTATCTCATTGATAGTCTTTTGAAATGTGCAAGTACGAAAGCAATGTAAATACAAAGTTGATCTATGTTTCATTAATTACATGCTATGTTCTACAATGACCTCATAATCAGAGTCACAAAATTCCAAATCTCAAAACAATATATATATTTCCTTTCTAAAAGATATATTTTGTTCTTTCCAAATCCTCTCATCAACATAAAAATGAGCACAACAAAGCATTTAATATGCTCTCTATTTTCAAAACAAAATTAGGTGAAAACCTCTTGAAAAATAGTATCAATAACTTTCATGAGAAACTGAATCTGAAACTGCCCTTGCCAATTGTAAGAACACATTTTCTTACACAAAACTTCAACCATAATCCAACAAAACCCATATTTCCAAGAAAGCATTAAGGATAAACAATATATAATTGCCATATAATCTGCAAAGATGATAATATGCAAGAAACCCACAAATGATAAACACACGACTAAACCCACAAACATAATGACAAGGTTTTATGGGTAACAAAGCTTGTCTTTGTTTTTCTTTGACAAAACATTGAAACTTCTAAAAGCTACTAGAAAACTTGATGGTTTAAAGAGAGCATTATTAAATCTAAACCCAACATTAAAATACTGAATAGAATTCCCAAACAACTACAGCCGTTCAATAATAAAATGCCCAAGTAAGCACTATAAACCCGATTACAGTTAATCGGTATGATAATCATCAAAAATAATCGAAAGCCCATTGTTTCTAATTGACACAAAGAAAAGTAAGACAAAAACAAAGTGGTAAAGAGTACACCTGAAATTGACACAACACAAAACATCTTGACTGCCATGCCCTCCACTGTTATTCCTTGTCCCATCAAAAACCATGCAAACAAATTCTGGAACAAGCTTTCCTTATTACTGGCACCATGATTAGGGAAATGAACAAGTGAGAGCAAAGCAAGAATATCACTGGTTCAAGTGTATTGTTCAAAGAGAAAGTATGAATACCAATATACAAGAACCAAGTATCCATCAAATATGTGGCTTATCTAAATATTTAAGCACTACCACTTTCAAAATTACCACTGTCAGTTTGATACATTTAAAAACCAAAAGATCATTGAGAAACCCTATCATCCATCTTTGAGAATCTTTCAAAGCTAAGACATTAGAATATCATGCAATCCTTTCAACCTAAAGCCACCTGTTACCACAGTCAAGAACATAAATGTTGTCCAAGTAAATCACTTGTGTAAGCACGACAAACCAAAGAGTAACCACTATATAAGATGCACTTCTCCCCCTGTCAATAAGAGAGCATACATGCCAATAAACATTTGAGCCAAACATACCACTAAGTTGTGATAGATTGTTGTCCTATGGAACTCCCCTATCTAGTATACAATAATTGCAGTTGAAAGCATATAAAACATATAATTGTCAAGTTTATCAAGACCCCTAGCATCATGTCACTGTTAATGTCAACATGGTTAAAATAGTTACTTTATCTCTGCAACAATTACATATGTTGCTTTCATGGTAGTTTCCTTTTGATGATATCTCATTATCTATCTCATAGCCATATATATCAAGACATTATTAAGCATTGATGATAGTCATTAGTATTCTTAGTCCACCATTCAACATCATTTTCATAAGATCACTATTATTTGATTTTTTATTAGCAATTTTAAAGGTTCATGGATCATTGTCTTTTCATGATAGGACTATTCACTTTGAAAAAATCAATATAAACCACTCACACTGTTACAGGGTCTAAAAACACATGATGAACTATCCTTACCAATACCACTATGTTATATCATGTCAAATCACCTTAAATATGGGAAAAAACTAGTGGTTGAGACTAGCAAACTCTCATCAAGTAACAACTACATGAAACCACACTTTGTAACATTTGCATAAGCATGAAGACACTTCCTCCTAAATTGCTCAACACCAAGACCAATAGGGATTTTCATCAAACTCTAGCAATCTATGATACTGTCAAAGCACCATATCTCTATTATTTGTTTAACATGAATAATTCATTTGTACTTATGACCATCCTTTTAACTATAAGCATGCAACACTTTTCATTTCATTCGTCATCCATTGTTGTTTACCACAAGTTATCTTTATTGTGGATGAATAGACTTCCATGCTTCATGTGATTGTCCTCCTTGAGGTTACTATCATCTAGCTCCTTCTAGGTGGTCTCTTGTCAGTCTAGTTTAATGGTCGTCTAGCCCTTCCTTGCACTTTCACAACACTTTTTCATTCAATGACTGTCATTTGATATCACATTTAACAAGACTATCATACATGATGACTCTCTTGTGTAACCAAAGCATAGTTTCCTTTTATACTATCTGCTAGACTGTCCACTTTGACCACTCTCAAAACATCATTGACAAAGCAATACTATCACCATACACATATCCAACACTATCATAATTCTTAGCACAATTATCTCAACAAACCTTTCCTGAAACATAGAAAATTGTAGAGGATAGAACAACTAATATAACTACAACTTTTACAACCTTCTTGGTTGATATCCATGGGGTTTAATTTTATAATGCACGAATCATTTCCCCATGTATTTATGCTATTTTTTTAAATACTTAGAAATGATTCTTATGCAACATGCACAAGACTTAGTCCTTCCTCTTCTTTTCCTCAATCTTTGTTTTTAGATTTAAGATTATGTTATTTGAGTCATTAGAACAAATTAATAGTGAATTCTTTTCTACACTCTTTTTCAAAGAATCAACTTCATCTTCAAAATATTTACACATTTCTTCTTTAGCTTTCAACATGACTTCTTTTTCTTCTTCAATTCTTTTTCTTTCTTCCGTTTGAACCTTGAGTTTATTGTTTTCTCTTTCAAGTTTTCTAATCATGTCTAGAGCAAAAACAAGCTCTCCTTCAAAATCAACTACTCCTTTAGGGTTACTACCACACACTTCTATATCTGATTCATTCATATTCACCATGAATTCATCAAAATCTATATTAGATACCTTGTCTTCTACAAAATTATTCTTACTAGCATTTAAAGAATCAATTAACAATAACTTTTCTTGAGACAAGGCTTCACTAGACATAATAGGAGTTGTTTGATTATCTTTTTCCTTAACACTAGTTTTTTTCTTTTCACCTCTATTTCTTTTGCACTTAGCCATGACAAGTACTCCACAACTAGGAATCCCCTAAGATGTTAAGACGTAACTTACAAGGGTTTGGCTCTAATACCAATTGTTGGAGTACAGTTAGCACTGAGAGAAGGGGGTGAATCAGTGTTAACAAACAAATTAACTCTTTATATTTTTTTATTCATTTTCAGATCATGAATGAACTTATGCAATATAAATCAAATGAACAGATAATGAACAAACACATTTAAGAGATTGACACAAATATTTTCTTAAGTGGAAACCCTCCTAGGGAATAAAACCACTCGAACTTGGCCTCACTAGCCTTATCTGAAAATATTCTTTGTACAAAGCCTCACTGGCTGATTTGGCTCACTGACAATGGTGCTATCTCATTGATAGTCTTATAGTGTTATCTCACTGATAGTCTTTTGAAATGTACAAGTATGAAAGCAATGTAAATAAAAATTTGATCTCTGTTTCATTAATTACATACTCTGTTCTGCAATGACCTCAGAATCAGAGTCACAAAATTCCAAATCTCAAAACAATATATATATATATATATATATATTGCCTTTCTAAAAGATATATTCTGTTCTTTCCAAATCCTCTCATCAACATAAAAATGAGCACAACGAAGCATTTAAGATGATCTCTGTTTTCAAAATAGAATTAGGTGAAAACCTCTTGAAAAATTGTATCAATAACTTCCATGAGAAACCAAATCTAAAACTACCCTTTCCAGTTGTAAGAACACATTTTCTTACACAAAACTTCAACCGTAATCCAACGAAACCCATCTTGCCAAGAAAGCATTAAGGATAGACAATATATAACTGTCATATAATCTACAAAGCTGACAATGCACAAGAAACCCACAAATGATAAACACACAGCTAAACCCACAAACATAATGACAAGGTTTTCTGAGTAACGAAGCTTGTCTTTGTTTTTCTCTGACAAAACAAAACTTCTACGAGCTACTAGAAAAATTAGTGGTTTAAAGAGAGAATTATTAACTCTAAACCCAACATTAAAATACTAAACAAAATTCCCAAACAACTACAACCGTTCAACAACAAAATGCCTAGGTAAGCACTCTAAACCTGATTACAGTTAATCGGTATGATAATCATCAAAAACAATCGAAATCCCATTACTTTTAATTGACACAAAGAAAAGTAAGACAAAAACAAAGTGGTAAAGAGTACACCTGAAATCGACACAACAAAAAACATCTTGACTGCCATGCCCTCCACTATTATTCCTTGTCTTATCAAAAACCATGCAAACAAATTTTGTAACAAGCTTTCCTTATTACCGACACCATGATTAGGGTAATGAACCTTAACAAATAAAATAAATCAACCACCAATGCCTATCAAAACTTCAAAGAATTTTTCAAATCCGACATAATGATGCTTCATATTCAAGAATTATGATAGGAAATAAAATCTCATTCAAACAAAATAATTACCACCGCCAATGTAATGATTATTTTATTTTTGACTTTATAAAACACTATCATTGCAACCTTTTGTCACTTCATTTTTTCTTTGAGAAAACACAACTTGCCACCTATCAAATATTTCCTCACAAAGTTTCCAAGCCTTATTTGAGGATGCAATATGTTGCCTTATAAAAAAACACATGTCAGGATATAAATATGCAAATGGATTTTAAACTGCAAACTGACCATATGCCAAGTTGAGAAACACATCAATCACTAAAATATGCCAAATACAAGTGATGATGCCAAGATAGATTAACATGGATATATAAACTTATGCAAGAAGAACTGAACCAAAAGATCACCATGTGACCCAACCTGATACCTTAACTTTGGTGTTATGACATTAATGCCAAATAATATTGAGGGACAACAAAACTTCATTGGGATAAGAGGGTATCCTAATCCAATAATTAGAAAGGTTAAGTCAAATATTGTAAAATTTCAAGGAAATGATGTTGTCTCTAGATAATATCATCTTAGAGCTTTTAATAACCTCATTGATTACTATGAAATTGAAGAAGAGGATTGTTGATTAAGTTGTTTGTTTAGTCATCCAATGACACAACTAGAGAGTGGTATAATATTTCTTTTGAGACTAGTATTGAATCTTTGGTTCATATTTCCAAATCATTTTTAGAGAAGAGTATGTGGATGAAACTAACACTAGGTTTATAATACATGAGTTTACAAGCATCTCTAAAAGATTAAATGAATCAATGCTATATTTAAATATGATATTTTCTAGCTTGATATTAAACTATAGCTCATATGAGACCAAATGAATCTATGTTTTTGGTATTATATTGTAACACACATGATACAAAAATGGGGTACTTGTTGATAGATAAGGAACCCTAGACAATAAGTGATGCATGCAAAATCACTCGTCTCTAATATTGAGAGAAATAAAAGAACATTTAGCAAAGAGAATAAAAGGACTGACATGAAGATATTATAAAATGATAGAGGTTAAATTAAAATACCTAACTACTAAAGATAAAATGGGCTAGGTAATAGATTCTCTAAAATAATTGAGTATAAGGTAGCTAAAATTAAAATATATAATTAATAAAATGAAAAAATATAACAAAAATGAAAGTTACCAAAACTTCCTTATTAACCATATAACACCACATGACACAACAAAAAAATAGTGACAACATACTGTAAAGGAGTACTGAATAAAGAGACTCTTGACCCTATGAGGAGGACAAATTTTAATAATGTAGATGATACTCCTTGGTGCATGGGCTGCCAAATGTCACACTCATCATTGTAATGTGTTATTATAATGGTACTCATGAATCCAAATGATGATTTTGATGAAATTAATATCATTAGTATTAAGTCTAATGTGGATCATGATCATTAGAATATTAATATGTGATCATCCCAAGGTTGTTGTAGTTAAGATGAATACTCTTCTATAGAAGAAGGTGGTCATGAACAAGATATAGAAGAGAAAATGCATGTTAAATATTTCCGCCATCAACATATATTTTTTGATGAAGAAGAGGGGTAGGAGTTTCATGTTCATTATGTGAACTCTTCCACAAGTAATTTTCAACAAGAGTTTCATGTTCATTATGTGAATTCTTCCACAAGTAATTTTCAACTAAAAGGCCTTTTGACAAAGAAATTAGAGCCTTGACTATAGTTAAAATTTCTTAGGTCAAGAGTGATTATAATTTGAGGAATAAGAATACTTGGATGGGAGGTCATGTGATGGGAAATGCTAAAAAATTCATCAAAGAAAAGTAGAAGGAACAAAATCCTTAGCCAAACATGATGAATAAATATAAAGATAAACAAGTCATAAAAATGATAATTTAAATGCAAAGATCATATATGTGAAAATAGAAGATTCAAATAGTAAAGATATCTAATTCATAAAAGAATCTATGATAGTTGGGAAGGGGAAGGTCAAACAAGATACTTCACATCATATACCTCTTTCTCCTATTGTTAGACTTCCAATTGGTACACCACTACCCAAGTATGTTCCATTAGACATGGCACATGAACTAAGCAAAATTAAAATCATAATTTTGTTGCAAGTATGTTGTTGGTGTTGTCATTGATGCCAAAAATTGTTGGTGTTGTCATTGATGTCAACAATTTTTTGTGTTGGTTATTGGCATCAACTACATGGATATTGTATGTTGGGGTTGTTGGAAGAATGTTGGTGTTGTCATAGTAGGGGTGATTGTTGTCAAGTGCTAGTATGGATGTGTTGTGATTCAATAAGAAGTTGTTATGGTATTTTCATCAGTTTTTTCATTGATTTCTTGATGGATTAGAGTTGTAGTTGTAGTAAGTTCACTTGGATTCCAAGTACTTTTGAGAAAATTTGAATAAAAGAGTGTACAATGTGATAGAGGTGTGTTTAGTGTTGTGCTCTATATTTATTTATGGTAAAGAATGTATGCCTATGTGGTTTAGATATGATGATCAGAGGTGTTCATAGGTTCTATATCCAAAGTTTTAGGTTTTAGATCATTTTGTAGTGAAAGTTGTGTTTGATAGTTTATCTATCTATGTAGAAGGTGGTCTGGGAGAAATGAGATTGTTCTGCATTTCTCCACAATAAGGTTTCTTGTCTTACGGATCTAGGAATGATCTTATATTATTTTTATCTACTTTCTCTTGAGCTTTTAGGTGCTAAGGTATTCTACAAGGTTGGTTAGTGCATTGTGTTCAATGCCAGTGTGTTTGGTTGCACAAAATAATGGTGTTCTCAGTTTCAAGTGGTTGTGGTAGAGTTGGAGAATATTTTGATGATGGTGTATTTTGAGATGTTGTGTGGATATTATGAAGTGTTTTTGTGTGGTCTATGTGACATGGAGAAGCGTGTAAGTTGTCACTTATAGTGTTAGTTCAGGTTTGGTCGACTTGACATGCTAGCGCTATTTGTAGAGGTACCTCATGGATTGTGAATGTGTTGAGTAGCATGGTGATGTGGATTTGGGTCCTAGTTAACCCTTTGTGTGGTAATACTTCACTTCTTTTCATTTCAAAGGTGTTTGGTGCCGACCTATTTTGGTGTTACATGTTTTAGATGTATATGTTTCCTTAAGGCCGACCTAATTGAGATTGTTTAGGTCGTGGATGGTGTATAAGTGAGATAAATTATTGGATGTGTGTAGATTTATATAAGGTGTATAAAATATGTGAATTAAATTATTAAATGTGGTGATCTGAGTGCGACCTTAATGCTTATGACTTCGAAGAAGTGAGTAGAAGGGTCTACATTTGCAGTGTGCTGGAAGTTATTGGAAGTAGTGAGTTGAAGGTTGCAAATGGCATAAATTTTTAGTGGTGGATTTCTCTTGTTTCCTTGAGATAGTGAATCTCTTTGTAATAGTCTTCCTCTATCTTCTTTCTTCTTGGTAGTGAGCCACTCGGTAGTGAGCCTTTCTTCTTCTTTTGGGTAGTGAGCCCTTGGTAGTAAGCCTAATTGTATTCGGTGTTGTAATTCATATATATGTGAGCTAATCCTCGCCGTGGTTTTTCCCTTCTTGGATTTTCCACATAAATCTAGTGCTCTTATTTGTTTGTATGTGTTTGCATTACTATTTCATATGTTTACATTCTGCTAATGCATGTTAAGGGTTTAATGGTTGATAAGGGTTTGAAAAGCTAAAGGGATTGCATTTTTTTAAGTATATAACTGATTCACCCCCCTCTTAGTTGCCTTGTGCGTCTAAAAAATGATATCAAAGTTTTGGTTCCTTGGAGAAAGATTAACCACTTGAGGTACATCTAGATGACACACAGGAAGGGTGTCAAAGCTCGTATGTTTGATGGAACAAATTATGCTTACTAGAAAGATAAGATGGAGTCCTTTCTGGTCTCTTTTGGATTTAGTGTT
Source organism: Sequoia sempervirens (assembly GCA_007258455.2). Taxonomy (NCBI): domain Eukaryota; kingdom Viridiplantae; phylum Streptophyta; class Pinopsida; order Cupressales; family Cupressaceae; genus Sequoia; species Sequoia sempervirens. The sequence goes on along the minus strand of VDFB02000015.1, from coordinate 307,097,354 downwards.
TGTGTGTCAGTTGACCCTTGTAGGCTAGTATGGTGGATTAGAGGGTCCGGTTTGGGTGTCATGGAGCTCTTCAGGTGGCAGATGGTAGTGTTTACGTCTCAAGATTGTTGTTATATTCTGAGGCTAGGCTATTCAGAGGTTTCTGGTTCCGTTTTGAGGAACTTACTATTTATAGTAAGTCAATGGATGTTAGAGAGGGACCCTTACTATTTTTAGTAAGGCAGTTGGATGCGCAATGGATGCAGTGGTTGACTCCTTGGTTCAGACAGAATCGAGAAATAATGAGTGTTTATGGAGTTATGTTATATTATAGCCTTGTTAAAAAAATAATCTAAAAGGACTAGAGTGGAAACTTGAGCACTCCAAAACTCTTAGAGTCTTTAGCTTCATCACAAATTCTCATGGCCCGAACTTTACAAAAAAAGAAAAAAGATTGGATTATTTTAGATAAATATCCATCTATTTTGAAATCAAAAAAATAATTAATTAACTATCAGTTAAATATATTATTATTTAATTATATTATATATTATGGTTAACATATAAAAATTATAAATATATAATAGTATTTAAATAATGTAATATAATTAAATAATATTAATCTATAAAAATGTTAACTAATCCATATTGATTTATTTTATGAAATAATGTATACAACTAAATAATAAATATGTATACTTAAATATAGTTTAATGATAATATTAATATTAATCTATACTTAAAAGTTGATAATAAAATTAATATTATATTAGTTACAATTTAACTATTAGCATCCTCATCAATCTATGTTGGCTCCTCTAGCTCTACATCCCATAGTGCTATAGGACTCTCTTTGTACGCAAGTGTCTTGCGGTCAATGAGATGCAAAGCACTATGTACAACCACAAGCTTCTCTACTTTCCTAGAGATAAGTCTATTCCTCTTAAGAGAGTGGATGAAGCTATAAGTAGACCAGTTCCTCTCAGCAGCTAAAGAACTAGAAACCTGTGATGGCAATTGAATGGCTAGAGTGGTAGGCAAAGAAATTGGTCCATGACAATTCCACCACAAAATTGGGTCCTCTTGTGCCATAGTTGCCATATCCATCTTGGTCACCTCAGAATAACCCCTAAGAGTGGCAAATTTTGTCCACTTAGTTGAATGATGTCGGCCTCTACAAGATCATACATCTCTCAAAGAACCTTGCCTTTACCTCAACATCATGTAAGGGTGTAACCCTACCAGGCCTTTGCTTGTACCACTTGGGGTTTAATGCATAGGCAGCCATGTGCAAGGGAGTGTTAAGCTTCTCCCATCTCTGATGAATGATTGGTTGAATGTGTTCATTGTAGAATGCTAATGTGGGGTCCTTCTCTCGCACAACAATCCTCATTTGGTCAAGCATACTATCAATGCACTCATACACCTCTCCAAGGTTAGGTGCATTGGCATCCCCATATCTAGTCACTTAGAAGACCGAAGTAATTATGGAGACTATATATTTTGCATAACCCCAAAAAACATCACTCTTCACTACATCCTTCACTCATAAAACATCAACAAAATTAATTAAAGGTATATATATATATATATAATTTATAATATATATATGATTTTTATATAATTATATTATATTAATTATATATATAAAATAATATATAACCTCTATTATATTAATACTCCTTTAATTTGGGTGAGGATCTAAGATAGATATTAACAAAATATAAATCTAAGATATTTAATTATATTATTGGTTCAAAAGAAATAATGTAAAAATAATAAATATGGAATTAGTAAATCCATTTAAAGTTATCATATTAATTAATTATATTATATATATTCCTTTTATGTTATTATGATAGCATTAATATTATAATATATAATAATATATATTAATAGTTATATATATTATATTAATTAATTAAATATAATATAATTATATTTAATTATATATTATTAGATATTATAATATATTAATATTATAATATATTATAATATATTTATATTATTAACTTTAAATTATATTATTATGTAGACCTAATTGAGATTGTTTAGGTCGTGGATGGTGTATAAGTGAGCTAAATTATTGGATGTGTGTAGATTTATATAAGGTGTATAAAATATGTGAATTAAATTATTAAATGTGGTGATCTGAGTGCGACCTTAATGCTTATGACTTCGAAGAAGTGAGTAGAAGGGTCTACATTTGCAGTGTGCTTGAAGTTATTGGAAGTAGTGAGCCGAAGGTTGCAAATGGCATAAATTTTTAGTGGTGGATTTCTCTTGTTGCCTTGAGATAGTGAATCTCTTTGTAATAGTCTTCCTCTATCTTCTTTCTTCTTGGTAGTGAGCCACTCGGTAGTGAGCCTTTCTTCTTCTTTTGGGTAGTGAGCCCTTGGTAGTAAGCCTAATTGTATTCGGTGTTGTAATTCATATATATGTGAGCTAATCCTCACCGTGGTTTTTCCCTTCTTGGATTTTCCACATAAATATAGTGCTCTTATTTGTTTGTATGTGTTTGCATTACTATTTCATATGTTTACATTCTGCTAATGCATGTTAAGGGTTTAATGGTTGATAAGGGTTTGAAAAGCTAAAGGGATTGCATTTTTTTAAGTATATAACTGATTCACCCCACTCTTAGTTGCCTTGTGCCTCTAAAAAATGATATCAAAGTTTTGGTTCCTTGGAGAAAGATTAACCACTTGAGGTACATCTAGATGACACACAGGAAAAGCTCGTATGTTCGATGGAACAAATTATGCTTACTAGAAAGATAAGATGGAGTCCTTTCTGGTCTCTTTTGGATTTAGTGTTTGTGTGTCAGTTGAAAAAGGGTACACTATGCTTGTTGTTGGTACAACAAGTGATGATGAAATCAAGGAATATGAGAGCAACGTTAAAGAAAGGAATGTTATCCTAAGTTGCCTCTTTGATTTTGAACTTGGAAAGGTGATAAGTCTGAAATCTGCAAAAGATGCTTGGACAAAGTTGAAAGGAATTTTTGAAGGCTATCATAAATTCAAGCAAGCAAAGATGCAAAACTATAAAGACAAATTTGAAACCCTAAGGATGTCTGAAGATGAAGATATTATTTCCTACATGCTTAGAGTTGATGAAGTTGTGAATACCATCATTGGTCTTGGTGGTACGCTAGAAGAAAGAAAAGTTATGAAAAAGGTACTAAGAACTCTTCCTAAAAATTATAGTTCCAAAGTTTTTGCTATTGAGGAAGCTCAAAATTTGGATAATTATTCTAGAGATTAGATGTTTGGTTCTTTAATTTCTTATGAATTGAGAGAGTTTGGTCAAGATTCTACAAAGAAAGAAACTACCTTTAAATTATGCAAAGCAGAGAAGGATGATGAATTAGACCTAGATGATCTTGATGAGGTGGAAGAAAATTTTGTGAGGAGATTGAAGAAGAGAACTGGAAAATGTGGAGGTAAGTTACCTTTCAATTGTTTCAATTGTGGAAAGATAGGTCATTATGCTTCTAAATTTCTAATCAAAGTTGTAAATGACAAACCTAAGGATCATAAAGGAATTTCTTTTAAGAAGGTTTATTATGTTGAAGGAGACAATGGTGTATTTGATGATGAAGAGTCTGACAATCTTGATGAGGATAGTGATGAATGCTTGATCATGTCTCTAAAATTTGGAACTAATTTTTCTAATCTTGAAATATGTGTGAAGGAAAGTGCTATGATAATAGGTCATAACATTGAAGGAACTATGTTAACTTCTTTTCATGCAAGAGAAGAAATGAATTACTAGATCATTGATAGTGGATGCTCAAATCATATTATTGGTGATAAGAGTAAGTTTGTTAAAATTCAAAGGTATGATGGTGGTCTTATTAAGTTTGGTGATGATACATCTACTAAGTATATGGAAAAGATTAAATTATTTTTAATGGAAAGCATAATACAGATGATGTCCTTTATGTCAAGGGTCTTTGGCATAATCTTCTAAATGTAGGATAGATGTGTAGCAAAGGATATAATCTTGTGTTTTAGGATGGTGGTTGTTGAAATAAAAAAAGGAAGCTCTGGTACATTAGTTGATGTTGGAACAAGGACATAAGGTAGCATTTATTAGCTCAAAGGTAGCGGTGCAAAATGCTTTATATCTCAAATCAATGAAAGCTGGATATGGCATAGAAGGATGGGTAACATCAATTTTGATAGCTTAGTGAAGATCAATTCTATTGATGTTGTGAGAGATTTGCAAAGGATTACAAAGCCTATCAATGCAATGTGTAAATAATGTCAAGTGGGAAAAGAAAACAAAGAAGAGCTTCAAGACAAAGGAATATTCTATTGCAGGTCCTTTGGAGTTGGTACATATATACTTGTGTGGACCTACCAAATTAAGAAGACCATATGGTGATAGGTATTTCATGTTATTGATTGATGATTATTCTAGAATGACTTGGGTTACATTTATTAAAGAAAAATTAGAAGCTTTAGATAAGTTCAAAGTATTCAAGTCTATGGTTGAGAATGAAATGGATGTAAAAATCAAGTGCTTAAGGTTTGATAGAAGTGGTTATTTTACTTCAAATGAGTTTAATAGCTTTTGTGAAGATAATGGAATAAAAAGGCATTTGTCAGCCCCTAGAATTCCTCAGCAGAATGTACTTGTGGAGAGAGAATAGAATAGTTCAAGAAGCTCCTAGGACAATGATGAAGTAAGCAAATCTACCAAATGTCTATTGGAGAGAAGCAATTCATACTACAATCTAAATTCTTAATAAAGGTCAAGCAAGAGTAAATATTTCAAAGACTCCCTATGAGTTATGGTATGGTAAACATCCTACTATGAAGTATTTTAGAGTTTTTGGAAGCAAATGCTATATCAGAAGAGTTGAAGAAAACTTAGGAAAGTTTGATGCAAGATCTGATGAAGGAATCTTCCTTTGATACTCTACAAGATGAAAGCTTATTGATGCTATAATAAAACATTGAACAAGATTGTTGAAAGTGTAAATATTAAGATGGATGAAGAACCACTATAGAGTCTAGTATTGATAGAGGGATATGAATTTGATGAATTCCCTTACAGTGAAGAAGAAAAGATGAAGAAAAAAATAGATGATAGATGAAGAGGAAGATGCTCCAAAAAAGATCCCTAAGACTCCTAAGTATGTGTAGAAGAATTATTATAAATATTATATCATTGGAGATAAAAGAAAATGTGTGATGACAAGAAACAAAGTAGCTATGACAGAGGAACAAGTAAATTTCTATTTACTTTTAGAGGTGGAACCTAATTCAGTAAGTGAGGCATGCAAAGATGAAAATTGGATTAACGATATGAAAGAAGAATTGGAATAGATTGAGAAGAATCAAACTTGGGAAACTATCCCAAGACCAAAAAACAAGAATGTGATAGGAACCAAGTGGGTTTCAGGAACAAACTGAATGAGGATAGATTTTTTTTTTTAAAAAATGCTAGACTTGTGTGTAAGGGATACTCACAAGTAGAAGGAATAGATTTTGAGGAGACATTTTCTCTAGTGGAAAGGATGGAATCTATTCAAATTTTTTTGGCTTTTGCATCACACAAAAACTTCAAAGTTTATCAAATGGATATGAATTTTGCATTATTGAATGGTGAGTTAGATGAAGAGTTATATGTGAATGTAAAATTCTTCAAGCTCCCTTTGGGTGTTTATATTTTGCTAAGTGTCGGCTCACGCCTCATATGTTCAAACATGCTACCTTCACCTCTTCATCGGGCTTCTTTTGCTATACTCTGTTGGTTGCTACCACGTTTCCACCCAATGCTCCTCATAGCAAAGGCTTCCTCGACTCTTCTATTGGCTCTCTCCATACTTCCATGTGTCTACACAATGGGCTATTTATTTTTTCTTACCTTCACTTTCTCGTCAGGCCCCGCCACATGCCACGTAGCTTCTATTCGCATAAACTCTTGGTAGACCCCACAGATAGTGCCAATAGTAAATATTGCTGCTACATGTCTTCTCAGTGCAAGCTTTCATCAAGGGAAAGGGAGAATGAACCATGGGTTGTAAACTACCGCCACACGTCCCTTCGATAGGAGTTTATGTCAAAGGAGAGGATGGAGCAAGCAATGGTATGCAACATGTCATGTGTTCTAACTGCCTCCACTGGGAAGTGACACTTGTTTGTAGGGGATGTTTTCTGGACCATTGCTATCATTCACAGGGGATGCATCTAGCTGGGAAGTGACTACATGCCATGGCCCAAATATTTTCTATTACAACGACCGAGGGAAATCATTGCTCAAGATACAAAATCTTTTGTGTTACAAGCTCTCTAGGTAGTGGATTGTTGGCTATAGATACTGCTTCTTGCTTCAGAAAATAAGTTCGAAGGATGAAGAAAAATTAGAGAGAGACACCAAGCCTTTAATATTGTTTTAGACTATTATATGAAACTTTTAGACTGTGCCATTGTTTAGCATTTCTATTTTTCTTATGTTATTTGATAAGACATTAATACTATGCCATTATTATATGGATTGCTCATTTGCAAGAACTTCTATGGTTTTAAATACAAATTGTTGATTTAGATCATGTCTTCGACTCCTCTTTTCAGTGAATGTATGTGATAATCATTTTATGTCATTAGATGAATTGTTCAGATCTTTATCTTTGATTTATGTGATTCTAAAACATAGCAAATTGTTGATTGGGCCCTTAAATTGAATCCCAAAGGATAGATTCACCGTGCTTTTATCTACATCTTGGTGCATCACCATAGTTAAACTTTTAATTTTATATATTTTCTTCCTTTTCCCATTCAAAACCCCAATTACAAAAGAATCCAACTTCTTTAAAAACATGGAGGTTACTCAGTTAGCGCAATTGGTCCCCCCATTAACTAAGTTTCCCATAGAGGTTGTAAACTTGCCATTTTTTGGCATCAACAGTTTCTTTTTTTTGGCACGCTTGGTGGGACTTGCTTAAATGAATCTCAATTCAAAGAGGGTGTATGAGCCATCAGCCTGTTACTAGGTCCCAAACAATGAATAATCCTAGTTTGCTAGTGTCGCCACTAGAGATAGTATAGACCTCGACCCAACTAGTAGTTGTTCTACTTCCTCCACCCGTTCCACTAGCCATGTTGCCTATTGCTAATATAAATTATGTGGCATGGGACACTGGAAGTCCTCTTACTACACTAGTAGCACCTGTCGTTTGGGCCCCTATCCCTGTCTCTTCTCTAAAACCTATACCTAAGTTTACTGGAGATGGCTCAAGAACATTGTCTAAACATCAATAAGATGTTGCGGATGTATGTTTGGTACATGGGGTTATAGACCAAAACATAGCGCTAAGGCTATTTGCAACCTCTTTCAGAGGTAAAACATCGGATTGGTGCTGCACATTGCAAGCTAACACCATTGCTACCTAGGATGAACTTGTAGATCCATTCTATGAAAGACTCTCTAATGACAAAAATAGGTCTTCACAATATCACCAGTTGGAGATCATCAAACAAGCTCCATATGAAGCCATGATTGACTTCAACGCCTAGTTTCTCATAACCTAGCAAAGAATTTAGGTTGCAATCTACCCACTGCCTAACTTGGTGTTCACATTCTAATTGAAGTCCATCAACGCTGACATTTCAATGATGATCTAGTCACTCGGAAAAACCACTCTACCAAATGCATATAGAGTTGCAATTAAATCAGAGAACAATCTAATTGATGTCAGAAAGCTGTCGGCTTGGCCCACCATGCCTACATTCCCCGAGGTATCAGTTCTTTCCCAAATGACGCCATCTACCAGTAAAACCACTCCTCTTCAATCCATGTATACATATGTGAGTGCACCATAGAATGTTGCTTCCACATTCGCTTCTTCAAAGGATGATATAAGCGATGTCAAGGAGATGTTGTGGGCTATGGCCAACGAGATAACCATTATCAAGTACAACTAGGGAGCCCCTCTGAAGCCAACCTATTAGAATTATCAAGGTGGAAGGTCTTCTTACCAATAGAGCTAATTCTAAGGAGGTGCTTGGAAAAATCCATAGGCGCAAATGACAAATCAAATTATGTCGGTGCCCACTTCGCTACAAAGTGCCAACCTAAGCTCGAGCACAGAGCTAACTGCGGGGAAAAAAAATATAGTCGATGACACCAACCCCTAGTGCTTCCCTTGTGGCAATTTACATATGCCCCGAAATTTCCCACATGGAAATCTACAATAAAAGGTGGCACAGCAGCATAACTAAGTGGCAACGTTGGACCATTGAGGTTATGTATTTGCCTCTCTGCAAATGGAAAATATGGTGCGCACCACTCAAATGCAAGGGATGTCTCTAGAGCAAGAAATGGATATTGCTCCCGATCATGGGCTCTTCTCATGGATGAAAGAGGAAGAGGTAATGTTCACCAATGATTCATCCATGTCTAAAACACCACAAGTACAATCCAATTACAATACTTGCTCAAAGAGGAGATTTACAGGCGAACCAGTCATCCTGCAACTAGTCAGTCTGTAGCCCAAAAGTTCTTTCGATTAGACACCTGGTACCTCCATAGTGGCACAACAATGTCCATAGGAAAGGGAAATTGTTATAACAAGAGCTAAGGAGTAGAAGCCTCCAAATCTGCCACCATTCAATGTGGTGGAACAATTAAAAAAATCATTCACTAATGTGTCCTTGTGGGATATCTTAGCCATTTTGGAGAAAAAGACATTGCTACAGAAGGCTCTCCAAGAAGATCCAATTATTGAACCAAAAGAGAAATCACTCAAAGGGAAGGTTGTTGATCAATCACCTCCTACCAAAGTTCTCACAAATAACACAGAGGAAGCCCCTGTAGAGGTTAGAGATAAGCCAAAGCCTAAACCCTTCTCCCTAACTCTCATTATAGGGGAGAAATTATTACATAATTATATGATCGACTCTGGTGCTAGCACTATAGTCATGCCAAAGCAGATAGCTGAAGCCTTAGGACTTAGCTACAAACCTTTAAAGAAAGGAGTTATGTAGTTTGATGGAAATAAAGTTGAAACTATAGGTCTCATCAAGGACCTCCCATTGACTTTGTTCACTTGCCTTAGTATCATAGTTCCGCAAGACATTGTGATCATTGATGTTCCCCCTATGTTCGGTCTCTGCCTATCTCGGGAGTTTACTTCAAAAATAGATGGGTATCTTTCTCTGGACTGGTCACACCTAATCCTAAGGACTAAGCACAAAGCCAAAATGAAGATAAATTCTGAATCTTTGCATTTAGAACATGTGGCCGATGAAGCCAGAATCAATTTTGAGGTTGCCCATACCTCTTTCACTTAGGAAGAAACATATTGCATTGAGCTGCTAGAAGATGAAAAGGTGACTGGAGATCAAACCAATCAAGAAGAGGTCCTTTTGAGTGAATACATAGACGTCGACCCTTTCGGCAACTATCATGCTACTAGGCTAGGAACCTATGCCATTTACAAAGAATATCAAGTGCTTCCAACGGTCATAAAGGAACTTGAAAGTAATCAAGCTTCAGACCTATGGATGCTCTACTTTGATGGATCAAGATGCAAAATTGGCACAGGAGCCGAGATATGTTTGACATCCCAAATGATGAAAAGACACTTTGATCTTTTCGCTTCCAGTTTTCTTGTTCGAACAATGAAGCTGAACATGAAGGCTTAGTACAAGGTTTAAGCCTTGTGGAGTGAATGGGCATTAAGCAATTGATGGTGTTTAGAGACTCTAAATTAGTGGTCAACCAAGTCTGAGGGATTTTCGTAGCCAAGAATTTCCACATGAGATCCTACATACATAGAGTATGGGACCTAATTAAGGGTTTTGAGGCCTTCAACATCTAGATAGTGCCCTGAGAATGAAATGATGATGCATACCACATGGCCATAATCAGATCTTAATTTGAACTAGCCTCCAACCTAATGTATAACAAGCACTCTACACGAGTGATAGTCTGACCGGTGATTCCAGATAATGATCAGAGCTAGCAAGTATTTGATAGTGATGAACACATCACCTTGTTCATCCAACAGTCAAGAGAATTTTCTGACCAACTCCAACCAAAGATCGCCGAAGCCTATGACAGACAAATCATTTAGCTAAGGTCTAATAAGCTTCCGAAGGGGCTAGTCACTCTTGAAATCATTTTTGATTATGACGATGTGAGAAATGATAAAAGGAAGTTTGTAACAGACAAAAGCGACTATGCAAACCTTCAAGTCGAATATGGGAGAAAGCTCAAAGTCAGGAAAGACGTCCCACCTCATGATAAAGAAAGGCTCATTGACTTCTACGAAAGGTATGAAGGATTAGTTTCCTAGTCATAGGACGACCTTAAGGGATATGATCCTGACATAATCCATCATACAATAGAGTTGACAGAAGGTGGAAAACTAGTCCACCAAAAATAGAGGTCGGTTAATCCGAAGATCGAGGTCATGATGGCACAAGAGTTGACAAAGCTAATTCAGTCTTAGATTGTCTATGGGTGTCTAACCTAGTCCCATTTTGAAAGAACAATGGAGAAATCTGCTTGTGTGTTGACTTTTGGGACTTGAATAGAGCATCCCTAAAGGACCACTACCTACTTCCTTCTATGGAGACAATCTTACAAACAGTGGCAGGGTCGAAAATGTTTTCTTTGCTAGATGGATTCTCTGGTTACAATCATATCTGGGTGAAAAAAGAGGACCAAGACAAGACAACGTTCACTACCAAGTGGGGGATGTTCGCATATGCTAAAATGACTTTCGACCTTTCAAATGCAGGAGCCACTTTTCAGCAAGCCATGGATGTCGCTTTCAGTGAATTGATTAACAAGATTATCCTGATCTATTTGGATGATCTAACTATTTTCTCCAAACATAAGGATGATCATTTTGATCACCTTGAGATGGTTTTCAAAAAATTCTAGGAGTTCAAGGTCTCCTTAAACTCGAAAAAAATGTGTTTTCGGAGTGCCACAAGGAAAGCTATTGGGTCACATAGTGTCCAAAGAGGGAATTGCATTTGATCTTGAGTGGGTAAAAGCAATCAAAGAACTTCCCCTACTGGTCAACAAAAAGGGAGTCCAATCCTTCCTAGGGAAGGTAAATTTTGTGAGCAAGTTTATTTTAGATTTTGCAAGGATAATCAAACCAATCACCCTGATGCTAAAAAATGATCAATTATTTAAATGGACTAAAGAAGCGAGAGAGGCCTTCGAAAAGGTTAAGGATGCTATTTCCTCAGTTCATGTGTTGGTTAATCCAAACCTATCGAAGGACTTCATAATGTATGTATTCAGCAACAAGTTAAGCATTGCTACTGTCTTAACACAGAAAGACGATGAAGGAAAAGGAGAACATCTGATAGCATTCCACTCCCAAACCTTTAAGTAATATGAGACAAACTACAACTTTGTCAAGAGGCGATATTTTGCAATAGTTAAGGGACTCAAGAAGTTCCAGAACCCAATCTCTTGCAACAAGGTGGTTGTTTATGTTACGCATTCTAATGTGTGCGAATGCATCATGGAAGGAGAAATCACTGAAACAAGGGATAATTGGATCACTAAGATCCTTGAATATGACATTGAGGTCAAGCATATAAAGACCGTCCAAGGAAGAGGACTGTGTGAATATCTAACACATGAAGAAGAAGTGATAGCCAAAGAAGAACAACCGAAGCTAGTTTTAATGAATGAGTCTGAGTTTGAAGGTTGTTGGCTAGTGGACATAGTAAGGTTCATGCACATGGAAAAATATCCACCCAGCCTTCCTTCTCAAAAGAGAAGATTCTATCGACTACAAAATAGTGGATATGCACTCATCGAAGGGGTCCTTTCCAAGAGGAACTTTAATGACATTCTGTTGCATTGTGTCACCACCAAGTAGGTGAAGAGGATTCTCAACACTTTCCATAGCAATCCTGCAGGTAGGCATTTCTCTGCAAAGAACTACCACCATCAAAATTATGTGCACTAGGTACTTTTGGCCCACGCTATTTAACAACTCATATTCCTTGGTAAAAGCTTGCAAGGAATGCCAATTCTTTGCAGGGAGAAGGAAAATTTCTATAATGTTCCTCAACCCGATAGTAGTTGACGAGCCATTTGTGTAATGGGGATTTCATTTCATTAGGATGATCAATCCCGCCTCAAGAATTAGACATAAATGGAATCTAATAGCAACAGACTACTTCACAAGGTGGACCAAAGCCATGTCCCTGAAGAATGCAACAAAGACGAAGATAGTAGACTTTCTCGAAGAACTTGTGATGAGATTCAACCCTCCTAAAACCATCAACTGCAATAATTCCAAAGCTTTCCTAAGCTCTAAGGTATGTCAATTTTCACTCACAAACGACATATTCTTAAAAAAATCATCAAATTACTACTCGCAGGGTAATGACTTAGCAAAGTAGACTAATAAAAAATTAGTCTGACTCATCAAGAGAATTGGTTCATAGCAATAGTGAGAATGGAATAAAAACCTTTGAGTGACACTCTGGACAGACCACATAGCTCCTAAGCAAGTCCTCAAGACTTCGTCGTATGAGTTGGTATATGGGAAAGAAGCCCTATTGCATATCTCCATAGAGATTCCAACACTACAATTACTCAAAACTCTCGAGATAGAGCAAAACGACGCAATGGAGGTGCAACTAGCCGAGTTGCTCGAAGTGCAGGAGAAAAGAGAAAAGGCCCTGTTAGCTATGTCAAACCGCCAACAGGTGGTTAAGAGATGGTTTGATAAGAAGGCTTCAGACCAAGGTCTAAAGTGTGGTGACCTAGTGCTAAAGTTTAATGAAAGGGCAGCAAATACAGGCCAACATGGGAAGTTTGACAGCTTCTGGGAGGGCCCTATCAAAATAATTTAGTGCAAAGAACATAACACATTTGAATTAGAAACCACGGAGAATGAACCATTGGGAATTCTGGTCAATGGGATTCATTTGAAATTGTTCAATTAAACTGCAAAATTATTCTGCCTATGTAACTATGTAAATAGTGTGTTTCTTTTTTCCCTTGTGTTTTTTGTCGATGGATCTTTCAATAATTAATTCTTCAATTGCAAGAAGCAAAAGCGAGTGGAACCCATTATTGTAAAGTGTGGAGAAAGTTAAAGAAACCCATGAAGTGGAGAAAAATGACACCCATATGCTGAATTGAAGTGATCACACATATGCAGAAAAAGAAAAGCAAACCCCAATTGCAGAATAGCCAAAAGCAAAGGAGACATAAATTTTAACATAAGCTATATCTTCATTAGATTTATATACTTTGCTAACTACAGTATCAAAATGGTTCAAAGGCCACACTTTTTAGAGTTTATATCTATATATCTTCTGTAGCTTCTTTATCTGGCTACTATAAGGCCTTTTTTAGGCATATATACAAAAAAAAGACTAATGAGTATTAGTTTTTTAAAAAGAATATAAGGGAAATTTTTTGTCATGAGCGTGAGCGACAGCAATGGAGGCATCTATGGCAGCATCTGGAATCACTTCATCATTAGGGGCAACATCTTCATCAATAGCAGCAGCGTCCGTAGGAACAATGGCAAGTGATGGAGGGAACACCAGGTTCCTAAAGTCTGTGTGCTAGTCAATATCATAAAATGGCACCACGTTGTACAGGTGAAACAAGAAATGGCATGCACGGGTGACCCTTTGGCAGTGTTCTTCTTGCGACTATATATGGAAGTCGCTTAAGAACAATACCCATGACATGACTACTTCTTCCTCAATATATTTTTAGAGGTCACTTGCCATCGACAAGCCTATTCCAAACACAACATTGGCCACCACCTCTCTGAAGCTGCCCAGACATTTCTTTGAAAATATTTCAATTATCAGGTACAAAACCAATGGCTTGGAAACTGCAATATCAAGCATGGACACCATAAAATGAGAGCACATGTCAGTGTTAACTCTATACCTATCCTCATAGACAAGGAAATCTCTCCCTAGAACCCATTTCATTGCTATGATGGCCAGAGAATTCTTATTATTGGTCATCCTTTCTAGGCATTGAGTTATAATTTTTCCAATAAAGGCCAACTAGGATTTTTTGCAAACTAGCCTAACTAGGGTGTGTTCATGGTGAAAAGCTCTATGCAAATTTCCTAAGTCTAAACTCTATGCAAATACTACGCAAACTGCCAACACCAAATGCTAAGCCAATCACCTAATACCAATTCTACTAAAAGTTGCTAAGCATGATTTCACTATTGCCTAAGTGCCTATTTATAGAAATGGCCAAGATAAGCATGGTAATTTGCATACCATAAGCATGAGGTTAATCAAGTACCATCTCAAGAATTGCACCAAGACTTGCTTGAAACTCCCACCTAGTTGCATTTTCTAGGTATGATTTGTTGCATGCAGGATTAGTTGAAGCTAATTAATTAGCATAAGCTAGTGGCAGTCTCTAGTGGTAGTTCATACAGCCAAATGTTGAGGTGTCATTTTTGTAGGCACTTCTCAAAGTTCAAAGAGGGACACAAATCTTTTCAGGTACTTATTGCATATTTTGGCTTAATCATTCTATTTGGAATATTAACTACCACGACATATGAATGCCTAAGTTGCCTTCAAATTACAAGCTCAAGTTCCAAGAAAATCACACCAAAGTACATCATTGCTAAGGGTCATTATAAATTCTTGTCATTTCAAAATAGCAATTAATTCATTTCGCACGAGCTAATAACTAGCAGTACATGTTGAATTTAATGCAAGTAGGTGAGTGTTGTTGGCCACACCAAGAAGGAAATAGCTAAGTATTGCATGCAAAAGGTTTGTATTGTGAATACTTTAAAAAAAATGCTACCTAGAGCAAAAGCAATTTTAAGCAAAACCAGAGCCAAGGTAAATTACAAAAAAATTGAGCTAATAAAAAATCTTTAGCAAGCAAAAATGGTAGAGAGTTCTCAAATAGAGGCACAAGTAGAGGCCTAGGGAGAAGAAATGCTGACCTTTTTTAACAACATGCATAGATCATCAATTGTCTACATCTTTGAAGACATTTCTTACACTTCACTTGGTATACCAAAGAAGCCAGAATGGGTAAATATGTGGGTTTTGGAGAAGCCCAAAAATTGCAGAGATCAGAGTCGAATCAAGGAGGAGTGGGATAATATCTATGATCCCGTCCTAGCAAAAAACCCTAAGAATTTGAGGGAGGCAGCCTGTGAAAGAATGAAGAAACTCACCGGCCTGAAGCCATTGTTGCAGAAGCTATGGTACAACGAGCTCCCATAGTATATGGTCCCATTTATTCACTATTTCCCAGAACTAGTCGATGCAACCATTAAACATTTCAACCAGAGCACCAACACCATTGAGGGCCGAATGTTAAAAGTCAATATTTTCTCATAAGCTATCTAAAATATGTTGTGCATCCCTAACCTTAACTCCAAAAAAGAAGAGGTAGATCCATTCAACCCAACAAAGGGAGAGGCAATATGGAGAGGCATGAAAAAGGCTCAAGAATTTTATAACAAAGAAACCAAAAGGCCTGCAAAAGATCATCAAAAGCCACAAAATATTTTGATGCCGCTCATCGCTTTCCTTGCAGACATGTAGGATGCATTCTCAATGTTGGAATTTGTTTGCAGCCTGGACACCGACAATGATGTGCATGAATTTCAATTGGGTTCGGGGTTTCAATTCCACAAGTAGCATTTCTTTTTTTGGTATGATTTTGCAAAATTCCTTGTTGATGAGATGCTAGGGTAAATCAGGGACTACAAGATGCAACAGAGGTTCAGGTTTCCTTCTTTCCTTACTCACATGTTTTTGCACTAGAACCCCGATTTCTTTAAGAAGTATATGAGGTTGTCTATTTTTGATGAGTTGGGAAAAACAAAGCCAGTTTCTATATGGACTCCTCTCATCTCTTCTACCTGTGACTATTATGCATTTTTGGGTTATTTCTTGACTCTGATCTTGCAAGATTTGAAAGGGTATGATGGTTTCAACCAACTCACCAAGGAGCAGACTACATCTTTGCAAAACTTCACTTCCAAATGTGACTAGTTTCTTAGAGTGGATTTCACATTCATTCGGTTGTGTTGTTTCACTAGAGAACCATTTTTCCTTTTGACATGTGTCACGAATTGGGTGTTAGCCCTTGAAATGTTCTGACAAGTATCCCTTACCAACTACAAATTTTTTGGAGGGAAGGCCAAGAAGAGGGGATTCTTCAGCTACCTGCAAACCTTCAAAATGGTGGTCATGAACAAGAAATAGATGCACGAGTTGCTAGAAGATAAGCTGGCTCATTTGATATCGGTAATGATTTGCAATAATTGGGATTAGAATCCCAAAAATGATGTGCCAAATGAATTTTTCAAGGTAACACAACTTGCGGCCTTACTAGGAAAGGAGGAGGAACCCGTTGAAAGATCTGGATGATCTACTAGTTGATTTGATCCACATTCCTACAGAGAGCAGGAAGCCACCATGGCATAGGCTCTACTTCCCTACAACGATGTATGATGAGAAGCACAAAATAGGAACCAACCTTCGAAATAAGTTGTTAAGGACAGAAGGTTGGAGTAAAGAGAAAATCAGAGGTTTTTGGGTATACTTCCAAGAGACCAACAAACTCAAGGCTACTTATGGAAGCGTGGCATTAGATGAGGAGTTTGAAAGAATGTGGAATGAGGCACACATAAATTTTGACGTAAGCACTAACAAGGATGATGACTCTGATGAGGAGTCCGAAGAGCACACAGGGAAAGGAAAGGAGCAAGAATCAAAAGTGTTGTTGGCCTCTGCTCAGCAAAAGAGGAAGGCAACAGAGTAGCCTAGTTGGGTTGTTTCAAATGTATGGTTGAACCTATCAAGAGCTTTACGTACACTCACCTAGAATGCCGCCAGAAAAAGAATGACTCAATGACAGTCAGAAACTATAGAGGTGGAAGACACCCCACCCACCAAATGATAGTGCATAGAAGAAATTGCTACGGAAAGTTTACAAACACCCATAGCAAGCCAGGAGGTTGTGGCGAGCTAGGAACCGCAATCATCTAGTCAGCAGGTAACATTTGCTCCTTCTTCTCTAACTTTGCAATCTTTAGTTGCCCTTGTTGTCTCTACAACACCCATCACTACAAGTGTAGGCCCTACCTTTTCTGTCTTTGACACAATGATCATGGGAGGTTTCTCTCAGTTCTCCCATTTGAGGCCAGTTATCTTAACGCCTTCGTAGACCCTTTCACCTTTCTCCGCTACTGAAATCGCTATCACCTCTATTTCTACAAGCGCAACTGCTATTGGTACCCCTCCTACTACTGCTATATCGAGCATAACCCAGTTCACCCAACAATTGGAGTCCTCCATCAGCCCACAATTGCTGTAATAGCTGATGATTTCTCTCGTCAGTTCACAATCTAGGTTTTGGCATGTCCCTCATTTCTCCTTGTAGATAGTTGATCTCCCAAAAAAGAAAGCACCTAGAACCACTACCCTCACATTATCTTTCACCCTACCTTTCGATGCACCTTTTGCAGGTGGGCTAGTTTAGTCGTCGTCCTGATTTATGGCACAAGGTGAAGTTACAAAAGAAGCATGTGGTCTCAGGATCCAAAAGTGAAAGGAAAAGGATGACAAGAAGCTGATAGAGCCGAAAGTGTACACTATTTATAATGAAGCTCATAATGCGATCCATTTCGCAACCATGCATCCAAATGTCATCAAACCACAAGGGGAGATGCAACTTGATGATTACAACATGTTCGCCATGGGACTTGATCTAAGCATAGCCCAACCATAGGACAAGGTTGAGCTCATGGAAGAAATGCAAAGGGTGGTGACTATAGACTTCCTCAAGTTTGGTTGCCAAATAAAAAAGAAAGAAGAGGAGTTGAAACTTGTGAATGATAGGGTCAAGTTCCTACAAGAAAAGGAAAAAGTGATGGAGGTAGATGTTGTGTGCTTATCAGAAAAAGCATAGGCAGTGGAGATAGAGTAGAACAAACTCTAGGAGGAACTTGCAAAGTTCCAATATATTGACCTCTCCCTGTTTGATGTACTGCAAAAGAGGAACCAAGACTATTAGAATCGGTTAACCTTGGCAAAGTAGACGGTGCATGAAAAGGATAAAGAGTTGGAACAACAATGTGCTCAATTTTGAGCAAAAGATACAAGAGAAGGATGTTGAATTTGGGGCCCAAAAGGCCCAATTGGAAAGGAACTTCAGGAGAAAAAGCTTTCTCTTGAAACAAATTCAATAAACAAGAGTCGGGTCGAGGAAAACTAGTCCAAAGAGCTAAGTAACATTGAGGAACAACTTGCATCTACAAACAGGAGAATTGTGAAATTAACAGAGGATGTCAGCTCGAAGGATGCATAGATTTCCCTTCTAAGGAGTGTTCCCAAGACCCCTGCTGCTTAGCTGGACCTCATTCTAGTGGCTCAACAACTATATATTTCATACTAGGAAAAGGTCAAGGCCTTTTTCCTGACACTATAGCCAATGCTCTAATTCATGTCGATAGCAACAAAATTGAGTAGGGAGACTCGTAGAACAATTGAGAAAGTCTCGTGGTTCATCGCAAAAAGGGTTCCTGAGGAAACTTTTTTGCTAAGTAGGCTATACATGCTCTCTGATGAAAACTTAGAAAAAGTAGGGATTGAGGATTGGAAGGCTATTGCCAAGACGACAAACAGATTTATCCACTACAACTCGGCCATCCTTCGTGCTAATGTGTGTGCAACTACTTTGAACAAGACTATGGATAGCATGCACTAAAATTTCTCTTGACTAACTGAGATGGGCATGCTATCCCCATTTCTTGAAGATGAGTTAGTTGCCACAACTAAGCAAATTGGGTCAAATATTGAAGAGGAGTAGGACACAACCACTTTTTAGAGTTTCAGCCAACCTTCTACCACAGTAGATATTGAAGGTGTCATTCATCTGATTGTGCGACTACTTTTCCAATATGAGTCTAGGGCCAGTTTACCTATGGTGTTGCCTTATAAAGAAATGCTCAACCTAAGCAGAGCGCAAGAGAATCTAAGTGATGTATCAAGACCATCCAAGGCTAGCTGGCTACCTCTGCAGGCAACTCTTTCTAAAATCTGACTCTGTCGCCCAATGGATGGGGCTCTGGTCTACAAGCCATAGAAAATTTTGAGTTCCTCATTCCATAGGCAAAATTCCCCTGGTAGTCACCAAAAGCTATGAATGTAAAATTCTTTGAGTTCCCTTTGGGTGTTTATGTTTTGCTAAGTATTGGCCCATGCCTCATATGTTCAAACATGTTGCCTTCACCTCTTCATTGGAAATCTTTTGCTATACTCTTTTGACTGTTTCCACATGTCCACCTAGTGCTCCTCATAGAAAAGGCTTCATCCACTCTTCTACTGGCTCCTGCCATGCTTCCATGTGTCTACATCACGCATTATTTATTGCTACTTAGCTTCACTTTCTTATTGGGCCCTGCCCACATGCCACATAACTTCAGTTCGCATAAACTCTTGGCGGACCCCATAGATGGTGTCGAAAGTAAAAATTATTGCTACGTGTCTTCTTAGCACAAGCTTTCATCAAGGGGAAGGGAGAATGAACCATGGGCTGCAAACTGCCATCATGCATCCCTTTGGCGTGATTTATCAAAGGAGAGGATGGAGTGAGCAATGGTATGCGACATGCTATCATGTGTTCTAACTGCCTCCACTGGGAAGTGACACTTGTTTGCAAGGGATGTTTCTGGACCACTACCATCATTCACAAGGGATGCATCTAGCTGGGAAGCGACTACATGCCATGGCCTAAATTTTTTCTATTACAACGGCTGAGGGAAATTATTGCTCAAGATACATAATCTTTTATGTTACAAGCTCGCTAGGCAGTGGATTGTTGGCTATATATATTGCTTCTTTCTTTAGAAAATGAGTTCGGAGGATGCAAAAAAATTAGAGAGAGAAACCAAGCCTTTAATATTGTTTTAGATTATTAGATGAAACTTTTAGACTATGCCATTGTTTGGCCTTTCTATTTTTCTTATGTTATTTAATAAGACATTAATACTATGACATTATTGTCTGGATTGTCCATTTGCAAGAACTTCTATGGTTTTAAATAAAAATTTCTGATTTAGATCATGTCTTCGACTCCTATTTTCAGTGAATGTACATGATAATCATTTTATGTCATTAGATGAATTGTTCAGATCTTTATCTTTGATTTTTATGATTCTGAAACATAACAGATTGTTGACTGGGCCCTTGAATCAAATCCCAAAGGATAGATTCACCATGTTTTTATCTACATCTTGGCACATCACCATAGTTAGAATTTTAATTTTATATATTTGCTTCCTTTTCCCATTCAAAACCCCAATTACAGAAGAAGCTAGCTTTTTTAGAAACCCAGAGGTTACTCAATTTAGCGCAATTGGTTCCCTCATTAACTGAGTTTCTCATAAAGGTTGTTTGTTACCTTGCTAGTTTTTGGCATCAATAATATACATTGAAAAACTAAAAGGATTTTAGTTATTTGATGTTGATATGGTCTGTAGATTGAAGAAAAAATTGTATAGACTCAAACAAGCTCCTAGATCTTGGTATGCAAGGTTAGACCATGGTAACTATTTGTAATTTGAGCAAGAATGATGAATCTTCTAAGGATGATTAGAGAAAATATAGATAAATGATTGGTGGATTGCTATATCTAATTGCTACTAGACCGTATATCATACATTCAATTTGTCTTGTGGCTAGATATCAAGATCTCAAAGAATCTCATGTTGCAACTATGAAGAGGATATTTAGATACTTGAAGGGAACTTCATATTATGGTTTTTGGTATCTAAGAGATATTGATTTCTCTTTGAATACATATACAAATGCAAATTAGGCAGGTTATATAGATGAAAAAAGAAGTGGTGGTGCTTTCTTTCTTGGAAGTAGGTTGGTTTCACAGTTAAGTAAGAAGCAGGATTTAGTGTCATCATCTACTGTGGAGGCATAGTATATTGGAGCAACATCACGTTGTACATAGGTGTTATGGATGAAGCAAATGTTGAAGGATATCAGAGTTTCATATGTTGAACCTATTTTTATCATGTTTGACAATACAAGTGCAATCAAAATTTAAAAGAATTTGGTAATGCATTCAAGAACAAAATATATCTCAATCCAATATCACCTCTTGAGAGAGAAAGTTGTAGAGAATGAGGTGAAGCTAGAATATGTGCCTACAAAGGATCTTCCAAAATATACTTTTGAGTATCTTCGAGAGAAGTTGTGGGTTATTTCCCCTCCTTTCAATTAGATGCATAAGTGTGTGTGCATCTATCTAGTAAGCATTTCAAGATAAATTCTTAGTCCTGGATTGATGTTGAAGGCTACCTCTCAAGGGGAGTAGGTAGTAGTGGTCATTGACTAGTACAGTCAAATGGAGCATACTTTGTGCCCCTAAGGGTGAGAGTGCAGAAAATTGAATGTGGTGGAGAGAGAAGTGTAGTTGCTTGCTAATATTGCACATGGTGTTTGAAGTGGCATATGCAGATGTCAAAGAGTGAGAACAAGAAATCAAAATTCTATGTAGATGATATGTGAAAGGTACAGGTGTTGTCCTTTGAATTTTTTCAAAGGGGGGAGCAATAGAATTTAATGCAAGAAAGAGAGTTGGATGATTCTATGGCCCTTTTCCATTGATGTCAAAGGAGGAGAGAGAAAAGTCTGAAAAATACAAGGAAAGGATTGATGTCAAAGGGGAGAAAGTTGGAGAGATAGCTAGAAGTTGTTTAAGAGATTTGGTTGAAAAGTGCAAAAGTGAATATGGTCTAAAAACCACAGGGGGAGAGAGTGTTTAGGAGCAAGAGAATGAGAGTATAAATAATTGCACCAGTCAGGGGGAGAACTACTTGTTGCAGAGTTGTTGAGTTTCTAATGATTACTTTTGTTCTTGATGGTTTTTAAGAAACTTGGTGTTGTCATTAATGACAAAGGGGGAGATTTTTGTAAATCCTACTAGTGTTCTCATTGATGTCAACAATTTCTATTGTTGGTCATTGACATTAAGTGTATGGAGATTGTGTGTTGGAGTTGTTGGAAGAATGTTGGTGTTGTCATAGTAGGGGAGACTATTGTCAAGTGCTAGTATGGATGTGTTGTGATTTGATAAGAAGTTATTATGGTGCTCTCATCATTGTTGTCATTGATGTCTTGATCGATAAGAGTTGAAATTGCAATAAGTTCACTTGGTTTGTAAGTGCTTTTGATAAAATTTGAATAAAAGAGTGGGCATTGTGATAAAGGTGTGTTCAGTGTTGTGCTCCACATTTCTTCATGGTTGAAGATATGCCTGTGTGATTTGGATATTATTATCAGATGTGTTCAGAGGTTGTGTATCCAAAGTTTCAGGTTATGGATCATTCTACAATGGAAGTTGTGTTTAACATTTTACATGCCTATGTAGAAGGTGGTCTAGGAGAAATGAGATTGCTCTGCATTTCTCCATAGTAAGGTTTCTTGTCTTACAAATATAGGAATGAGCTTATATTTTTTGTATCTACTTTCCCTTGAGTTTTTAGGTGCTAAGGTGTTTTGCAAGATTGGTTAGTGAGTTATGTTTTGTGGTAGTATGTCTAGTTGTATAGAATAATGGTGTTCTTAGTTTCAGGTGGTTGTGGTAGAGTTGTAGAATATTTTGATGATGCTAGAGAATTTTGAGATGTTGTTTGGATACTATGAAGTTTTTTTGTGTGGTCAAAATGACATGGAGAAATGTGTAAGTGGTCACTTGTAGTGTTAGTTTAGGTTTGGTCAACCTAGCATGCTAGCACTATTTGTAGAGGTGCCTCATGGATTGTGAATGTGTTGAGTAGCATGGTGATGTGGATTTAGATCCTAGTTAACCCTTGGTGTGGTCATTGTTCAATTCTTTCCACCACAGATGTGTTTGGTGCTTCAACCTATTTTGGTGTTGCATGTTTTAGGTGCACATATTTCATTAAGGCTAACCTAATTGAGATTGTTTAGGTCATGGATGGTATATAAGTAAGGTAAATTGTTGGATATGTGTGTGGATCTATAGAAAGTACATGAAATATGAGAATTTTATGAAGTGTGGTGATCTGAGTGTGATATTAATGTTTATGACTCTGAAGCAGTGAGCAGGGGTCAACATTTGTAGTGTGCTTAAAGTTACAGGAAGAAGTGAGTTGAACGTTACAGATGGTATAAAGTTTCAATGGTGGATTTCTCATGTTGCCTTGGGATAGTGAATCTCTTTGTAACAATCTTCCTCTATCTTCTTTCTTCTTGGTAGTGATCCACTTGGTAGTGAGCCTTTCTTCTTCTTCTGGGAAATGAGCTTTATTGTATTCAGTATTGTAATTCTCCTCACCATGGATTTTCCCTTCTTGGGTTTTCTATGTAAATCTAGTGTTCTTATGTGTTTGGATGTGTTTTCATTACTATTTCATATGTTTACATTCTACTAATTCATGTTAAGGTTTTAATTTTTGATAAGGGTTTGAAAAGATATTGAGAGATTGGATGTTTTTAAGTATACAACTGATTCAACCCTCCTCTTAGTTGTCTTATGCATCAAATGTTTCTTGTAGGCTCAAGACATTTTTAGTGTCTATATTTTTCCCCTCTTTGATATAATGAAACTTTGAGCATTGTGTCAAAGAATAATTATAAAATTTAGCTCAATACCTACCAAAATGTGCCCTAATAGATGTAGGATAGGATGATGCCCCCTCGAGAAAAGTAACAAATTTTGGAAAAATTTAAAAAAAAATTGGCATGTTTTTTGACAAGTGAATTTGATAGGTGAAAATGCGATGGCGATGAAAAAATAGGCTCAAAATTCGATCTAGGGCTTGATATTTATGATCAAAGTAAAAATTTGATACAACCAATTATGAAGTTAGGGGCCCTATTAGGTCAAATTATGTTATAAAAAATCCCTAGGGGGGGTGAAAATAGGTCATTTGTGCATTTTTGAGTTTAGGATTCTAGGAGCTATGGTTTGGAATTTTGCATGGAGCTACTATCAAATTGTCACATGTACCAATAATTGCACATAGAGGATATTAAGTGTGATCATTCAGGTGTGTAGAGGGCTTGAGCATGGCAGTATGTGTCTAACCCTTGCTTCATGATTTTATCATTTTTTAGTAGATTTTAGGGCTTAAAGAAGGGCGGTGATATGAGAACAAAGGACCAAGTAGTGGTCTATTGAGTTTATTGCCATAGTGAGTGGGCCCACCACAGATCTTGCATAGACCTTATACCAAGTTAGTAGGGAGGCTTAGTATTATAGAGATTTGTATGAGCAAGCAATGCCAACTACTGAAAAGGCACCTAACTTCCAGAGCTAGATCCAAACTAGGTCACACTCATGTAGGGCACATAGCAATGTCGGTGTCTCACAATAGAGGAGATATTATCCTTATGATAGACCCACAGGATTAGGGCACTGGGACAATAGAGGAGCACCATCAATACCATATCCCTCCGGTGATAGAGGTAGCATAGGCTAGGCTAGTTTTTATATGTATTTGGATACTTATATTTTGATCGAGCTTGCAAGCTCCATTTTTGGCATACATCATAATATTGTACTGTGGTACATTATTTTTTGATATATATGAGATGCATGATTTTTTTGGCGACTATATGATGTGCATGATTATATGTGTATGTTTCTCTATGTGATGGATTTATGTGATGTGATGTTATGATATGCATTTTAAGGTTATGCAATGTTTCCTATATGTTGTGGATTATGGATTTATGATGTATGTTTTATGCTTGTGTATGCTTATGATGTATCCATGGATGCACATGATTCCATCTTATGATTATGTATGTTGTGACATATGAATGGATGCACATGATGTGATGCGATGGGCATGCAAGAAGGTACTATATGCTTATGACATGGTTTATGTAATGCTTATATGGATATGATAATGATACCTATGATGTTCTAACATGATTGTGTATGTAGGATGATAATACTAATGCATTTTTTTTGTGTCACATCACACCATTAGGATGATTTTAGGGGTGAAAAAATGGGATGTTAGTGTGGAAAGGAGAGTGATGAGGAATAGAAAGAAAGAATGGAACAGATGAATTGGAATTACTATCTTGAGATCTTGTGAATAAATAATCAAGATTTGATTTTATTGCATAATTATCATCACAAAATATTTATTATGGCAATGGATAAAGAACACTAGGATATTATATAGATCGAGGTGTAATATGTTATCCCTTGCAACAGACACATGATAGACAATGATTATCATGACACAGACTAGTAACCATAGAACCTTTTCCAAATATGTGAGGAAGAAACCACAAAGCATGTTAGTCTTGATGCAATAAAGCATTAGATGACCTTTAACTTGCATAGGATATTTTGACTATTCCAAATGGAACCTCAAGCACACACAAGGAACTAAGTTTCCCCAATCATATTGCCAAGACAAACAACAACAAAAAATCAAAGAGAAAAAGGACATGATCCATTGTCGCTCCGCTCATCAGTTGTGGACCTCCTCAAGGCACATAGTAACAGGACCAACAATAAATCAGATAAAAAGATAAGACAAACTAAACCAACAATGTCAGTAGCCATTTAGATATTTTTGTCAATGAATGTTTGTATAACTAGATTCTAGATAATGATAGTGTTTGATTTCAAGAATGAAAGCATGCTGTATAAGACCTGGGATCCTGATGATGTAACATTATGTATAAGACAATGGATAGGATTGGTTCTAGTTTCAAGAATGGTACACCTGATATAAGACCTAAGATTTAGTTTCAAATGTACAACAACCTGTATAAGACTGGTGATAGGATCAGTGGATAAAGTATGGTTTCAGAAATGAAGCATGTCATGTAAGAGTTGGGATCTAGTTTCAACAATGTGACATTTTATATAAGATTGTTCAAAAGCTGATAAGGATCACTAAAATTGATAGCTAGGTACATGTGATTAGGAAGTTGATCTATTTGGATTGGAGGCTAGTTGGATAGTTTGTTTGTTGTTTTGAGATTTGGTTAGGCTTAGTTCTCTATGGAATATTTTCTATTTGTGTTTGATCAAAATGTCAACCTTAGCAAGGGATAGTTTATTATGGGATAATGATTGGGATGAATGAAGACCTTGTTATGAAAAACCATAAGGGAGTGACCTAATGCCTCAGGAGCTCATCAATGATGGCCTTTCCTATGTAAAGTGTTGAGACAATGTAGTTTGAGTGACCTTGACCATGGATAGTTTATTATGGAAAGATGGATGTGGATGAACTGACAACTTATTATGACAAAACCTAAGGGACTGACCTAAGCCTCAAGGGCTCATTAATGATGGAATTATTTATGTAAAATTATAGATGCAATGTAATTCGAGCTCTTGGACTGATAGGGACTCTATTTTTTGGGTTTTTTAACTTTTTAACTTTTTAACTTTTTTGGATTTTTAAAAGATTTTTTTTTTTTGGATTTTTTTTTTTTGTTTTTGGAATTTTGAAGTTTTTGATGTTGACTTGTGTCTAGGATCCCCTTGTGAGATGTAATTCAAGGAATTGTCCCCAGTCAATTATAGGACAATTTTATTACGTATGAAAAGGAATGGGCAAATTTTATTATGGATAGATATGGAAAGTGAAAGGTGTTAAACATCAACAATTCTCATGTCATGAGAAGGATGATTTAGCTTTATTATGGAGTGGGATATGCATGAAGGATCATGGATGGAAGTGAAAAATCAATTAGAATGATAGTAGATGATGGATCAAAGACTGTCTACACATGGCACCTATTTTCTAGGTTTTCACCATGGTAATTATCCAAAGCATCACCGAAGTGGTTTTTTTTGGTGTCACCAAGACGCCTATTTGCAAGATTTTTATTAGGGTGACAATTTTATTTTATTTTTTTAAATTTCTGATGGGATTCTCTGAAAGATAGGTATAGTAATTGTGAAGGTGCATGCTATTGATGGGCTCTGGTAGTGGTTCACCTTCAGGAGTAGCAAGTTGATAAGCGTTGAATCCATATGTTGCAATTATGATATAAGGACCCAACCAATTAGGCTCAAACTTTTTGAGTTTCTCTCAATCCACTTGATTCTTCGGATTCTCTTTCAAGACCAAGTCACCAATGTCAAAATGTCTAATTTGGACTCTTTTATTGTGGCTATGATGAAGATGATTCTGATAAGCTTGTAAATGGACCAATGCATTTTGTCTCTTCTCATCTAGTAACTCTAGCTCATGCAAATGGGATAAATGATATTCTTCATTGTCAATGAACTATTGCATAGATACTCTTAGAGATGGTAACTTGACCTCAATGCGAAGAATAGCTTCAGATTTGAAGATGAGGGAATATGGAGTGGCTCTTGTAGGAGTGTGAATACTAGTGAGATAGGCCCAAAATGTTGGGTTAAGTTGGATGTTTTAGTCACAACCAAAGTCATCGATGGTCTTCTTTAGGATTTTAAGGATAGCTTTATCAGGTGCCTCATCTTGACCATTACCTTGAGGGTAGTATAGAGTGGAAAAATGGTGATGGATATGAAATCTCTCACACAGTTCACGGACACCCTGATTTTTGAAAGGATGACCATTATTTGCAACGATGGATTAGGGAACACTATACTAGCATATGATGTAATTAAGGATGAATTTGGATATTTTCTTATTGATAATGTAAGTCATTGGAATGGCTTCAATCCATTTTGTGAAATATCTTGTTGTAGTAAGGATGAACTTATGACCATTAGCAGAGGTAGGGTGGATCTTTCCCATGAAGTCATGTCCCCATTGAGAGAATGGCCATGATGATGTAATTAGATAAAGCTCCTTGGCAGGTGCATGCACAAGATCTCCATGTATTTGACATTAATATTGATATTTCTTAACAAAGTGATAGACATCATGTTCCATAGAAGGCCAATAATATCCCATTTGCATAAGCTTTTTGGCTAGGGTAGGACCAACAAAGTGAGCTCCACATACATAATCATGTACTTTATGTAAAGCCATTTGTGCTTCATCTAAATCAACACATCTGAGGAGGGAGTTATCTAGGATATGATGATAAAGGGATCACCGATGATGACATAATTAGATGCTTGTCAAATAAAGTTCTTGTGTTGGTTACTAGGGGGAATTGTACCAACAATTTTGTGCACACAAGCTTAGATTCAGGGATATCAAACACAGGAATCAACAATTTTTCCACCAAAAAATCATACTATGGCACATTGCTAGGTATATCTA
Organism: Sequoia sempervirens; assembly: GCA_007258455.2. Classification (NCBI taxonomy): domain Eukaryota; kingdom Viridiplantae; phylum Streptophyta; class Pinopsida; order Cupressales; family Cupressaceae; genus Sequoia; species Sequoia sempervirens. The sequence goes on along the minus strand of VDFB02000015.1, from coordinate 307,069,129 downwards.
AGATAGATCCTATGGTGGCCATTACATTAGATTCTTTGTTTTGAATTATTAGAATCTGAGTGAAGATGATGATCAAAATACTGCTTGAAACTATCAACCATTCTCTTGTAAGGAGTAATCTTTTCATCTTTTGTATTGTAGTCGTCATTAACCTGACGGATAACCAATTGTGAATCACCATAGACTTGAAGATTCTTGTTTTTCCATTTGATTTCCATTCAGAGTCCTATTAGCAATGCTTCATATTCAGCCATGTTATTAGTGCATGGGAATGCTATTATGTATGACTTAGGTATTGTGTCCCCTTGTGACATGATGAAGAGGATAAAAACTCCAAAACAATGATTTATGTAAGATCCATCAAAGTATAGCTTCCATGTTGTGGAGGTCTCTATTATGAAGATAGATTCATCATGGAAATCAAACACTAAAGGATGATAGGCTATTGTTGGAGCATGTATAAGTTAATCAACTATCAATTGTACTTTCATTGCCTTATGATCAACATACTCTATATCAAATTCACTCAAGATCATTACCTACTTTACTAGATGAACTATCAAGGCTACTTTGTTGAGTAGGCATTTCAATGGATCTATCTTTGCAACTAGTTTTGTTTGATGATTCAACATGTAGTGTCAAATATTTTGAGTGGAAAAGACTACTACAAGGCATGCTCATTCAATATGACTGTAATTAAGCTCATACCCCACAAGTGTTTGATTTCTATAATAGATAGCTCATTCTTTTCCATCGTTATCATTATGTGCTAACAAGGCTCCAATGCTAACAAGGTTGATGATATATAGAGTATTATATGTCTACCATCAATGGGAGGCATAAGAACTAGAGGAGATAACAGATAGTCTTTTATTTATTGAAATTCTTCCTAACAACTATCAGTCCATATGAATGTGAGTCTCTTATGAAGTAGATATTGAAATGGTTGAAATTTATCTGCTAACTGAGCTATGAACCTTTGAATAAACTGCAAATTTCCTTGTAGACTATGCAATTTATTTATGTTTGATGGTGGAGGCATATCCATGATGGCTTTTACTTTTGTGATGTAACAACCCCAGTGTTCTACTCAGTAAAATTTCAAAGTTTTCACCTCAAGTGAGTGATCCATGATGCCATTACATGGTAATAAAAAAAATTCTTTTCCATAAGGTAAGTTACATGCACATTTGAAATAAACACTATTCCAAACTTCCATTTCATTTTATTATAATCTCACAAATATTTCCATAACATAGATTTCATATTGAATAAACTCAAGTTTATCATTCATGATTACATTCTTTCATATAAATGCGTACAAGATACACATATAGTTTTTTTGAGCTTCATTTGGCAATAGATATACAAAATGGTCATGATGTCACTGTGTTGGTGCATGCATTCTAGATGTTCTTGTTCCCTAGTGCATACACTCTAGTTGTCCCCAATTCTAGCACAAACATCTACAAACCTCAGCTGCTAACTGATGAGGAGAAGCATCACTCAATCACTTTTTTGCCAACCACAGACTCAAATGCGGTCCCCTGCACATCAAACGCATATGGTAATATGGCCCTACCCTTGATTGGTAGGTAAGACCCCATAACAATAGCCTATCTGAGCTTAGTGTTGTTTCCTACATAACAAGAACTTATAGACACTACAATCCTAAACTAGCACATGCATAAAAGGAACATAGTAAATTGACAATGCAAGCAATGAAAAATTACACTACTTTAGCAAAAGTATTCTCACCTAGTATTTTGAGTGACAAACATCCTATTCACATACATTACCCTAGCTCGGTTTGTATTATGACCATTCATACATTATGCATAGGTAATTTCCTTCCATAGGTAATCATTAACCTCATAAATAACTTGTTCCCCTTTTTCCCAAAACACAATGGTATCTCTACCAATAAAGCATAAGCATATGTTACCCCCTTCAGTGGATATTATAATCCCAGGTATAACATATGAGCTTTTCTAGTCTGCAAATTAACTTTGCATAAACAACTTAACAAGCTATTCCCTTCACTGGAAAATCTAATCCCAGGAATAACCTATAATCTAAAGTATAGCTACATAAGCTTCATCTTATCATAGAATAAATTATCATAAATAATTGACTCCATTCATAAATATATCATGAAAAAAGTGATTCTCATCGAGAGTATAATATCAATAATAAATGACCTTAATCGAAGAATAATCATATCAATAAATGATTCCATTCGAGAGTGTAATCTCTTTAGTAAAAAGGGTTATTCAAGAGTAGAGTCTTTTCAACAATATGTCTTCATATCAAGGGTATAAAACAACCAATCAGGTAACAACTCTAACTCAATAGGTAATCCCACCTATGGCTTCAGTCAAATATTAATTCATAAACTCAAGTGATCAACTTAATCACATAGGTGAGTCTCAACCTTGGTATACCCTATTCTCAAATATAATCAATAGTCAACAATCAATCTAATTGTGTAGGTTAATCTCAACCTATGTGCTTCAAAAAAATCTCAACTACATAACCCATCCAAGTAAGTTATTCTCAACCTATTGGTTTCAATGAGTAATCAAGTAATTATTCCAACCTAGTAGGTAATTCTTAACCTAGGGTTTCGATCATTAGTCAATTATACTTCTCATCCCAAATAGGTTACTATCAACCTAGGGTTTCATTCAATAGTAAAGTAATGATCAAGTGATCATTCAAGCATAGATTAGCAATATGACGTCTCATCCTATAATATATTTCATACAATCATTGTTAATGTATTGCTAAACCTTTTCATTCCTAAGGTTTCCTAGCATTATAAGCTAACATTGTCAAGTCACTTCATGACATTGATACATTTCACATTATACATGTAGTGTAAACTATCTATTTATAGAAACATCATCTGATTTTCCATATAGGGTATATAAGAATATTAAATCACTCCCTTAAGCTATTCACGCTTTCATCAAATCTAGTATATAATACTATTGACAACATCCACTCCTTAATATGGAGTATCTAAAAACACTTCATAAGGAAATCATGAAAACTAGATTCTTTTCCTTTCCAAATACGCAAATAGATCATTTCTCAATTTCAAACAATGTAATGCATTTCCATACTAGACATTCCATCGTTTATAAAAACGGATAAACATAAAGAGAGTAGAATCCCATTCCTATTTCACGCTATAATCCAATTGACCCATCAGTTCCTTAGCCAAGCCCACTCTCTAAATCAGCTTTGCAACTATTCATTCTCAAATTCCTCTCACAATTTTTCCTCACAAATACCTCTAAAAAAAACACAAACTTCACAACAAAAGAATCAGAATGAGAGTGTGTGATAACACATGATAATGCATATCAAAGTGTATTTTAAAACGAGGTGAGAGTGCCTCTATTTATACAAAAAAAAAAAAAAAAACCCCCAATAACCACAAGATGTTTGACCCTTCTTTTTCCAACAACAGTTTGACCAATTCATATTGCACATGCTCTATAATGGGAATCGACTTGCAGGTTTAAAACACTTCTACTAAGTTTCCAAGTTCATAATATGGTGCCAACAATTCACCATATTCCCTATTATTAAGCTGCTTGTTTGCACAGAAGAATAAGTCAATAATCAGCTAGCTACGTTTTACTATGTTGACTTGGTCATGGATAATCCACTAGCCACTTAACAATGAATTGACTATATTTTTAAAGTATCGCTCAACTCATTCATAGTATGTTATAATTACTTGTCAACTCCATAATGTGCAGCACTTCATGTGCTTTATGCATTAATTACATGTTATGTATTAGATATTAACTTATGCGTATTCAATGCATGATACCCAAAGATATACTCGCGGCTCTATGCAATAAGTTGTATTTACTAGACTTTACACATCGCATGGTTTCTCAATAGCAATTCTTTGTTTGCATTTAAACTTACTTCATTCTCTCTCCTATGTGGCACACTTTCACTCTTATTTACCTTGTCGTTCACTTATCATAACCTCCATGTAATGCGTTGTCCATCTCATAAATGTTGCACCAAATTCATAAGCTTAGGTTACCATGAGATTGAGGCAACATTACATTCATCATGGTGCGTATATACTCAGCCATATTAATGTATATAGGAAGCACATAATATGTAAAGAGAATGGTTTTTAATAAGCCATTGCTAACTTATAAACTACACTTTATATCAGCACTATGCATGATCATTAACTATATATATATATATATTCTTTGATAAATAAATTCGTTTAAATAATCTATTTGATATTTGAATGAATATGATCATGTTATCATTTTCACAAATATCACATGTGTATATACATACACATATACACACATATATATAATTCAATAATAATGGTATATATATGTTTATACATATATACTTATATTAATATATGCATGTACATTTCTATCATGTACTTCACACACATATTAGTATATAATTATATATATATATATATATATATATATATATATCCTTACTTTGATTCTTACATTAAAGCACATATATTCACAATCCTATCGATCAACTTATATACATGAAGTGTATATATCTCGTTGATCAAATATAAATACATAAAGAAGAACTCACATATGTCAAGAGACTTTTAATCACATGATTCAACCCAAAGAAACAATCAACACAATCAAGGATGACAAATCAATTCCAATAAGCCAAGACTGAGACAAAAGGGTTCACTTACCAAATTCAAATTGACTCGAATCTTTTAAACCAAATCTAGGTCACGAGTGTGTGTAAGCTCAATAAGGTTCCATTAAGGGTTACCAAACCAATCACTTCTCCTAAGTGATACTTCCCCTCCCTTCCAGAGGATTGAACCTGTCCTTGCAACCAACTTAGTATAACACCAAGGTAGTTAGACGTTCATAGTAAATTCATTTGCATCATAACACATTTGTATCAACAAAGCATTATAATGTTCATATTGCAATACATAACATTCCACTAATTCAAAACATAGTTATTCTTTTGAAATCAATAACATCTTATTGCATATTCACATATTTCATTTATCTAAAAAACATATTGAAGTCACAATTTACATCTATCAACATTTTTACTCATAATGGTAAAAGTAACATGGTAATTATGAAATGAGATGTAACATGTGGGATCAACTTCAATACCTCTACAAGAGATAATATATCCCAATAGTTTGTTAGATTGAACCCTAAAGATGCACTATTTCAAATTTAATCTAACCTTGTATTCTTCCAACCTTTTGAAAATATTAGATCCAATACTGCTAAGTGATTGTCCCTTGATAACAATTTTGCTAGTAAGTCATCAACATAATATTCCATGAGTGTATGATTGTAATCATGAAAGATGGTGGTCATAGCCCTTTGATACGTTGGTCCAACATTCTTAAGACCAAATGGTGTGACATTCCAACAATAGGTGCCCCAAGCACAAGTGAAAGTTGTTTATGTTGATCCTTAGGGGAAATTCTAATTTGATTATATCTTGAAAAAATTGTCCATAAGTGATAGCATTTCATATGTAGTTGTAAGATCTACTACGATGTCAATGTTGGGAAATAGGAAGTCATCTTTAGGACAAGATTTGTTTAAATCCCTGAAGTCTGTGCATGCTTTGATTCCACTAGTCAATTTAGTTACAGGAACAAGATTTAGTATCCACTCTACATAGTTTATTGACAGAATGAAACCAACATCCAATAATTTTTTCAATTCTGCTTTCACTAGAAGTGTGATATGTGGGTGCATTTTTCTCAATTTATGTTTGGCAGGTTTTGCACTTGGAACCAATGGAAAATAATGTAAGACCAGCTCATGATCCAACCCAAGTATATCAATATATGACCAAGAAAAAATGATTTGTCTCTCGGAGAAGAAAGTGGTGAACTCTAGTTTTCTATGACTACCAAGGATGTTATGAGATGAATGATTCTAGGACTATCTTTAGTACCCAAGTTGATGTCTTCTAATTTTTCCACAAGAAATGGTGAACTCTCTTGACTTATAGGGATAATATCCAACCCTCCATCCTTAGGTGCCTCATGGAGGTTTTCACCCTCAGATACATCATCTATTTTTACTTTTTCATGGCCTAAAGGTGCCTTTTGGTTTTCACCTAGAGACCTATTCTTGTTATTTTTCTCATTTTTGCAACTAGAGGGTGGAGTAGACTCCCCAAGGTATGTTGCATTGTCAAGCTCTATGATGAATCTAACCTTATGATCCCCACTTGATATCCCTTCTCAAAGTCCCATAAACTCAACTATTGCTTCATAATTTTTGAATATGTCTAAGCTCAGAGGTCGTTGTTGATCCCAATCTATTAGTTATAGGTAGAAAAGGGCTAACTCACCATTGGTATCATTATAAATCAAGGAATAAGTGGATATGGTGAAAATGAAGGTATCATCAGGATCCCAAAAGGTTTCGATCCAAGCATGACTGCTAGTAGATTTTATTTGAGAAGAGGATAGGTCAAGCTCTCAAAAGGTTTCAGCTAGGCCATAATCATTAGATGTTTAGGAATCCCATACCCATTCATTGGAGTATGTTTCAACATGGTATTCCTTAGATGTCTCAATTCCACTAGAAGCATTAACATTTTCACTCAAAGATAGCTTAGTACAAGGAGGATTCACTTTTGGTCGTGTATACCCTAACCTCATATTCCTTGGCAACTTAGGAGGCAATGAAGGTTTTGTCATTCCATGTTTGTTCAAGCCAAGACCACAACATCCATCATAACCTTGTTTTTTCATGATCTTGAAACATTTTCCATATTGTTCGACTAGTATTTGTGTGAATTTGGTTTCTTCCTCACCCTTATAGATCCATGTAGAAATGTCCTTCCCTATAGTTTCTTTGCTTAGTTCACCCCACTTAATGAATGTGGTAGGAGGATTACAGATGAAAACCTTAGGTTCCTTCTGAATAAGACTCAATTTCCCATAAGATTTTTGTGATGCAAATAGCTTCCCAATGCAAAATAAGCTCCCAATGTTATATTCTCCACATCCCCTTTCATGGATCTAGACCTTAGGTTTGAAAGGTGCGGTGGATGGAGTGGAAGATTTAGCTAGTGAAGAGGGATCAATGTAATGCGATGAGGTAGAGGATGAGGCTTCCCAATTGATAGGAACTTGATGTTCAGTGGTCCCTTTCAAACTACTGCAATATTGGAAGGGGTCATGATCACTTGATATACTAATTTTAGTGGTGTTGTATGACAACTTAAGGAATTGATGGTATGTGGAAGGAATGACTCTCATGGCATGAATCCATGGGCAACCAAGGAGAAGGTTATATTGTAGGTCCAAATACAAGACTTGGAATATTGTATTTTGAATGGAAGGCCCAACCCTTATGTGAAGTGTGATTACACCTATCATGAATGCTCAACATTGTCATAAGCCTTGACGATAATTTGCTTAGATGTGTCTATACAAGCTTTAGATAATCCCAATGTTATGACCAATTTTAAAGTGCATATATTCAGACTTGCTCCACCATCTACCAAGACTTGTCTAATTTTTTGTTTATTAACATATACCTCAAGGTGTAATGGGTCATTATGATTTGGTCTTTGTGTGGTAAGGTCTTGCTCAAAAAATATGGCATGATGGGTTGTAGCTAAGTATCCTACCATGGCCTAAAATTGGCTAACATTTAGGTTAGTGGGAATAGATGTCTCTTGCAAGGATTTTTCCAAAATAGCTTTATGTTGAGGGGATATATGAAGCAACTCAAGAATGGATATTTGCATAGAAGTTTTTCCTAGATGGCCTAGGAGTTTATATTGACTTTTTGGTTGCAGATTTGAGGTATCCCCTTGCAAGGTCACTTTAGCTCTTCAAGTGGTGACAAAACATTCTAGATTTTTCTTGACAGTAATGGTAGATACATTGTTATCAAAATCTCAAATGTTGTTAATGGTATACTCATATGAGATGCTAGTGTAATTATCATTTTTATTTGTATTATTTCCTAAACTAGAGGCTTTTCCTTTTCCATGGTCTTGTAGGGGATTCTTGAAAATATTATGGTCATCATTTATCTTTCCTTGTGAATTTTCCACTGATATCTCACCCTATTCAATAAGGTCTTGGATGAGGTCTTTAAGTTTCTAGCATGATGATATTTTATGTCACTTTGTGCGATGGTACTCACAAAAGTCATTGTCATTCCACCAAGTTGGTTTAAAAATTATGGGTTCATAGTGTCTAAAATCTAGCAATTGAATAAAATTTGACTGCAATAGTTTCTTCAAGATCTATTCAATAGATTCCCTTAAGGGTGTATATGTTCATTTTGGCTTGTTTTCTCATGGAGGACCTCTACATTGTTGGTTATTTTGGACTGAATTTGTAGTTTGGTCATGACTTGGTGTTGGATTGTTTATCATGGAAGGACCTTTGAGATGAACATGGTGTGGTGAGCTTTGTTAACCACTTTAGCATCAACTACCCCATCGTTGGTGACATTTTGGTTTCTAGACCAAAAATTTCCTTTGTCATTGGGATTATTTTGATTTTCTTTGAAGATTTTGATGAATCCTTTTGTAAAAAAGAGCTTTCTCAACAGAGACTCTTTTTTTCAATGAGATCCTCAAATATGTTGCAACAATGGATTTGAATTTGACATATTGATTTCATTTTGAGGTTTTCAAAAAAGATAGGAACCAACTGTTTATCAGGTATGTGACAAGGACATTTGCTAGCCATACTTTTCCATCTTTGAAAGAATGAAGTGACTCCCCTTCTTTTTGTTTCGTTGTGCGTGAAGTTTCACAAGGGTTATGCCACTTTCAATATTATAGGAAAAGTGTGATAAACTTTTCAGCTAGTTCATTCCATGTTCTTATCCTAGGAGGTATATGTGTGAACCACTCTAGAGCTTGCCTTGAAAGGCTACATGGGTATAATCTCATTAAGTATGTAGGCTCAAAAGCTATATTCATACAAGTATTATTAAAATTTCTCACATGTTCTATTGGATCTCCTTTCCCATTATATTTGTTGAAGTTTGGGAGATTAAAGTGTGGAGGGAAAGGTGAAATGTATATGCTTCGATGAAAGGGATAAGGACATAGTTCTTACATTGAGTATGTTTTCTAAGTTGTCCCACTCACTTGCATGTTTGCTATTTTTTGTTGCATTGCTTGCATTTGTTGTATCAAATTTTTCATGGGTGATGGTGGAAATGTGTTATGTTGACTTTGCATGAGAGGGTTGGTGTAAAGCGTGTTGAGGTAGTTGTATGGTAATAACATATTTTGGTTTTGGAAGTTGGATGTAAATGTTAGATTTGGGTTGATGTTTTTTTGAGAAGGATTTTGATTGCCCTATTGGAAGTGGGATGTAAACATGGGGTTGGTATTGGTATTGGTATATGTATTGGCATGATGTTGTGGGGGAGTTTAGTTGGTATGCTAATGTTGTGGTGTGAAGTTGAGGTTTGTATTAATATGTTGTTGTGATGGAGGTTGGTTGGTATTTAGGCTTAACCCAAAAGACATGTTTGTGTCTAGTGTAGTGTTGGTTGTTTGGGTTTTTAATCTCCATGTGGAAATATGAATCATTCTTGTCTTGTTTGGTGGGTTTGTATTTAGATTTGTGTTTGTGTTCATTGACAGTGTGGTATTTTAAGTGGATGATGTGGAAAATGGATTTACAAAATTCATACCCATGGTACTAGAGGATGAAGAAAATGGATTGGAAAGTGTGGGACTTGGTCCTTGAGATATTGCATGTTTTATTTTGGTTCCAAATGTTGGATTAGGGGGAATGTGTTTTTTCACATTATGTGTAGTTCCCCCAAGAGGCATATTCGTGTGCACTTGTTCTAAGGAGGGATGACCTTATGAACATGTGTTATGACCTTGGCCTTGAGTTTGTGATTGAGTTGATCCCTTTACAATTATGGAAGTGTGAAAACTAAAGGGAAGTTCGGCACCATTTTGAGCAAGTGCTAGAAAGTATTTATTAGGATCTGCTTTGACCATCCCTTCTATGATATGCACTATTTTAGGATCTTGGGAAGCTTGTTCAATCTCTTCAGGGGTTAGACCGTGGTTAACCTCATTCAACATAAGGTTGGTAAGTGGATTTGAAATTTTATCTCATGATGTTTTAGGTTGGTTTGAAGATGACCCAAATTTCATGGTGCTGGTTGGACTAAAATTGGGGTCATATGAGGGATCCATGTCTTTTCATTTCCTTTGTGACCTAGTGAAGACCATATAAGACTTGTGACCTTTGGATTTTGAGACTTTTGGAATGAATGCAACTAAGGATGAATATGCAAACTAAGGATGAAAATGGAAGATGAAAATGACACTATGATATGTTTTTTTTATTTTTTTTGGATATAAGAATGCAAGATAGGAATGCAAATATAACCAAGTTTGGTATGCAAAAGTGGTAATGAGACTATGACCATGCTTATGCTTGGATGGGATATGCAATTTTGAACCTTAAGAAAGGGATTCTAAGCAAGCTATGATGGACCAAAGTAACAACTCTAAATTTCATGACCTTATGAGGATAAAAACCAAGATGATGATGATGATGATGATGATTGGATAAGATGTGAGCCTAAACTAGACATGTGAGTTGTAGGCCTAACCTAAGGATAAGATAGATAAAATATGATAAGGTCAAGACACCTAAATATGGAACTATGGTCTACTCTATAGTGTGATAAGCCTCCTAATCTTAAGACACAAAATGTTGATGGAATGAGCTAAAATGTGATATATGCAAACTAGGAATATGCAAGCTAACCTAAAGTAAATGATGAAATGCAATGAATGGGCTGACTGAACCTAAATAAGTCTTGAAAATGAATGTATAGTTATTGTTTGTAAGGAAAATGAAAGTTGGATGTATAGATATTTCCCCAAAAAGATTGACTCTAATATATATCATTTTTTAACCCAGAGATGTGGTGTAGAGCTAGTCAATTGTGGTGCAAGATTGGTTAATTGCGGTGCACAAGCAAATGTTGGTTTTTGGCTTAAGGGTTTTTGAAAAATGTTTCATTTTAACTAACAATTATGGTGTTCTATCTAATGATTGTTGTGTTTTGTTAAATAGTTGTGGTGCTTTGCTTTTTGGCCTAAAATTGATGTTTTTTAGATGGTTTTCCATTTTTGGCAATTTCTAGATTTGATCATAAAACATAGAAAACACTTAGAAAACATTTTTTTTTATTTTGACTCTTTGAATTTGTGGTAGGTAGGTATTTTTCAAATTTTCTTACATAAAAATCACTTGGCCTTGGTTCACAAACAATACAAACAAGCACAACCTAGCTAGTAGTAATAGGGTTATCTAAAAGTGGGTTTGCCTCACCCTTTCAAGTGATTTTAAATCTGAGAAAAAGGAGTGGGTGAAGCTAGAATATGCCAAGGTCATGAACGACCTTAACACCTCTTGCATTGAAAGGAATAAATCTAAACAAGGAACTCTACCACCTCAACCAATAACTATACATGGTAAGTAACTTCTCATGGCGATGCTATCACGATGCACCAACAATAGTAGATGTCCAAAAGAGTCTTAGACTTCTAAAAATAATGGTTCCTACTCTTGTGTGAACTTTGAAGACCATTAGCACATAAACAACAATGGGAGACTGAAATCTCTAACTCGTGTATGGAATCCCTTGCGATCGCTAGGCCCACACCCTATACGAACAACCGGATTGAACTCACCTTTTAGTTTTTTCCCTTTTAAATAGCGTATTAGAGGTATATACATTAGGGGTCATCCCTAGGGTGTAACTCCATAGGTAGGTCCACTTCTATTGAAAAGAAAAAAGGAAGGCTTATGCAATGCTCTTTCTCATCACCCAAGAATCACATGTAGCACAAGGGGAGAGGATGCTTAAGATTATGTTGTGTTGTTATTTCTCATCACCTAAGAATCACCTGTAGTGTAAGGGGAGAGGATACTTTAGCTAAAAATGCCTTTAGTAATAACACATACGTGTAAGTGCACAAAACACATAAGACACATGTTATTTTTAAGCACCAATTCCAAATGTTCCTAATTTAGAAATCACAAACACACAATGGAACCCTGCAAGAAATTGGATTAGTAGTTTATATCAAAAGGTCTTCTCCCAACAATTGCCATAAGCTGAAAATTAGATATTAGTAACAAAAAAGCTCTGACCTAATGAATGTAAAAAGAAGAAAATGAACATCTCATATTTATACCCTCTTTTTCTGTGACAGTCAGATACGGTGCATAGGGACTTAGATGTGATGTTATAATGCATCATAGGATTTGAAAAACGTGGCTTATAAAATGATGATTGCGGTTCAGGGAATGGAAACTGTAGTGCGCTATCAAACAATTGTGTTGTTCTAGGGCACGATTGTGGCACAAAAACTTGTAGCTACAAAATAAAGAGATATGATAAAAAAATGGAAAATATAATGATAGAAATGATGTAAGAATATTGTTAGAATGTTAGAATAATAACCAACAACCAATAAAATGATTTGAAACAACAATGATTGAATGATTTTGACTTTTACAAAATAACAGTCAGGTGTGTCATTCTGGGCAACAGATGTAGTGTGACAGACCTCACATGCATCACATTGTATGATGATTGTGGTATTTGAAGGCTCAAATGGAGTGCTACATAAAACAATTATGTCACACTTCATAAAAGTTGAAATTTCTCAAAAAAATAAAAAAATCCAATTAGTTGACATTAGGTTCACCAAATGTAGATAAGGTAAAATTTAGGGGAAATAGCATGAATCAATGATAGCAACCACAAAACTATCTAAATTAAAGAAATGAAGACCCTAGCCCAATAGTGAAGCACAAATGACAATATAAATCAAATAATAAAGCCAATGAAACCTTAATTTCTATGTTATAGTTGATTCTCCTTCATTGCTCTTCTCCATTTTACTTTATTTGTTCTCACATTTGTAGTATGCAATGTGTATGATAAGGTTGATGTTGATGCAAGATAGCTAGATCTCAAGATAGCAAAACTTCAAAGACCGTGGTTAAGGTTGGAATGAAGGTGATAACTTGCTTTTATAGAAATCCCAATTCAAATGAAGGGTGAGGATTGAGAGATGATGCATGATGATCAATGGATGAGATTGATTGAGAAGAAAAGACATAAGGATGAGAAGGATGGACCAAACCACAAGAAATTAGTTGAGATTTAGGTATTGAAGAAGAAATAAATTAAATAATAGCAATTATTTAATTTAGGAGAGGAAAAATGAATAATTAAATAATTCAAAATAATTATTTAATTATAGAAGAAAGGTGGGGTGGAAAATATTAAATAATTAAAAGAATTATTTAATAAGAGATGGAGGGAAATGATAAATAATTAAATATAATTATTTAATGATGGAGGGAAGAAAAATGATAAATAATTAAATAAATAGGATTTATTTAATTATAGAGGGAAAAAGTTAATGAATAAATAAATAATTAAAATAATTATTTAATTATAGAGGGGAAAAGGATGATTAGTGACTTAATTTAAATAAATTGACATTTATTTAAATTAATCAAAAGAAGAATAAGGATAAAATGGATTAATTAAATTATTTAAAATTATTTAATTATTTAGGAAAGAAGGCAAATTAGTGAGAAAATGTTGCTTGCAAGCTCAAGACACTTTTTAGTGTCTATAGTCTTTATTCTGGGCAATATAGAGTCAAATTGAGTTTATCTTTAGAAAGACAAATCTATTAACCAACAAATTTTGGGTGACTCTAGTGGGGAAATGAAAGAAGTCAAAATAGTTGCCCTATTATGAGATGATATGATTTTACCACATGATAATGTCTTCCCTATGTTGCATCTAGACCTTGATTGGGTTCATGCAGAACAAGAAGATATCATCTCCCAATTAAATACCTTAACCTAAAGACATACAAGGAACAATATAGAGTACATGATAGCAAACCTTATTCTAGAAGAAGAAAAGGAATTAGCACAACAACCAGTGGTTGTTTTTGAGAGGGTGATAAAGAGATTTCTGAGTGTAATAATTGAAAGGAACCCCTAACTTCAACATAATCAAGATCATAACTTGAACCCACCATGAGATCAAAATGCACCACCTAAAAATTAACTCATAAAAATTTTGAGGATGAGGAGAAGATGCAAAAAGGAAGAAATTACTACCTCTAGACAGGAGTTGGCGACTTTGTATATAGAAATTTTCTTCAAAAAAATATTTGGTAAAATCATTCTAGTTTAAATTATGGTTGTCATTGCATCTCAACCATGGAGAACTCAGTTTGTACCTCTAGCCCTACCACTACACGGTCTTTCCTTCAAGATCGAGAAGAAATTTTCTAAATTTTGCTAGAGAAAACACACAAGACCCAGATAGTCAAGCCGATGCAAGAAGTTGGGTCCACAAAAAGCTCAAAAAGTGGAAGTGTTTTTCCTTTTTTCAAAACTTGTCACACTTGGACTGAAAATTTGAAGCACTTACACATTGAATCTTAAAAAAGTCAATAAAATGAAATTTAATAATTTGAATCTATTTTCCAAATATGTAATTTATTCTAATACCCAGATGATACAAATTAATTTTTAATAAGCATGTACAAAAATCACTTTTTAAAAGTCACTTTTTTTTACCATACCATGCATGTGTACGAACACCATAATTTGACCTAAATAAAAGTTATTTTCTAATTCCTTTTGAGGAAATATGTGTAACAACCTGAAGATTGATGAGGATAATGATGAGTCCTACTATTATTTAGATTTATTTTATTTCAATACATGCTTTTTAGACATTCCAAAAATTTATTTCCTATATATCCCTGAAACTTCACTATCTTTTATGATCATTATGCAAACTTGGACCTGGTTTAAAGTCTATGGAAATATGATTATGATATGATAGTTATCGCATGGTTAATATGTGGATATGTATGAAATGCAATGTATATTTGTGTTTAAATTATGGTTATTAGTATTGTGTATATGTTGCGTGAACTAACTCTTTGCAGCTAAGGAGTCAGAGCCACTAGACTATAGCCCATAGCAATTAGAAGGTTCATCCTGTAGCCAAAGGGAGTTTCAACAATGATGTAGGGGAAGTTAGAAGAATGCAACAGTTGCATAAATGGAGGTTTCTACTTCTCAGGATTGTTGTGAATCAGCACATCATTTAATAAAACCACTGAAGGAGAATAATTATGCTATAATTGGGAATCTAATGTAACTATTTATACAGTCCACATTTCAATTTATAACTGTTATAACAAGAGTTATAGTCATATTTCAATTCTTCTTCCTTTTCGATTGTGCTTTGATTACTCAGAATTATCATGCTTTATTTTGTAGGGAGTGGTGATTTATGATTACTTTTTTCTATTTTGAGTCCTTGTTCTAACAAGACTCCCTCACACCTATACAAATGGTTTGATGGTTGAGCTAGTAGTTAGTTGGAATAGAGAATATAGTAGATAGATTTGTTCAGTTAGTTTCTATTTTTTACATTTATTCATTTTGTTTCTCAATCATGATCTTATGAATAAGATATTTTGAAATAATCTCTTTGGATTGTGATATCTTGAATTATGCAATGAGATATTTTTAGTTATTGCTATGTTAATTTATTTAAGGAGCTAGATTTGAGTTCACTTTGTGGAGATAGTCACTTGAGCAAGGGCCACTCAAGGTAACTATTCCCCAATTTATTTCCTGTACATTTATTTTTGTTGCAATAGTTTTTTATTAGAGGTAAATAACAAGTTTTGAAGGGGCCCAGAACCCTTTACAAAGAAATCAACTGAACTAAATAAAAAAGAAAAACAACATCAAACAACCCAATAGTAGCAACCCATCAGCGAAAAACCAGCTAAAAAGAAGCACCCAACAACACTACATACCTTTCAAAATGTCTGCCGCCTCTACATCGCAGTTGATAGCTTTCTGGGCATCATCAAAAACATCAAAAAATTCCTTTGCAAAAGCTCCTCCCTAAGCTTTAATTCTATTCCTTGTACGTGCTCTAGGGCCACCCGTATTAACCTCAAAAATAAAAACCATACCTTTTTGGCCATTCTTACCAGCAACAAAAGTTTCACCCATCTGCTTACCAGCAACAACACCCCCATATTCATGGGAAATATATTTTCTCTTCTTAGCACTAACTGGAGGAGAGGCAACAACAACAGACTCAACATTCCCAACACTTTTATGACCCTCCCCTTCTCTCAACAAATAGTCCCAAACTTTCCCCATTTGATCTTCAAGACTAGGGATTATTTCTTCCATATTCTGCTTCATTTTGAGGATTTCCTCCACCACCATGTCTGCGACAGTGTTTAAGGATTCAAAAAGCTCATCAATTTGGTTCTAAATAGAAGACCCCTTAGTCTTGTTAACCATACCCCTAACTCTGACATTCATTTTATTAAGCTCATGGAAAAACCACTTAAAAAGCTTAAAGAAAACAAGAGACCCTCATGCGCAGTGCCAAGCACATCAGACAAATCATTTCTATCAATATTAAAAACCCCTTTACCCAAGGCATCCTCCTCCTTGGATGAACTATTCTTATCCTTTTCAACAGGGGTTTCCTTACCTTTTTCCACAGGGACCAGAGTTTTAAGCTTGTGGATGGAGCTAGCAATTCCTTTAGCCACCACTTTTCTCTTCATAACCCTCTCTGGGTTCTCACCCTGGGGATTTGGAACACCAATAGAAACTCGATACTTATCTTTCATTTGCATAGCCGGCTGAACTCTCGGGGAATCATCAACAAAGATGCCACCCACAATAGTGAGAGGTTGGCCCTGCTCCAAAATCTGACTCACAGACCACAACACCCTTTTCTTCCCACTAGCTTCCCCAATGTCCTTCATCTTGGTGTCTGGAGGTGGAGAAGAAGCCTCACCATACAAATCATTCCTAATCTTTAGACCCCTACTCAACACCACAACAACAAGTTCATCACTACAAGTTAAATAAGCACCATTGTCACAATCTTCACCTTTTTTCTTATTTCCTGAGGGATGGCTATGTGGACCCAAAGAGGCAAGAGAATCTGGTGCAAACTCTACATCATCCTATGATTCATCCTCTTTATCTAGAATTAGCTTCCTTCTCTTGGCCCTTTTACTGACAGGTTCATCATCAAAATCCATATCATACCCTTCCGCAGGTTTTTTATCATTTGGGGTGGCCATAGGTTTGGGAATCTCAAAAGATTTTGCATAATTAGAAATTAGGAGAATTAACCTGACATGTAAAACAAGATTTTTTGGATTCTTCTTGTGATCCTTAATCCCCTTATCCAAAGGCATAAGAATTTTTGTTGCAATAGTTAGTTTCATAATTATGTTTTTTTTAATCATATTCTTCATGTGATGAATGTGAATAAGATCTTCTCATGTATTCATGCTTTAGTTTTTTCATGCATTATTCTCTAGATTTATTCAATTTAGTTGAGTTACAAGTGTTGGTTAAATACAAAATTCATCTCTTGATAGTGAACTAGTCACAGTCTTTAGCTATAAGTACTCATAACAATAGCTTCAACATTACCTCTTTTCACTATTATGCAACTTATGGTTTCCAATATGTGTAAACACCTATGCTAGGATGATATAGGTAGTTAAGAGTCTTTGGAAGCACATATAGTACCAACATCATCAAAAGCTTACGTTAGCCCTGGTTGATAAATTAAATGAAGTTCTTTCAAGGGTTTAGTGGACTATTTAGTAGGACCCCCTCTGAATTGTGTATTTGGCACCAAGTTTTCTGAATATTAGTAGACCTTTATAATATTATTTTATATATTTTTTAAATATTTTTTTATTGATATTTTATTGGCCCTAATTGTTGTTTTTAAAAATCAACATGTACAAACATAATTTAACCTAAAATAATCATTTTTTCAAATTTTTATTGTGTAGAGAATTGTCTAAATATTGATGTCATATATTTTTTCTTACAAAAAAATTAATAGATTAAAAGTTATTTAAAAACAAAAAATACCATTTTCTACCTTTAAATTCCCATTACCCCATTTAAAGCAAATGGTGCTATTTTACTTTCAACTTAATTACAAAAACAATTGTAACCAATCAGGGTTTAATTTAGGGAAATTTGGAATGAAAAATGCTAAACCATTTCAAACCAAAAGCACATGGTACAAACAAATTCCAAATACCCTAAACGAAAATGGGTTTCAGGAAATAACACAAATATTAGAATAAACCAAACCATTGCAACAAAAGGTATGTTGGAGATAACTTCTTCATTTAACCACACTTATATTAAAAGATAAATATAAATTGCATAATATATATTTTAGTTTAGAGTTTAGTAGTTCTAGTAATGTGCCTTTCTAAACCAGTTAACCATATAAGTTTTCTTAGGGTTTCTGAAAACATTAAAAGATATACACATTGTTAACATTATGACTCATATTACAAAAGGTGGTATATTCCCAAAGAAAATATAAGCAAAAACTAACTAGAAGTTTTACATTTCACTTGGTCTCAAATTCCATGAAATCCTCCAACCATTCAAAGTCAGCCATAGGATCATAATGATACAGTTTCCTTAGAAACTTGTATGCAATCAAGGTTTGGCCTCGGTACCTCAAGTACTCTCCTTTTGTTAGGTATAGTAGAAAAGGGAGATAGTGCACTCTCAATGGTTCTCCTAAGTCCTATGGTCAAGGAATGCCTTCACCTAGTCGCATTGCTTCAACAACCTTGTCTAGGCCCCTAAAAGATGTGGGATAAATAACTCCTTGGTCATAATACTAATTACCTCCTTTGAAACCCTAAGATCAAGCAATGAGGAAACAAACTGAGCTAGGATATTAGTGTTGACTCTATAATGTTCCTTTAAAACCATTCCTAAAATGAGTTTCATAACCTTTACAATAAGAAACCTACTTTTTATTAACACAAGCTTCAACCTCTGGTCTGAAATGCACCCTAAGAAAGCTAATTGGCTATTATAATAGGTGAGAAGAATAGGGGTCTCCATGACAGTTGAGTACTGTGTTTTGCTCATTACACAAAATTGATGATGCATCCTAATTAAAAGCTAAGGTTGAAGCGTACAAAATAATGGATATTTAGTTAAAATATCAAAATAAAATCACTCGTACCAATTCATATGAGGGTTGGAGAGATAGGAAATTATGAAATAGGATGGATGCACAACTAACACAAGTTTTGGAATATCCAAGTTATTATTACAGTGGAAGCCAATGCATGGAAAATTAATGTGAAGTGACATGTATAGAATTGAAGTTGGAAAAAAATAAAGATGGAATCAATAAGGAAATTATTAAACATTACTAGCATGAATAATATCAAGGTTTATGCAAAATAAAAAATCAAGACCATATAAGGAAGCATATGTTATAAAATAATCAAAAGTAATGGTCCCACCAATATAGAGGGAACAAGCGAATGGGTTAAGATCCATTATGCAAGTAAATTGAAATCTTTAGGGAGTTACCCCTTTTTTCATGGTAACACTCACTGATAGGTCTAGATAATGGCTTGTTTTCTGTTGATTTTGTGTAGACTCTAAGATAATTTTAAACATAATTTCTAAACAATATTCCATATCATACTATCCTTTTTATATCCATTATGTAGACCTAAACCCAAAAAACATGGTGATAGAATTATGGTTTAATATATTAGCATTAAATGGTTTATATGAATATGTGTATGGGAATGTTGATGGAATGCTATGTTTAATTATGATAGTTATCCTTATGTACATTTTTTGTAAAACTAACTCGTTTTGCAGCTAAAGGAGGAACCATGATACACAACTGTTCCAGAATGAACTAATAGCAAAAGGGGTGTTGAACACCAAAAAAGGGGAATTGTAGAAACAGTTGAACATGATGATAATTGGTTGAAGGAACTTAATGAAGATATAACATGCATTACTGTTAGAAGGTGCATTTCAGTTTTCACCTAAAGACGTGTCATTTTTTGTTTTGTTTTTTTTTGTGACTGGAGGATTGTACAGTCTCCTCGAAGTATGCTACACAATCTAGGTCTATGGAAAATCCCGCTTTGTGGTCCCCAATTGGTATGTCATCGTGAAGTCCCATGAATTTTGCAATGACTTCATCATTCTAAAATATGTCCATAATTGGTGGGCCTTGGTGATCCCAATCAATTAGTTGCAGGTAGACAAGGGAGATACCATCATCACTATTGGAAAATGGTGGGGAGGACATGGAAAGCATGTAGATGGATTCAAAAAGGGTAAATATGAAATTGTTGTCTTCCAAATCCCATTTGGATTCTATGCAGTATTCTCCTTCACTTGATTTGGACTCATTATCAAAATAGGGGACAAATGGACTAGAATCACAATCGACAGTGTCATGTGGCAATTTAGATGAGTCTGAATGATGGTCATTAGAGTCAGATAGCTAGGTAGGTGTGACTTTGGGAGTGTCTTTAGGAAGGTCCACTTTGAACATCTTTCTGAATTGCTCATCAAAGGAAAGCTCACTAGGTTCAAGGAATAGTTCATCAAGGCAGTTGTCACTCAGGAATATTTGGGAACCAAATTCCCATCCATGTGAGTCAGTTTCGGTAAGGGAGTCTTCAATAGTCTCGACACTTTCAAAAGCATTAACGCTCTCACCTGAAAGTACATTGGTATGTTGATCATTAATTTTAGGCAACCCATACCCTAACCCAAGAAGCTTTGGTCGTCGGGAAGGCATTATAGGTTCTCTCCTTCCAGTTTTGTTCTTACCAAGGCCACTAGTTTTGTCATAGCATTGTGCCTTCACCATGTCATAACCTTTACCATATCTATGAACTAGAAATGGGGAGGGGTCTTCTAGGTCTTTATAAATCCAAGTTGATATGTCCTTGATGTCTTCTTTGCTCATTTCTCCTCATTTTATAAAAATTCACATCAGAGGTACTTTGAAAATTCCTTTAGGATCCATTCTAAAACAAGGTTGGCTATAACTCTTAGGAGACTGGGGTATTTTAGTGATGTAGTAGGCCATGTTCAATTTATATTCCCCACAAACTTGGTCCTGGATCTTGATATTAGGATCAACCTTTGGGATGGAGGGAGGTGGTGTGGTGGAAGACGAAGGAGTGGATATGGATTATTTGGAAAGTGTGGACAAATAGATGAATTTGGATGAAGAGAAGGTTGAAGCTTCATAGTTAATGGGAACTTGATGTTTTAAAATACCCCTTAGATTGGTACAATACTGGAAGGGCTCAGGGTCTCCATATATGGTGATTTCAATGCTATCAAAAGGAAACTTCAGGCATTGATGGTAAGTGGATGGAACAAATTTTAAGGTGTGAATCCAAGGTCGACCAAGCAAGATGTTATAAGGTAGTTTAAGATCAAGGACTTGACATGTTGTGTCCATAATGACCGGTCCAACTCAGATAGAAAGTATGATAATGCCCTGAGAGGAATGTTCTTCATCATCATATGCCTTTATAGCAATACTCTTGTTAGTGTCTACACAAGCATTAGAGAAGCCTAAAGCCTTAACCAGTTCTAGGGAGCATATGTTCAGTCCTGCTCTGCCATCTACTAAAACTCATCTGGCCTTATGTTTGTGGATAAAGACTTTGATATGTAATGTGTCATTATGAGAGGGTTTTGGTGACAAAGAGTCTTGGTCTGAAAATGTTATATGATGGGGAGTGGTTAGGTATCCCACCATGGCTTCAAATTGGTTGACATCGATGTCATGAGGGATGGAAGACTCCTATAAAGTTTTATCAAGTATGGCCTTATGCGTAGGAGAGATACAAAGTGTCTCAAGTATAGATATTTGAACAAGTGTTTTTCCTAATTAGTGAATGAGATTGAATTGTCCCTTAGATTGTGGTTGTTTAGTAGATGGATCAGGTTGTGATTGTTTTCCAAATGGACTAGGTATCATGATTTTTGGCTATCTAGGGGGAGGAGGACTAGTTATGGTGACTTTACCACCACAGGTAGTGGCATTACACTCAGGTGCTTTCTTGATGGTAATCGTATTGACAAATTCGTTGGCAACTCAAAGGTGATTAATAATGGGTCCACCATAATAGTCAAAGGCAATGCGAGTGTAATTGGCTTGGTTATTATTGGTCTTGGGACTTGACGTTGAGGGGTTATTTGAACCATGGTCCTACAGTGGGTTTTTATGAATAGTATGGTTTTCGTTTGACACAAATTTTTGTCCACCTAGCTCAATGGTGTGATTTTCAATGAGGTCTTGTATAAGATTTCTTAGTTGTCGACAAGAGGATGTTTTATGACCTTTTGCATAGTGATAATCACAAAATGCATTGTCATCCTACCAAGATGGCTTAAACTATCCTGGGTCATATGGCTTAGGGTCCTATAATGTGATGACACCGTTTTGAAGGAGCTTCTTAAGGACGTCTTTGATTGGTTCTCCCAAGGAAATGTATGTACATCTCTTTGGGAATTTCCTGGTTTGACATGGCTACCCTTGGTTTTGATTGTTCTGATTGCTTTGTTTGTTTTGATTATTTTGAATGCCATTGGAAATAGGTTTCAGTGTGATCAATGGTGTTTTTTGTTGAGCTCCGTTGAGAGTGAGTACAAGACCCGTTGTGTTTACTGCCTTAGTGTCAACAACGCCATCATTAGTGATGTGTTTTTTCTTGACCCAATATTTTTTTTTTTAGCTGATGGGTTTGTGTTCATGGTCTTAGGGCCATATTTGAGCTCTCCATTAGCAATAAGAGATTTTTTGAGTTAGACTCCCTTTTTGACTAAGTCTATGAAGGTGGTGCAACAATGAACTTGCAAGCCATATTTCAATGGGCCTAAGAGGTTTTGGACAAACATGTCAACTTTTTCTTTTTCTAGTATCTCAACATGGCAATGACTTACTAAACTTCTCCATCTTTGGAAGAATGGGATAAAGGTCTCACCAGTTTCCTCTTGTGTAAGCGTGCATAGATTGGTAATGGAGATGTATGTATCAATGTTATAAGCATAATTTTGTACAAATTTGTCTGCAAGTTCATCCCATGATTTTATTCCTTTTTGTAAGGTAGCAAACCACTCAAGTGTAGGACTTGCAAGACTCCTAGGGAAGAGTCTCATCAGATAAGTATGTTCATAGGAAATTTCCACGCAACTAGTTGTAAATTCTTGAATGTGTTCAAGAGGGTTTGTCTTGCCTTTGTATTTAGGGAAGTTTGGCATGTGTAGACTCATGTCGAAAGAATATGGACATAGATCATATGATGTGTGAGTCATTTTCTATTGCATTTGCATGTTTTCCATTTGTTTTTGTAAGGTCGCAATTTAGGTTGTGAGTGTGTCAATTATGGGGTTGTTTGTAGTGTCACACATGCTAGTGAGAGGTATTCTAGGTGTCCCCATTTGTTGTGAGGATGTGTTTGGATTTTTTTGTGGGATGTGTTGTTGTGAAATATATGATGTGTTTTGATTTGAAGGTTTTTGGTATTGTGTGTTTTGATTAGGGATGTGTTGATGGGTATGGATGTGTGACGCATACATGGTAATGTGCTATCTAGTAGTATTAGTCGATATTTGTACAATGTGTTGACCTTGGATATTTTATTGTCCAAATGAAGTCATGTGTTGTGTCATCTTATTTCCTTGTCCAAATTGGTACATGTGTCCATGGGGAGTGTTGGTATTTTTCCTTTGAGGGATATTGGTATTAATTTTTGATGAAGTATTGACATTTGGTTGGGGTCCTAGAATGGAAATTTGTCATTTATTTCTCCCAAAAGGGTTGAGTGAATTTTTTTACCATGACATTGTTTGAAGCACCAAATAAAGGATTTGAAGATGTTGTTCCCATGGAACTAGATGAAGCCCCAAATAAGAGTTTGATAAATTTTCCCCCATTTTTGAGGACCCTAAGGTGGCTCCAATGGACTGTGAGGATGTTGTAGAAAATTGAAGCATTGATTGTGACATGGCTTGTGACATGGTTGATGTTCCTCCAATGGATGTTACATTGATCATGTTGGAATTATTTTGATTGGAGGTGCCATTAGAGGTAGCATTGATTATGTTTGTGGCATTGTGTGTGGTGGCACCGATGGTATTGTTTGTATTATTTTGGGGTTGACTAGTGTTGGAAGTATTGTTTGTATTATTGTTTGCATCATGATTGGGAGAGGCTACTCTTAAAGTGTTAATGTCAAATCCACATGGAAACTTGGCCCCTTGGTGTAAAAGTATGGCTAGATATATGTTTGAGTCTTGCAAGACTAATTCTTCCATAAAAGAGGCCACTTCAGGATCTTTTGTTGCACCTTCTAAGTCTTCCTCAAATATACATCTATGTTCATCTCTACATATGAATGGTTCAAAAGGGTTGTGTGAAGAAGATGGCATGTTCATGTCGCTAAAAGTATTGATGAAATATGTGTCTTGGTTCATGTTATTGGAAAAATTATAGGGGTTGGTGTCTTGTCCAAAAGAATCCATTTGTCTTCTTTTTCTTTGGAGCCTAGTCTCAATGATATAAGGAATTTTCTCAAATGAGGAAGATGAAAATGACAACTAAGTCTATGAATGAGAATGATATGACACTATGTTTTTGGATTTTATGAATAAGGAATGCAAATGCAACTATATTTTTGGGGTTTTTTTGGTAATAAGAGATGCAATATGACAATGTTGTCTACAGGAAATGACAGATGCAAAAGGACAATGAAGACTAAGATGAAAGGTATGGCACTATTTTTTTTTTAGTTTTAGGAATAAGATATGCAAAATGAGAACTAAGATGACTTGAGTGTTTGCAAGTGCAAAGGTTAAAATGATTTTGATGGTTTTTCAAAAAAGGTCTACTAAACCACTCACAGCTTGATCTTGTTGGAATTATGTGCCTCAATCCCACTGGCCTAAACCTTTGAGAGAGCAATGTCGGTGTGACCGTTGAGATGTCTGGCTGAACTACTTAAGTGTTACTTTCATGCCTTTAATGTTGACTCACATTGGAGGTTAAAGATGTTGGCAGTAGTTCGGTGTTACCACTGACCCGCAATTATGTTGGAGACTGTTGGTGGTAGTGTGGTGTTACCGCTGACCCACAGCTGTGTTGGAGACTGCTGGTGGTAGTGCGGTGCTATCGCTGACCTGTGGCTATGTTGGAGACTATTGGCGGTAGTGCGGTGTTACTGCCACCTCATAGCTATGTTGAAGACCTCTTGCAGTGGTGCAGTGTAGTCACTGCCACATTGCGATAGGACTTGGAGGAGACTACGGTAGTGTGGTGTAGTCACCGCCACACCACTAGGGTGTTGTGTCTTGGCTATGGCAGAGCAGTGGGCATTTGGATTTATTTGGATGGATGGAGGACGCTGACTTGGTTGACCACTAATGTGGTTGATGTTCATTAGAGGATCATCAATGAGTTGGAGAATTTTGTTCGATGTCCAAGACTGGTTGACTATTGGTCCAACAGAAGGAAAATGAATTGATCTATAGAGGAATTTGAATTGTTTCCTATCGGTAGAGAACGAATGGTATAAACATTGAATGTTCTGCAATAAGAAAGAGATGAAGATCTAGGCAAGATTATGCTGCTGAAATCTCTCCTGATAGAATGTCTTGATCGATCTTTCATTGTTAATATGCACTACATACTGTGTGAGAGTATTGTAATAGAGCGAAGGTTGTAATAGACTGAGAGGTTGATCAAGGAAATGTAAAAAAGGGAGAAAGGGAAATAGAACAGAGTTGTAAGTTTGTCTCTAGAATGAAACATGATGTAATCTCTATAAAGGCTTAGTGCTTGAGTTTTATTTGTAACTGTTATGTTGCATGAATAATACAATGGTGATCTGGGCTTTTGGAGTGTGGAGTTTTTTACTTGAAAGGGTTTTCCCCAAGTAAATCTATGTGTTTTTGTCTCATCTTTCATGTTTCATGTTTCTTGGTTAGAATATATTAATGTTTGTTGTTGAAACTGGATTTGCATGAGTTTCTCTCTGAAAGGTTAATGTGGGAAATACATTGTGTCTGATTCCGCTTTGTGGCATAGTTGTATGTATCTTTGAGGAAATTTAATGAAATTAAAAGTTACCAAAGGCACTACTATTCTTGGAGGTTTCTTTGAGATGACCAAAATTCCCAACAAGTGGTATCAGAGCCTTCTTTTGGTTGCTAGTTTTGGGTATTTCTCCTCTGAAGATTTCTTAGTATGTCAGGCTTGAGGAAATTTGGAGGAATTGGCTAATGTTTTAATACTTTGGTGAGTGGAAGTCTTGTGGTATTCAGAGACAACACACATCTTGAAGGATGGTGAAGATGGAGATAAAGGAGTTGGTCATGTTGAATTGTTGTGATCTATATCTCCTAGTTGGAAGTGGTATAACCTTAATGTATGAGGTGGAATTTTTCTGCTTCGTGGTTGTGTTGCAACAAATATTTTATATTGGGTGTCTATGTGAGAGGCTCCTTGGTGATATGGAGAATCTTGGGTTGTTTCTCAACCATGGAAGAGAGTTCTTATGTTGGGTGGTGTTTCCTGGTGTTGGAAGGCATTGTTTTCGGTTAACCTTGAATACATGAAGGCTATGGAGTTAATCATTGGATGATTTGAAAGCTTCTAAAATAGCCTATATTTTTCTTGGATGCATGTGCATGTTGGCAGTTTTGGAGTTGGCTTGATATGGGCCTAGAGTTCTTGAACTATTGTTTCTTTTTAAGGATGCATTGTACTTGCATCTCTCAAATCCATGCTCTTTGGATTTGACAGTTTTATAGATTTCCATTTAAAGAATATATTGTTATGCATATTCAAGATAATCCTTTATTCTTGTGTAACTATTATGGTGTTTATGTTTCTAACTTTTGAGTCATCTAGATTTGAAGTGGATATGGGTGTGCATGGGTGTTCTCAAACACAGTGGTTTTGTAGGTTTTACATAGTCAAGAAGAAAAACTTATGGTTTTGTGGAGTTGCTGATAAACTATTTTCTAGACCTTGGCTTTTGGGGTGTTGCTGGATGAGATAGTTATAGTTCTACATACATGCTTTGTGCTTGGTATGAGGAGATGTGATGTTTTCTCTGCATGGGAGTGTTGGTACATGATTATTCACTCAACATTTCCTGTGTTGTTTCTTGTTGGGTTCCTAGACTATCGTACTTGAGTTGTGGACATGATTGGAAATCGGATTTGGACTTGATCTAGTGTTTGAGTCATGTTGTCTACATGGTTATTATCTTTGAGATCTCAGTGTTGTTTCCAGTGCGATGATGGGTTTGCACGTTCGATGGGATGGATCTTTGAGTTATGTAGTTGGTGGTTTAGCTACCCATTGGCTGTAGTGAGATAACTCGGAAGTGGACTGTCTATATCCATGAGGTTGATGCAATGTTTGTGTAGACTTGTTAGTTGCCCTTGTCTATGGTCACTTGTGCATTAGTGTAGCTACTTTGAGATAAGAGGATGGATGGTGTGGAGTACCTAAATAGTCAGTTATGGGGACCTCTAGCATGTTGTATCATGATGTCATGCATAGCTTGGATACACTACTTTGTGTAAGCTTTTGACAGTGATGGTAATCTATGCTTGTTTTGGAGATCTTGATGCCACTTGATGGACATGTTGATGTGTGAACCTGAAGGATTTTCAGATTAACAAATGTTGGGTTGTGATGCTTGAGAGCTTAGTTGTCACAGTTCAGTGGGAGCCTTATCAATGACTATGGATTCATCACTTGGTGATGGTTGGTCTTCTCTAGTGCTGCAGATGTTACTAGGAGGAGCTCTTAGATCCTGTTGCTGCAGAAGGGTTATTTCACATTTGCATGGACACTACTTGAAGATGTGCAACATCTCGGAACCATGAAGGATTCTTAGAGTCTTTGGGTTGAGGTGTTGGTGGTGCTTGATAGGTGATGTTGGTTTTGAGTTTGTTTTCTTTATGTCATGGTATACTCTTGCTTATGCACTAGAGTTTTGGCATTGTGTATTGCACTTGAGACCATGGTATGTTCACTTGGAGCATGGTATCTCCCAAGGGGGATGGTAAGGTCATGATGTTAGGATAAGTTCTTGATTCAAATAATTGGAGCTTTCACAATGGTCTGGTAATTTTTTGTGTTTTGGGTGCATTGGTCATATGCTTGAGAACTTCATGATAGTGTAGTGATGAATTTGGAGTTTAGCATGAGATGATTGTTTGCAGGTGCTAATGGATACATGAAGAATAAGGTGAGGTTGTATTTCTCTTATGAGAGAAGTGTTGTTGATGGTTAGTCATAATGAGTTTTCAGCAGAAAGTCTGAGGAGTCTTCACCTTGGTTGAATGTGAGTTCAACAAAGACCTATGAGGAGATTGCTCTTGGATTAGTCATGATGGCTTGCATATGTTGAAGGAGTATTCTTGTTCCCACTCTTGGTCTACTCAGCAGTTTATCACTAGAGAGGTATTTCCCATTATTTCTCTTAGGTGTTTTATGCTTTCTTTCATGGATACGGATCTTGAACTGCTATTAGATGATTCTAAAGGATTCATTGTGAGAGATGGATAGCATGGTTATCTCCTTATGCGTTGTGATTACATTCATGGATTTTGATTTTAGGAGATGCATTGCGCATATTTCCTGAAATGGGAAATGAAATAGTTTGCTCTTCTTTGAGAGGATTACATCCATGTTGATTACATGATATATGTGTTATGTTTGATCTTGGTGATTGAACGGTTGGATGTTGTTAAGGATTTTCTCTTGGAGTTTTGAAGGAGATCATACTTGACATAGTTGGTATTTAGAGGTGTATGTAGGTGGATTTTTTGTAGGCTCATGATGTGTAGAGGTGATCTTTTGGTCTTGGTAGTCTTCCTAGAGGTTTGTTTTTCATATCACTTTGGTTTGAGATTTGGTTAGAGCTGTAGTGATCACTAGCTTGTGGTCATGTGTTTTCACTCATGTTCTTGGGTGATGACATGGAGGTTCTTAATATTTTTCCTTTGTTGGGTGTGGAGAACTTGGAAAAGTTGTGAAGAGTTGTGGTGAGATTTGTTCTTGTAGGTTATTAATTTGTAGGTTGTACAAATCATTGTGGATGTTTCCTTGGTACTACATGGTTACACTTTCTATGTGCTATTATTGGTAGACTTGTTATGCTTTCAATCTTTCAGATTTGGCATTTCTCATGCAGTATGAGTTCCTGAATGTGTTTATTTTTTCATTGATTTGTATACACGTGGAGCTTACAGTTGTAAGTACATGGGTTGGTTATACTGGTGGCATAAGTTTACAAATGTTTGATGCCTTTAAGGTATGGATGATTGGATGTTCTAACACTTGCTTTGGGTGCTATTTTCAATCACGTGGGTTTATTAGTTGGATGGAAGTAGTTAGTATGATTGTTGTTCTAGCTTATGTTTTTATCTTGTTTTCTGGAGTGATATTAGTATCTTGTTGTTGATATCACTGGGATCTTTTTGCTTGTGTTCATAGGACTGGTGCTTATTCACCTTGGCTTGTACCTTTCTTCCATAGGTGGCATGTTTGAAGATGATAGGGATTGTTTCCTGAACGGTGGACATCTTAGATGTTGTTGCAGATGTCTTAATGAAGCATGAGAGCATGTTTGAGATCTATGTGGTTTCATTGAAGATTGTGATTGGTTGCAATGTTGGAAAGTTAGTTACAGTTGGATACTTGGTTTTTGTTGCAAATTGTCTGGTAGATTGTTATCTGTGGAAACTTGTTGATTGAATTTCCTGAATGTTGTTAATCAAAGACTTGGATAGAGCAAGGTCTGAACTATTGGTGTAAGAGTAACTTAGTAGTTCCTAAGTTCCCTAGAGGTGCTAGTGTGATCTTCGTCAAGTGGGAGATTTTTGGAATAGTGTGCCTTAATCCCACTGGCCTAAACCTTTGAGAGAGCAATGTTAGTGTGATTGTTGAGATGTCTGGCTGAATTGCTTAAGTGTTACTTTCATGAATTTACCACTAACCCGCATTGGTGGTTGAAGATGTTGGAGGTAGTGTGGTGTTATCATTGACCCGCAGTCATGTTAGAGATTATTGGTGGTAGTGCGGTGTTATCACTGACTTGCGGCTATGTTGGAGACTGTTGGCAATAGTGGAGTGTTACTGCTAACTTGTGGCTATGTTGGAGACTGCTGGCAGTAGTGTGGTGTTACCGCCACCTCGCGACTATGTTAAAGACCTCTTGTGGTGGTGTGGTGTAGTCACTGCCACACTACAAGGGTGTTGTGTCTTGGTTGTAGCAAGGTGGTGGGAATTTGGATTTATTTGGCTAGATGGAGGACGCTAACTTGGTTGACTACCATGTGGTTGATGTTCATTGGAGGATCAAAAATGAGTTGTAGAATTTTTTTCAATGTCCAAGACTGGTTGATGATTGGTCCAACAGAAGGAAAATGAATTGATCTACAGAGGAAGTTGAACTATTTCCTGTCGGTAGAGAACAAATGTTATAAACATTGAATGTTTTGCAATAAGAAAGAGATGAAGATCTAGGAAAGATTATGCTGTCGAAATCTCTCCAACCACCATTATGCTTTGATGCATTTGCCTTGCAGGTTGACACATTTGACCTGTAGGTCAACACATTTGTCTGTAGAGTCTATCCTTCAACCCTGAGACACATTTGTTGTGCACAATGACAAATCTACCTAGCATTTTATAGATTCTTCCCTACAACACATTTGCTTTGCAGAATGACACATTTTTCTGGTAAAATTACTTTCGAGTTTTTTGCAAAATTTTCCAGATTTCTTATTTCAGTTTAGTAGGTTAGGGGTTATTCTGGTTACTAATCTGTTGTAGCAGTGTGTGGCTTCAAATTTTTCGTGGGTCCAAGGTATATTTGAGACTACTAACAAGTGGTTTTGTAGGTTCAAATGTCCAAGGATTTTATTTTGAAACCAATTTTGTTTGACTTAGATTAGAGAACACTTCCATTGGTGCTTTAAAAAGAACAATTGTTTGTCTCATCTAGATTTAATTAGGAGGTCAAAAAATATTGCTTGATTGTGTTTGAAGGTGGTAGGTGATTATGCTCTCATCTTGTGCAAACTCAGTGATTAGAAAGCTAGACCCATCTGTTTTTATGTTTTAAACCTTAGAGGGGCTTGCCTCGAAAGAGGGAATGACTCCAATCAGTTTTTTGCTCAAGCTGGTATATAAAAGGATAAGACTAAATTTTCAAGTCCTCATGGTATGTAGGCCTTAGCCGTGTAGTGTCATTCAAAAATGGGTACCTACCTTTTCTTTTAAAGGTATAAGAGCCCCTAGTAGAGTGATTAAAGCCTTAAGTGGCTTGCTATAGGCTCACAAGGTGCCATGTCCTTGAGTATCTACTAGAGCCCTCTTGTGTAGTGGCAAAAAACCCATCTATTTTCTACCGCAACAATGGTTGTTGCCAAGGCATCCACATTCTCGCAGTTCTTAGTAGAGGTGAAACTTCTACCATGGGAGATTTATGGAGGCTTGAAGCTTGGTTGACCTAAGAAGTGAGTGCAATGTAAGGGGGACCCTGTGTGGCCAAGCTTCTAAATCACATGCTAAGAATAAGTGTGGCTGGGGAAACCCACGCAAAATCTAGCAAATATAGTCCTTGCCTAACCTAGGATTGTGCATGTCTTCATTGTGCATGTTCATCATTCAAAGACAAAATATTGTGCTTGCCAAGTATTTTTTGAGATATTGAAACAAATAAACACCTTTCACAGACCTAGAAAAAATCATTCAACTTGAAACAATTTTGAAATTTTTCCAAAATTACAAACAAACTAGACTTCCATTCTACCTGATTTGCATTTGCTATTCTATGCAACACATTTGCTCTGCTGAACCACATTTGAGACTTTCTATGCCATAATTGCTCTGCTAAAATGCATTTTTTGTTTCTACAATGCATTCAACTGTTCTACACTGCATTTGAATACTTGAACAATGCAATTGCTTTCCTTTAATGCATCTGTGACCTGTACCGACGCATTAGCTTATCCTGAGAGACATTTGACAACTTGTAACACATCCGTAACTTGAAATGATTCAATTTCCTAGAAAATATGAAAACACTATTACAATCCAAAACCCGAGTCCAAACATTTTCCATCTGCTATCAAAAATCTTTTTCCAACAGCCTTAGTTAAAAATCAAACAAGGAATTTCTCAAATCCTCCATTCTTTGCATGTTTTAGCTTGCATTTTCTCATAGGTTCATCCTTGAAAATTTTGAGTTGCATCATTTAGGGTCCATCACTCTCATTTCCAGCAATAAACCATTCCTTAGGTCCTCATCTTATTACAAATTTTGGAATAGGATAGCTTACCATACTTTGCAAAATCCTTTCCTTCAAGAGTAGGTTATCATTGGACTTAGTCAAAATCATTTCCTTTAGTCATTGTCCTTTTGTGAGACCTTTCCAACTCAAAAGTTTAGTTAGGAAACCTCACTTTGTCATTTTATCATTTAGTCACACCAACAAGCCCTTTGATGATCCAAATTGAGACATAGATCTATTGGGAATTTTGATCATCTCAAAGAAACCTCCAAGAACAGTAGTTCCTTCAGTAACTTTTAATTTCATTAAATTTCCTCAAATACACGTGCAACTATGCCACAAAGTGGAGTTAGACACAATGCATTTCCCACATTAACCCTTCTGAGAGAAACTCATGAAAATCTAGTTTCAACAACAAACATTAATAGAATCTAACCAAGAAACATGAAACATGAAAGATGAGACAGAAACACACAAATTTACATGGGAAAACCCTTTCGGGTAAAAAACCTCACACTCCAAAAGCCCAAATCACCATTGTATTTTTCATGCAACAAAATAGTTACAAATACAACTCAAGCACTAAGCCTTTATAGAGATTACACCATGTTTCATTCTGGAGACAAACTGGTAGCAACTCTGTTCTATTTCCCTTTCTCCCCTTTTTACATTTCCCTGATGAACCTCTCAGTCTATTACAACCTTCGCACTGTTACAATACTCTCGCATAGTATACAATGAAAATTAACAATGAAAGATTGACCAAGACATTCTATCAGGAGAGATTTCAACAACATAATCTTGCCTAGATCTTCATCTCTTTCTTATTGCAAAACATTCAATGTTTATACCATTTGTTCTCTACCGATAGGAAACAGTTCAACTTCCTCTGTAGATCAGTTCATTTTCCTTCTATTGGACCAATCGTCAACCAGTCTTGGACATCAAACAAAATTATCCAACTCATTTTTTATCCTCCAATGAACATCAACCACATTAGCAGTCAACCAAGTCAGTGTCCTCCATCCAGCCAAATAAATCCAAAAGCCCACCACCCTGATGCAACCAAGACACAACACCCTCGCAGTGTGGCAGTGACTACACTGCACCACCATAGGCTCATCCAAGTCCTATCATGGTGTGGTGGTGACTACACCACACCACCACAAGAGGTCTTCAACATAGTCGCGAGGTGGCAGTAACACCACACTACCACCAACAGTCTCCAACACAGCCACGGGTTAGCAGTAACACCACACTACCGCCAGCAATCTCCAACACAGCCGCAAGTCAACGATAACACCGCACTACTGCTAGCAATCTCTAACACAACCGTGGGTCAACGGTAACACCACACTAGTGCCAACATCTTCAACCACCAATGCGGGTCAGTGGTAAAGGCATGAAAGTAACACTTAAGCAATTAAGCTAGACATCTCAGCTGTCACACTAACATTGCTCTCTTAGAGGTTTAGGCTAGTGGGATTAAGGTACACAATTCCAACAATCTGCCACTTGATGAAGATCACACTAGCACCTCTAGGGAACTTAGGACCTACTAAGATTACACTAACACCAATAGTTTAGACCTTGCTCTGTCCAAGTCTTTGATCAACAGCATTCAGGACGTTCGATCAACAAGTTTCCACAAGTAACAGTCTACCAGAAAATCTTCAACAAAAATCAAGTATCCAACTAAAACTATCTATCCAACATTGCAACCAATCACAATCTTCCATGAAACCAGATAGATCTCAAACATGCTCTCATGCTCCATCAAGACTTTTGCAACAACATCTAAGATGTCCACCGTTAAGGAAACAACCCCTATCATCTTCCAACATGCCACCTATGGAAGAAAGGTACAAGCCAAGGTGAATAAGCACCAATCCAATGAACACAAGAAAAAAGATCCTAGTAATATCAACAACATGACACTACTATCACTCTAGAAAATAAGATAAAAACATAAGCTAGAACAACAATCAGACTAACTACTTCCATCCAACTGATAAACCCACACGACTAAAAATAGCACCCAAAGCAAGTGCTAGAACATCCAATCATCCATACCTTAAAGGTATTGGACATTTGTAAACTTATGCCACCAATATAACCAACCCATGTACTTACAATTGCAAGCTGCACATGTATACAAATCGATGAAAAAATAAAAACTTTCAGAAACTCACACTGCATGAGAAATGCCAAATCTGAAAGATTGAAAGCATAACAAGTCTACCAATGATAGCACATAGAAAGTGTAACCATGTAATACCAAGGAAACATCCACAATGATATGTACAACCTGCAAATTAATAACCTACAAGAACAAATATCACCACAAGTCCTCATAGCTCTCCCAAGTTCTCCACACCCAAGAATGGAAAAAGATTAAGAACCTCCATGTAATCACCCAAGAACATGAGTAAAAACACATGACCACAAGCTAGTGATCCCTATCGCTCCGACCAAATCTCAAACCAAAGTGATATGAAAAAAAACCTCTAGGAAGAATACCAAGACCAAAAAGAGAACCTCTACACATCATGAGCCTGCAAAAAATCCTCCTACATACACCTCTAAATACCAACTATGTCAAGTATGATCTCCTTCAAAACTCCAAGAGAAAATACTTAACAACATCCAATCGTTCAATCACCAAGATAAAACATAACACATATATCATGTAATCAACATGGATGTAAGTCTCTCAAAGAAGAGCAAACTATTTCATTTCCCATTTTAGGAAATACGCCCAATGCATCTCCTAAAATCAACATCAATGAATGTAATCACAATGCATAAGGAGATAACTATGTTATCCATCTCTCACAAGGAAGCTTGCATAATCATCTAATAGCAGTTCAAGATCCATATCCATGAAAGAAAGAATAAAACACCTGAGAGAAACAATGGGAAATACCTCTCAAGTGATAAACTACAAAGTAGACCAATAGTGGGAACAAGAATACTCCTTCAAGATATGCAAGCCATCATGACTAATCCAAGAGCAATCTCCTCATAGGTCTTTGTTGAACTCACATTCAACCAAGGTGAAGACTCCTTAGAATTTTTGCTGAAAAGTCATCATGAGTAACCATCAACAACACTTCTCTCATAAGAGAAATACAACCTCACCTTATTCTTCATGTATCCATTAGCACTTGCAAACAATCATCTCATGATAAACTCCAAATGCATCACTGCACTATCATGAAGTTCTCTAGCATAGGACCAATGCACCAAAAACATAAAGAATTACCAAACCACTATCAAAGCTCAAATTATTTGAATTAGGAACTTATCATGACATCATGACCTTACCATTCCCCTTGGGAGATACCATGCTCCAAGTGAACATACCATGGTCTCAAGTGCAATGCACAATGCCAAAACTCTAGTGCATAAGAAAGAGTATACCATGACATAAAGCAAACAAACTCAAAACCAACATCACCTATCAAGCACCACCAACACCTCAACCCAAAGATTCCAGGAATCCTCCATGGTTCCAAGATGTTACATATCTTCAAATAGTGTCCATGCAAATGTGAAAGAACCCTTATGCAGCAACAGGATCTAAGAGTTCCTCCTAGTAACATCTACAACACTAGAGAAGACCATCCATCACCAATTGATGAATCCATATTCATTGCTAAAGCTCCCACTGAACTATGACAACTGATCTCTCAAGCATCACAGCCCAACATCTGCTAATTTGAAAATCCTTCAGGTTCACACATCAACATGTCCATCAAGTGGCATCAAGATCTCCAAAACAAGCAGAGATTACCATCACTGTCAAAAGCTTACACAAAGTAGTGTATCCAATCTATCGATGAAATCATTGTACAACATGCTACAAGTCCCCATAAATGACTATTCAGGTACTCCACACCATCCATCCTCTTATCTCAAAGTAGCTACACTAATGCACAAGTGGCCACAGACAAGGCCAACTAACAAGTCTACACAAACATTGCATCAACCTCATGGATACAAACAGTCCACTTCTAAGTTATCTCACTGCAACCAATGGGTAGCTAAACCACCAACTGCATAACTTGAATATCTATCCCATCAAATGTGAAAACCCATCATCACACTAGAAACAACAACACTGAGATCTCAAAGATAAAAAATAGAAATCTATAAAACTGTCAAATCCAAAGAGCATGGATTTGAGTGATGCAAGTACAATGCATCCTTAAAAGGAAACAACAGTTCAGGAACTCCAAGCCCATATCAAGCCAACTCCAAAACTGCCAACATGCACATACATTCGAGAAAAATATAGGCTATTTTAGAAGCTTTCAAATCATCCAATGATTAACTCCATAGCCTTCATGCATTCAAGGTTAACTGAAAACAATGCCTTCCAACACCAGGAAACACCACCCAGCATAAGAACTCTCTTCCATGGTTGAGAAACAACCCAAGCTTCTCCATATCACCAATGATCCTCTCACATAGACACCCAATATAAAATCTTTGCTACAACACAACCACGCAGTAGAAAAAATTCACCTCATACATTAAGGTTATACCACTTCCAACTAGGAGACACATATCACAACAATTCAACATGACCAACTCCTTTATCTCCATCCTCACCATCCTTCAAGTTGTGTGTTTTCTCTGAAAACCACAAGACTTCCACTCACCAAAGTATCAAAATATCAGTCGATTCCTCCAAATTTCCTCAAGCTTGACAGATTAAGAAATCTTCATAGGAGAAATACCCAGAACTAGCAACCAAAAGAAGGCTTTGATGCCACTTGTTGGGAATTTTGATCATCTCAAAGAAACCTCCAAGAATAGTAGTTCCTTTGGTAACTTTTAATTTCATTAAATTGCCTCAAAAACACATACATTTATGCCACAAAGTGGAATCAAACACAATGTATTTCCCACATTAACCCTTATGAGAGAAACTCATGCAAATCTAGTTTCAACAACAAACATTAACATATTCTAACCAAGAAACATGAAACATGAAAGATGAGACAAAAACACATAGATTTACATGGGGAAAACCCTTTCAGGTAAAAAACCCCACACTCCAAAAGCCCAAATCACCATTGTATTATTCATGCAACAAAATAGTTACAAATACAACTAAAGCACTAAGCCTTTACAGAGATTACATCATGTTTCATTCTAGAGACAGATTGACAACTCTATTCTATTTCCATTTCTCCCCTTTTTACATTTCCCTGATCAACCTCTCAGTCTATTACAACCTTCGCTGTGTTACAATACTCTCACATAGTATATAGTGTAGATTAACAACAAAAGATTGATCAAGACATTCTATCAGGAGAGATTTCGGCAGCATAATCTTTCCTAGATCTTCATCTCTTTCTTATTGAAAAGCGTTCAATGTTTATAGCATTTTTTCTCTACCAATAGGAAATAGTTCAAATTCCTCTATAGATCAGTTCATTTTCCTTCTGTTGGACCAATCATCAATCGGTCTTGGACATTGAACAAACTTCTCCAACTCATTCATGATCCTCTAATGAAGATCAACCACATTAGTGGTCAAGCAAGTCAGTGTCCTCCGTCCAACAAAATAAATCCAAATGCCCACTGCCATATCGCAACCAAGACACAATACCCTAGTGGTGTGGCGGTGACTACACTGCACCACCGTAAGCTCCTCCAAGTCCTATCGTAGTGTGGCAATGACTACACTGCACCACCGCAAGAGGTCTTCAACATAGTTGTGAGGTGGCAGTAACAACGCACTACTTCGAGTAGTCTCCAACATAGCCATGGGTTAGTAGTAACATCGCACTACCACCAGTAGTCTCCAACATAGCTGTGGGTCAGCATTAACACCGCACTACCACCAATAGTCTCCAACACAACTACGGTTCAACGGTAACACCGCACTACCGCTAAAATCTTTAACCACCAATGTGAGTCAGCGGTAAAGGCATGAAAGTAACACTTAAGCAATTCGGCCAAACATCTTAGCGGTCACACTGACATTGCTCTCTCATAGGTTTAGGCCAGTGGGATTGAGGCACACAATTCCAACAAGATCAAGCTATGAATGGTTTAGTAAGCCTTTTCTGAAAGACCATCAAAATAATTTTGGCCTCTGCACTTGCATACACTCAAGTCATCTTAGTTCTCATTTTGCATATCTTATTCCTAAAACTAAAAAAAAATAGTGTCATACCTTTCATCTTAGTCTTCATTGTCCTTTTGCATCTATCATTTCCTTTAGACAACATTGTCATATTGCATCTCTTATTGCCAAAAAAAACCCAAAAATATAGTTGTATTTGCATTCCTTATTCATAAAATTCAAAAAAATAGTGTCATATCATTCTCATTCATAGACTTAGTTATCATTTTAGTCTTCCTCATTTGTGCAAAATCCTTATATCGTTGAGACTAGGCTCCAAAGAAAAAGAAGAAAAATGGATTGTTTTGGACAAGAAACCCACCCCTATAATTTTTCCAATTACATAAACTAAGACACATCTTTCATCAATACTTTTAGTGACATGAACATGCCATCTTCTTCACACAACCCCTTTGAACCATTCATATGTAGAGATGAACATATATGTGTATTTGAGGAAGACTTAGAAGGTGCAACAAAAAATCCTGAAGTGGCCTCTTTTGTGGAAGAATTATTCTTGCAAGACTCAAACAAATATCTAGCCATACTTTTACACCAAGGGGCCAAGTTTCCATGTGGATTTGAAAGATGGCCCTAAGAACATGAACAAAAACCCATCGACTAACAAAAATAAATATTGGGTCAAGAATAAACACATCACTAATGATGGCGTTGTTGACGCTAAGGCAGTAAACACAACGGGCCTTGTACTCACTCTCAAAGGAGCTCAACAAAACACACCATTGATCACACCAAAACCTATTTCCAACGACATTTAAAATAATCAAAACAATCAAAGAAATGAAAACAATCAAAACCAAGGGTAGCCACCTCAAACCAGGCAATTCCCAAAGAGATGTACATACACCTCCTTGGGAGAACCAATCAAAGATGTCCTTAAGAAGCTCCTTCAAAACAGTGTCATCACATTGCAAGACCCTAAGCCATATGAACCAAGATAGTTTAAGCCATCTTGGTGGGATGACAACGCATTGTGTGATTATCACTATACAAAAGGTCATAAAACCTCCTTTTTTCAACAACTAAGAAATCTTATACAAGACCTCATTGAAAGTCGCTCCATTGAGCTAGGTGAAAAAAAATTTGTGTCAAACACAAACCATACTATTCATAAAAACCCACTACAGGACCATGGTTCAAATAACCCCTCAACGTCAGGTCCGAAGACCAATAATAACCAAGCCAATTACACTTGCACCAGCTTTGACTATTCTGGTGGACCCATTATTAATCACCTTCGAGCTACCCATGAATATGTCAATACGATTACCATCAAGAAAGCACCTAAGTGTAATGTCACTACCTGTGGTGGTAAAGTCACCATGGCTAGTCCTCCTCCCCCTAGACAGCCAAAAATCATGATACCTGGTCCATTTGGAAAACAGTCACAACCCAGTCCATCTACTAAACAACCACAATCTAAGGGACAATTCAATCTCATTCACTAATTAGGAAAAACACTTGCTCAAATATCTATCCTTGAGCTACTTTGTATCTCTCCTATGCATAAGGCCATATTTGATAAAACTTTATAGGAGTCTTCCATCCCTCATGACATCGATGTCAATGAATTTGAAGCCATGGTGGGATACCTAGCTACTCCCCATCATATAACATTTTCAGACCAAGACTGTTTGTCACCAAAACCCTCTCATAATGACACATTACATATCAAAGTCTTTATCCAAAAACATAAGGTTAGGATGAGTTTTAGTAGATGGCAAAGCAGGACTGAACATATGCTCCCTAAAATTGGTTAAGGCTTTGGCTTCTCTAATGATTGTGTAGACACTAACAAGAGTATTGTTATAAATACGTATGATGATGAAGAATGTTTCTCTCAAGGAATTATCAAACTTCCTATCCAATTTGGACTGGTCATTATGGACACATGTCAAGTCCTTGATCTTAAACTACCTTATAACATCTTGCTTGGTTGACCTTGGATTCACACCTTAAAATTTATTCCATCCACTTACCATCAATGCCTGAAGTTTGCTTTTGACAACATCAAAATCACCATATATGGAGAGCATGATACCTTCCAGTATTGTACCAATCTAAGGGGTATTTTAGAACATCAAGTGCCCATTAACTGTGAAGCTTCAACCTTTGCTTCATCCAAATTCATCTATTTTTCCACACTTGCCAAATCATCCATATCCACTCCTTCGTCTTCCACTACACTACCTCCCTCCATCCCAAAGGTTGATCCTAATATCAAGATCCAGGACCAAGGTTGTGGGGAATATAAATTGAACATGGCCTACGACATCACTAAAATACCCTGGTCTCCTAAGACTTACAACCAACCTTGTTTTAGAATGGATCATGAAGAAATTTTCAAAGTACCTCCAATGCCAATTTTTATAAAATGAGGAGAAATGAGCAAAGAAGACATCAAGGACATATCAACCTGGATTTATAAAGACCTAGAAGACCCCTCCCCATTTCGAGTTCAGATATATGATAAAGGCTATGACATGGTGAAGGCACAAGGCTATGATAGAACTAGTGGCCTTGGTAAGAACAAAACTAGAAGGAGAGAACCTATAATGCCTTCCCGATGACCAAAGATTCTTGGGTTAGCGTATGGGTTGCCTGAAATTAATGATCAACATACCAATGTACTTTCAGGTGAGAGCATGAATGCTTTTGAAAGTGTCGATACTATTGAAGACTCCCTTACCAAAACTGACTCACATGGATGGGAATTTGGTTCCCAAATATTCCTAATTGACTACTCCCTTGATGAACTATTTCTTAAACCTGGTGAACTTTCCTTTGATGAGCGATTTAGACAGATGTTCAAAGTGGACCTTCCTAAAGACACTCCAAAAGTCACACCTACCTAGCTATCTGACTCTAATGACCATCATTCAAACTCATCTTAATTTCCACATGACACTACTGATTGTGATTCTAGTCCATTTTTCCCCTATTTTGATAATGAGTCCAAATCAAGTGAAGGAGAATACTGCATAGAATCCAAATGGGATTTGGAAGAAAACAATTTCATATTTACCCTTTCTGAATCCGTCTACATGATTTTCGCATCCTCCCCACCATTTTCCAATATTGATGATGGTATCTCCCTTGTCTACCTGAAACTAATTGATTGGGATCACTATCAAGCAATCATTCACTGTCAAACCATTGGTGGATTCCTTGCAATCTTAATATTAGCATCCTATAATACTATCGCTTAAGCATTTAAACCATACTTCTACTCCAACAACCTTCTTTTATTGTGTGCCTCATTCCTTCACATATTGGAAATACATACCACACCATCCTAACATCCACTAAGATGAAATATCTGCCCCACAGTCGAATGTTCTTGATTTGCAAGTCCTTAACACCTCACGTGCCTCCCTGAATTGAGTAATTCATGCATTTTTTTGGCTACAAAGGACATATCTAAGCCACTATATTTTCTCAATTATTTGGGATCCTATTAACTTGGCACAACTTTCATTTCACTGCTTCCTTCGAAATATAGGCCACAAAGTATCTCGAAAATGCTAGTTTTTAAAATGTTTGTAAGCCCCATTTCAAAGCTCACGTCCCTTTACCAGTCCTTTCACAATTTTTTTCTATTTATCAATGTTGCTAACCTTGCTCATGAAAATGAAGGCACTTGATTCCACCGAATACTCATTGAAATACCCTTGGTATCCTTTTATAGCTATCAATATTCTTTCATTTTTGCACCACCTTTATGTTTTTTCAATAGAAAACAAATGATCTCTTTATCATGCTAGGTAATTCAACCTCTATAAATCTTCATTTTAAATGGGTGCTTTTCCATTTCAATACTTGGTTACCTCAAATCCATGACAAAACACCCCGAGCATCATATCTAACCTGCTCGGTGGGAAGAGAGTAGAATAGGCATATAGAAATTCTCTTCACATATTCAAAACTACACTTATTCTACTAGATCACTTCTCCCATCGATAGCATGAGCATGTTAAATATCCTGTCAATTGATATGCATAGACTTGATTTGATCCACCCTTTAAATATGGCATTTTACATTACTTTACAAGGCATGTATCTATAATAATAATTGCACTAATCTTTCATAGGCTTTTGCAATGACAATCTTAATACTTTCACCAGCCACCAATATTATGCTCACCTACTCTTGGGAATTTACGTATCTCATGGAATCTGGGAGTGCTGGAAATCTCTGAAAGAATTTCC
The DNA here is from genome assembly GCA_007258455.2 of Sequoia sempervirens. NCBI lineage: Eukaryota > Viridiplantae > Streptophyta > Pinopsida > Cupressales > Cupressaceae > Sequoia > Sequoia sempervirens. Next base: position 307,026,449 of record VDFB02000015.1, on the reverse strand, counting down.
TTTAGGGAATCCAGGTGATGTTGGATTACCTGAGCGTCTTGTTCTTTAGGAATTCCACCCACTAACAAAATTTATGAAACTCTATCCTTCACAAAACCTGCCACCATCTGTATTTTCCAAAATTCCATTGTCTTCAAGAGTTCCCCATTATGCCAGATTTTTCCTTCACTAAACCCTTCTTAACTGCTAATGGTTGATAGTTTTTTCACATTCTCATGACATTCTGCCCTTTTGACCTCATATTCAGCTTGATGATGAGAGCCTGATCCTTCATTTCATGCTAAATTCATACTTCACATTCAATTGAAGTTGTATCAACCATTGTCTCACTTTATCCCCCAACAGATCAATGATGTCTTGGAATGTTTTAGGATCAATAATAGTGAATGACTTCTTCAATCCCCACAACAATAACCTTATTGTTAGCACCATTAATTTTTCTCTTGTTAGAATTCCTTTTTCATGTTGCTAAAGGGGATCCATTTTCATTATAAGCCCATTTTTAAATGTGTGCCTAGAATATTTCTTGATCATTTCTTGTTGCGGACCTTACACAAATGTGTTACCAACTTGATGTTGTATTCAAGCTTGCAAACCAAGTTAGTGCTAAAATTCCAACATGGATCCAAACTAATAGGTTACATAATCAAATCTTATTTCAATATCTAAACATCAGATCAGGTCAACCATGTCAAGATTTCCAATATGTAGCATGATGAAATTATGTCAAATGGTTCAGAAATTTGCAATAAAATACAAGATAACTCAATTCCCAAATCAACCTCTGACTCAGTTCAAGGGATTGGCAGAGTGGAAATCGAAGAAGTGAAATGCAAATAGAAGACCTTGAAGTGCACACACATTTATATATATAAACTAGCTTTCTCGCACTTGCACAAAAAAAAATGAGGATGAGTATAGTGACGAAAAATTCCATTTGCCAAGATAGCATCAACACAATTGAGAAAATAAATTAATCTCAAGAACCTTAGTGATGAATCAAACCAAGCACTCAGATGCCTTCAAAAAGAGAAAAGTTGGAGATCATCAGATGCCAAGGATAAAAATAGGGTCTTCGCCTCTAGTGGGGTGTGTGTGCAAAAAGTGCACAATAGGTTCCTTCCCTTTACATGCCAAGAAGCTATTGCAAAGATTGGTGACCCAAGTACTCAGAGTGAAGGTACCACTCAATAAGAAATTTCCTTTTCACCAACTTCTAGCACAATATAGAAGGAACATACCACACCATGGGTGATGTAGTAGATGGTGATGATGCCTGACCAACATTTGGGTTTCCTATTACTGACTAGGAAAGGGCCACAATGTTGAAGAATATTCCTCCTTCTACCTTACCATTTTTCTATGGGTTAATGACTAAAGACCTAGATGCATTCCTCTTTGAATTTGATGTCTTATGTATAAGTTATGATTATAATTTTGATGCACATAGGTTAAAGCATTTTCCTACCACTCTCAAAGATGTAGGTTTGAGATGGTTCATGGGATTATGTAGAGATGTTGTTCCTGACTGGGACACCATGAAGACACTATTTTTGGAGAAGCATCAGGACTACTCTAGAGGACCTGACAAGAGAAAAGATGATATATTCTTAATGACACAAAAGGATGATGAGCCTTTAGAGGATTATGTTGAAATATTTCAATTTTCTCTCAAGAAAAACCCCCAAAACAAGTTGCCATAAGAGTCTCTCGAGCTAGTATTTTTGAGAGGGGATAATGAAGGCTATATGGATGCCTTGAACCTCACTGGCTAGGGAGATATTTTTCAACAACCATTTTTAGACATTTCTAAGGCATGTAGAAATTATTCCAAGACCTTTACAAGGAGGCCAAGAGACAATAGAACATTGGTTCTTGGTAAATCATCTATTGGGGTTTCAAAAGTTGAGCCGAGCAATGTATTATCCAACATGAAAGAGGACACAATCTATCATGTGAAAACACAGTTGGATACTCTCCACATTAAAAAAAAGTAGAAGGAAGCTGAGGCTATGCTCACTGAATATTGTCCAAGTTGTAGGCAAAGAAAAGAAAATTGTAAATGCAAAAGAGTGGTCGGTATCTAGTAGGATAAAGTTGAGAAGCCTGACTTTCAACCCATTGAAGGAGATGACATACATCTCTTTTATATAGCACAAAGGATTCCATGGAAACAAATTCAAGGTATATCACAAGACCCCCTTATATTTAACTCATCTTTTCTTATTGGCAACCAAAAATTTTCTGCTTGGACACCTCAGCCTTGACAAGTAAATCAAAACCAGTGGTGAAATACCTAATGGAAAAACCCTCAACCTAATTGGAACCAATAGCCAAATCCTTGGCCACAGTAGAAATTTTATGGTTCTAATTATAATCCACAATGGAAAACCCAACAAAATCAATGGCAACCTCAGTGACAGAAAGGCCAGTAATGGTAGCAACAAAATATGAATTATCAGTAACCCATGCTCCCTCCTCCACAACAAAAATCTTTAATTCCACCATCAAATCCATTATCCCAACCACTTAAGCAACAAATACCTACCCAACCTACACCTAACCCTAACACTAAGCCTGTTCAGTAGGCTTATACTAACGAAGCTATGTAGTACCCCACTTATGGGGTAGAGATGAGTGATGTCCACCTCAGATCATGAAAATAACTTGCTAGACCTTCATCCTCCCAAATTACAAAAATTAGGATGATTAACCTATAGTTGAGTCTTCTGATAAACCACCTTTGGAACCCAAACAAAATTAGGTACACCAAATTACCTCAAATCCCAAGCCACCATTTCCTAAATGCCTTGCTCTATGAACAATTCACACACAAGTTGAGATAGACCTTTTAAGGCAGTTGAAAGATGTCAACATCAAAATACCACTTATCCAAGCTATCAAAGACATCCCTATCTATACCAAAATAGTATTGGATCTTTCTCTTAAGATCAATGGGACCCTCATTAAGAACACTTTGATAGACTTGGGGGAAGCCATCAATGTCATGACAAAAGAAAAAATGTAGTTGCTTCAGTTGAACCTCAAGCCCACACAAACTATTTTGCAATTAGTTGATAGGTCCATGGTCAAGCTAGAGGGAACTATTGAAGATCTAGTTATTGTACTAGATTCTTGGGAATACCCTGCAGACTTCATAGTACTGTAACTCAAAGTCAATCTTGTGTGTTACCCACTCATCCTAGGTAGGCATTGGTTGGCAACAACCAACACATTTATAGGTTGTAGATCTAGTAAAATGATAATATATAATGAGACAATTACAAAGAACTTGGTTCTTTATCCACCTGCCCAATCATATTCAGACCTTGAGCACACCATTTGGCCCAATTTGGGTGAGGAGGAGGAAGATAACTATTCTCTTCAGACACTAATAACTATAGAGTACACCCTCTTATTGGATGACTAGGATGAAGATGAGCTCATTGCTCATATAATCCATAATGACTATGATAGGAGCCCACAACAATAGGATTATCTCATATGCCTACAAGATCCCTTGCAAAGTATTGTACCTATTGATTCTACAAAAGAGATATCACAACTATTTAATTTATTACTCCCTCAACAATGTTTACCCATCATACCAAGCCTTGATCTCTCATTAGTTCAAGAGTCATCAAAGGAGTTGGAAATTATACTAGGGAGGATGTTAAATATTAATAATTCCTTGATTGGGGAACAACAAAATTCTTTACAATCAGTGCTATAGGGACACTCAGCCGTATATGCAAGGGATTACCATGATATGAGGGGCATCGATCTTGATTTATGCATGCAAAAAATTTACATTAATGATAGCTACAGACCTATAAGAAAACCACATAGACGCATGAATCCAACTCTAAGAGATATGGTGAAATTTGAATTGTAAAAGCTTTTAGATGTAGGTTTTATATACCCTATATAAGATAGTGAATGGGTTTCACCATTGGTAATAGTTCCCAAGAAAGGTGAGAAATGGAGAGTCTGTGTTGATTATAGGGAATTAAATGCTGCCACAAGGAAATATCACTTCCCCACTACCATTTATTGACCAAGTTCTTGATTCTTTGGAAAGAAAGAAACATTTCTCATTTCATGATGGCTTAATTTATTATAATCAGATCAAGATTGCACTAGAAGATCAAGATAAGACTGCATTCACCTATCCTTGGGGAACCTATGCATATTTTGTCTTACCTTTTGGTTTGTGCGATACTCTAGCTACCTTTCAAAGAGTAGTACTCAACATATTTTCTAATTTTGCAAATAACTGCATGGAGATATACATAGAAAACTTCACCACTTATGGTGAAAGTTATGAGGAATCTCTTAGTAACCTAGAGAAAGTGTTTAAAAGGAGTAAGGAACACAATCTATCACTCAACAATGAGAAGTGTTTCATGATGATGACACAAGGAATTGTGTTAGGAAACTTTATATCCATCGAAGGAATAGAGGTTGACCCAAAGAAGATTCAAATTATATCTACCCTACCTGTACCACAAAAACAAAGAGATGTACGAAGATTCCTTGGACATGCAAGATATGATAGGTGATTCATCCAAGATTTCAACAAAATTTATTCACCTTTGTTTATTTTATTGACAAAGGACATTGAGTTTGATTGGACTAAAGAGTGTCAGAATTCATTTGAGAAATTAAAAGCAGCTCTAACTCATGCACCAGTTCTAAGAGGTCCAAATTGGACATTTCTATTTCACATACACACTGATGCATCAAACTTTGTTATTGGAGCAGTCCTAGGGTAGAAAGAAGGGAATAAGGAATATGCAATATATTATATCAGCAAAAACCTACAAGCACCAGAGTTAAACTACACTATGATGGAAAAATTAATGTTTGTGGTTGTTTATGCCATTAACAGGTTCAAATACTATATTACTAGATATCAAGTGTTCATACATACAGATCATACAACAATCAGATACTTGATGAATAAACCAGTAGTAGGTGGAAGACTTGTAAGGTGGTTGTTATTGTAATAATTTGACATAACAATAGTTGACAAACCTAGAAAGGCTAATGTGGTTGCTGATTTTCTGTCTAGATTTCCTAGCCAATCAACTGAAGGGGTCATTGATGATTCTTTTCTTGATGAGCATCTATTTTCTCTAAATCTACACACTCCATGGTTTTCTAATATAGCTAACTATTAGGTGATAGGGAAAATTCTAGGTTACTTTTCTCCAAGAGAGGAAAGACAGTTAGTTCACAAATGCTTCCCTTATTCTTGGATTTTTGGATTTTTATTTTACATTGGGACATATAACATTATGAGAAGATGTATCAGGGAGGATGAAGTGTTTGATATATTGAAATAATTCCATGATGAACCCTGTGGTGGAAATTTTGTAGCCAAGCAAACAACCTTCAAAATCTTGACAATAGGATATTATTGGCCAACCCTACATAAAGACTATTAAGTATACTAGAAGTTGTGATTGATGCCAAAGAATGGGGATACCCACACAAAGTGATGAAATGACTTTACAACCCTAGATAGCACTAGATCCTTTCGATAAATGGGGGTTATATTTTATTTGACCTATCTCTCCTAGTTCAAACAAAAAGGAATACATATTGGTATGCACTGAATACTTAACCAAATGGATAGAGGTAAAAGAATTGTAGTTTGTCAAAGATGGAAATGTAGTAAAATTCTTATATGAGGAGATATTTACTAGGTATGATGTACCTAAGGAGATGGTGACCAATCAAGGACCACAATTCACATTAGACCTAATTTTCAAATTGGTAGAAGAGTATCAGATCACGCACAAGAAATATACCACATATCATCCTCAAGCTAATGGTCAAGTAGAGGTCACCAATAAGGAGATTGAAAATATATTGACAAAAATAGTGTAGCTTCATAGGAGAGATTGGGTATGTAGATTACGAGAATTGTTTTGGGCATATAGAACCACATGGAAGACAACAACAGGGTTTACACCTTATGAATTGGTTTATGGAAAAACAACAGTATTGCCTATTGAATTTGAATATAAAACATTGAGGACAATAGTAGAGCTGGGAATGGATTTAATAGAAGCACAAAATGAAAGGTTACATTCTTTGAATGGATTGGATGAGATAAGAATGGAAGCAATCCATCATACAAAGGTGATACAATAATAGTGAATGAAATGGCATGATCAGTACATAAAGACAAAATAGTTCACTGAAGGAGATGGGGCCCTGTTATATGACTCAAGGTATAAATATTTCAAGGGAAAATTCTAGTCTAGGTGTTTGGGCCCTTATGAGATTAGCAAGCTTTACCATAATGGAGCAGTACAGTTATATACCATTTATGAATTCTAGTTCTCACTTCTAGTTAATGGCCACAGATTGAAGTTATACAAGAAACTATTGCAACATGATGAATTCATCTTTTCATTGATCCAGGAATATGGTGCTCACAATGAACTTGAAACAAAAACTGATTCATTGAGTCCTACATCACTACTGCAGGACATACCCAACACGTTTGGTGATCCAGAGGTTGAGTTGCACAACTGTAAGAGAGGGGGGCCATCCACGTCAAGGCTCTAGGTCATGGAGAGTTGAGAGCGGAGGGCTACTCTAACTTACCTTAGTCTAAAGGGATGTCTTGGGGAGAGGATCAAGAATGAAAAGCATTGTGGTACTTTTGTCACTCTATAGACCAAAATTTTTGGTTTAGGCTAGGTGAGTTGGTTTTTGGATTCGGTACTATACCACAAATAGCTCTTTGTCTAAGGATGGTAGTGTGGTTCTAGGATGACAGTGTGGTGCACTAGCATCTCTCTAGCACGCTGGTGTCTGTCCTGCTAGAAAACACAAAGTACAGTAAAAATTACCTAAAAACTTACTAACAGCCTAGCTAGTTGATTTTGACAAGAAAAACATAATGAGAAAGTACAAAAAATAAAGACAAAGATGATAAAGAAAATAGATGAAAGCTAGGGTGACGAAGATTATGTCACAAAAGTACCTATTCACCAACTATCTCCACATACATGTTCACCTACACACAAGCCAGAGGGGAAAAGGGGTTGTACAGGGGCCTACCTCAGTAAGACCCCTATTTTGGTGTTTCCACCTCCACGGACAGCCAAAAAGAAATGGAGTAGAATATGTGATAAAGAAAGTAGAAAGAAAGATTACAATGAACACTACAAAAGAAAAATGCTACTCTATCAAATCACAAAAGAGAGGAGTGAAGCATTACCACCTCCACCCAAAATCTCACTAGCCAATGGAGGGAGAATGCAAGGTATGGAGTTGGAAAAGTCACCATAGCCATAGTGGTGATGAAGGGAGGTCTTGTAAGACTCCAAGCCCACAACTTATATGGCTGCCTCACACTTGCAATGTTGAGTTGATGGAGTGTCAAAATTGCTACAATGCTAAAAAATGGAGTGCTAGAATGCTACTTGAGAATGTGAAGAAGTGAATGAATTGGTAAGAGAATGTGAAAGAAGATTGTTGGAAGATGAAGTGATTGAAAGAAGAATGGTTTTGAAGGTGGGATGAGAAGAATCTATTGTTTTCAGGTCGGTTGGTCCAAGAGGGACGTTACAATTCGACTCCAATCAGGTGTGTAATGCCTCTTCCAACTTCAAATGCTATAATTTGTCAGGGACAATAGCATGTCGTACGGACATCTACACATTGCATGTGTTTCATCGAAAAATATTCTCTCACTAATGCACAAGAGAAATGCTAGGTGGGTGGAAGGTAGGTGGGTGATGTTGAATTTTTCCTTCATATTTGATTTTCTAAGGTGAGGGTATGTGAAAGGGAAATTTTCTTAAGGGGTGCAAATTTTTTGCTATACATTTTACCCCCGCTTTAGCAAGTGCAAATATCGTTGAGCATTTAGTAAAGTAGATCAAAGAGTTAATAGGGTTAGAAATGTATACCTAAACCATCGAGGAGGTAGACCACAATCTAGAGAACTCAAAAGCGTAGGGCAGGAAAAGGACTCCACAGGTACTCTCCTTGGGGGTTTCGAACAAAAGGACTCCATAGCCCTGTAGAAATATGGAGTGGCACAAAGTACACTGAAGTCCCTCAAACCAATTATGGACAAATCTCATAGGATGAAAGCATTTCACAGGCCCGTAGACCTACAAGAAGGCAACTCCCAAGTTCTCTCTCATGGAGGAAGCCTAGTGAAGTAAGTGCTTTACAGGCCTACAGACTTACAATAAGGCAACCCCCAAGTTCTCTCTCATAAAGGAATCCTAGTGAAGTAAGTGCCTTATAGGCCGACAGACCTGCAAGAAGGCATCCCCCAAGTTCTCTCTCATGAAGGAAGCTTGATGAAAGGGGACTTCGTAGAGTCAGATTGGAAAGTGGCTTCATAGGTTCACCTACAAAGCAACATGTTAATCTACAAATAAAATATGCTAAGAAACAAAATGCAGCCACATAGGCAAAAATTCATGCAGATAGTCAAAAAATTGAAAGGCTTTCAAAAGGGTCCCTCAGGAACCCTTCAAAAGAAGAGGGGTCCACTCAAGGGACACATTTTTTGAAAGTGAAAAAGAGAGATTTTTTCTCAAATCAATTCATCATCAAGGAATCCTTTTGAAAGATGTTCACTTCATCAAGGAATTCAAAAGGAAGAAAATATCCCCTCACGAGGGGAAGGTCGAGGCTTCTCTCGCAAGAAAAGGTTGCTCCCTCCTTGGAGGAAAGTTCAAGTTCTTTCTTTGTGAACCCACGATGAAGGAAACACATTTTGTTAGGGGTCCAAGTTGAGAATGCAATCTTTGAAAAAGTTTGCAAGGATTTTTGAGAAAAGATTCATTGGCAATGAATGCATTTTCTAAAAATCATAACATTGTGAAAGTGACACATACGAGGGAAAACTCAAGCAAAGAAGAGAGAAAGATAAAAGAAAAGTAAAAAGAGACAAAGACATGACAACAAAGGGAACATGGGTGATTTTTTATTTTAGGATTAGAGCTGCTCATGAATATATATAAGTATAGTAATAGTATATAGATGAATTTTCATCAACCCCCTACTACATTAGACCATGTGAAGAATTCATGAGAAGAAAAAGTAAAAATAAAAAAATGGGTCAACATGGAAGGGAATTCTAAATTCCCCCAATGCTTTGCATCATCCCAAATGTTCCAAAAATTAAAACACATAATAGAGGAAGAATGATGATACAAATAGAAGAAGGTTTACAACACATAATCACTATTGTATCCAAACACCAACAAGGGTGATGAGAGTCATCCAGGAACATATAACACAAGCATAGGGGAACAAATCACAACACACACACCTATTCTAAAGATAAAGAAGAGGCCTCCCCCTAACACTGATCAATCAAGAGGTCATCTACTTCCCAATATAGATCACTATAAGGGAAAGATGGATGAGCCTACAGTGGTGGAATATTAAAAGGAGGTGCTTTTGACCCTCTCACAATAAGGGCTAAGGAAGGATGCCCCATAAGGTCTTCTCCACTTGGATCTTGTGGAGCTATGGTCAGCGATTTCATGAAGATTGTTAACAAGGCCAAAACTTCATCTAGAGAGTTAAACATGCACTTCCCAAGAGTGCCATGTCATACCTCAATGGATGGGGAAGACGGTGCCTGAGATTCACCACTTGGTTCACTGAGTGACTTGGGAGTAGTGACAAACTCAAGGGAATCCAAAACTTGATCCATTACTAGTACAAAACAAGCTAGCATGGGACCACCCTTTAGAGAAGGTGGGATCCTCTTATGCTCCCCATTGCTAGAAGGGAAAAAATCTACTCTCTGCTTCATCAGAGGATGTGAAATACCCATAGACAAGGTGGGAGGCATGGAAGAGGGGGAGAAAACTATGGCAGACACCACCGAAGTATTTAGCATGTCTATGGGTTTAGAAAATGGTGGGATGTCCAGGAGGGACATCAAAAGGGGCATCTCGACCGAAGGAGTAATAAACACCTGCACCCTTTTAGGATCAAGTGCACTCATACTCATAAGGGGAGCCAAAAATAGAATTGGATTCAATTGAATGGAAGCAGAGAGGAGGAGAGAGGAAGATGCATTAGGAGGCCCTAAAATAGGGTTGATCAATTCCTCTTCATTTCTATGCAAAGTAGCCTACTCAACCACTAGAGCCTTTTGTCGGTGCTTGTGCTCACATGCAAGGAGCTTTCTCTAACTCTTTGAGCTAGAGGCTAAGAGCTATGAAGGTACAAGAGACTACTAGTCAGCTAGAGGAGTGTCCATCACAACCCTTTCTGGTGGAAGGATAGGCTCTTGAATGGGAGCAAGAGGAGTTTGAGAAATAACAATGGAGTCGGCTCTAGTGCCTCAGTGGTGGACATCTTCTCATTCATTGCTTTAGGGGTAGGAGTAGTAGGAGGCCACGGAGGTTGAGACATAGAGGATTCTTTGAGGGGAACCTTCCTTCCACCATATCGAATGTGCCTAGGCTCCGTGGGAAAAATATGAAGTTTGAATGTAGGTCACTTAGGCTTTTCCCAAAAGGGAAACATAGGGTTCTCTCACAAACATGGAGTAGAATCCAATGACATTGTAGAAGGGCAAGAGGAAGCAGCAAGGTAGATAGTAGAAGAGGAGGAAGAGGAACCTCAAGAACACTTCTCTTCTACAAGCTTTGACAACATCACTGTCAGCTTTTAAACAAGCCTATGTAAAACAACATAAGGTGATGGAGGGTATCTCACTCTAGGTGTTAAGCGCCCTTTCTTGTACTTCTCATAGGTCTGGTACAAGAGGTCCTTCCTAGGTTGAAGTGGACCAATGGGTGCATCCAGAAGTGGTCTAATGAATAGGTACCATGCACAACTAGTGGTTTATAACCGATATCATGGATTACATGTACTAAACCCTCATAAATAAATTTTAGAGATTTATGCACATTCAAGGGAACTAAATTCATAACTACTAACCAGGGGATACCCAACTTAAATTTGAAAAATTTAGACCTCGATATTATGTCAAAAAGAAATTTTACAGACTTAGGTCTGACAAGGACTAACAAAACAATGCTTCCAAGGGGAGGTACAAAAAGTCTGTTATGCATATGGATGGTGCTCATAGGTGTGTTGTACCCATCTTTATGCAGGATGTTAATTAACATGTTATCATCAGTTATAATATTCACCTGAGATGTCGGATCAACAAGAAAACCTGCTACAGTCTTTCCATTGGTTCATGTAGGGATATAAAGAGGAGATGGTTCTCTATTAAAACCCATCGGAAGGTCTTGCGAGGTGAAGGTTATTCCTGGACTACTACTTGTAGGCTATGTAAAGGGGATAGGAAGATGTAGGAAAGAGGCCATCAGACACACGAAACAATACTCTCACAAAGCCCCCTAAAGGATTTGAAATAGGACAATGACCCAGTCAATGTTTCATTTCGTACACCTACGAAACCTTCCAACTACAACTACTAGGGGTTGTAGATTGGGTTGTAAGGTGAAATTCCTCACAACACTTGTACCTACAGTGCTCCTATAATGCGGGGAAAGGACCCTTCAATACTGCTAAATGAAACCAAAGTGGTTCATGTTGGGTTCACCAAAAATTTAAGAGAGGGGGAACCAACCACATCAAGGCTCCAGGTCACAAAGAGCCGAGCACGGAGGGCTGCCCTAACTTATCTCACTCTAAAGGGATGTCTTGGGGAGAGGATAAAAAATGAAGAGCACTATGTGGTGTCACTCTACAGATCCAAACTTAAGGTTTAGGCTAGGTGAGCTAGTTTTTGGAGTAGGTACTATACCTCAAACAACTCTTTGTTCGAGGATGGCAGCGTAGTTCTGGGATGATAGCATGACACATTGGTGTATCTCTAGCGTGCTGGCATCCATCTGGCTAGAAAACACAAAGTATAGTAAAAACTACCTAGAAACTTATTAATCACATAGCTAGTTGATTTTGATGGGAAAATATAGTGAGAAAGTATAGAAAATATAGACAAATGATAAAACAAATAGATGAAAGTTAGGGTGATGAAGATTATCTCACAAAAGTTCTTGTTCAGCAGCTAGCTCCATGCACACATTCACCTACACACAAGCAAGAGGGGAAAATTTTTGGGGCTATATAGGGGCCTACCTCAGTTAGACCCTTGTTTTGGTGTTTCCACCTCCATGGACAGCCAGAAAGCAATGGAGAAGAATATGCGATAAAAAAGTAGAAAGTGTAGACATGTAAAATATACCAATTTATCTTGTGCACCTGATCCTAATTTTACTAACACCAATTCATCCTAAATCATCTCCTTTACTAACCATTTAATTAAATAATCTTTATTTTATTAAATTCACCATATTTCATCTCTTAATTAAATAAATCAAATTTATCTGATTAACTCTGTTAAGAAATAACTTGCACAATAGAATAATATGATATGAAATATGCTGCAAATACTTGATAATAACGAGAATAACAAGCCACTTCGAGGGGGAAAACCTCCAAATATCTCTAATGAGAACACACTTCACAACTTGATGATGAAATAAGACTCACAACCTCCTATATATACCTATTTATGCCAAGGATATCACCTAGGCCGACTTAGACACACCTATATAAGACTTAGGCAGACCTAAACAACTAAATAACAATATACTAATGATAATATGACTTAATAGAGAGTTAAGATAGCCACAAGCCGACTATTCATAACCCGATGTACCATAATATTAAGGCGTAGCATGCCCTTCTTCAAAGAAGCATTGTCCTCAATGCTAATCAAGTTTGGAAACTTTTGAATGAACTCCTCGTCTTCCCATGTGGCATCTTCAACTGGTAAATTCTTCCATTGGATGAGATACTCGTGATAGTTCTATTCCTCAGCTTCTTTGTGCGTGTTTGATGAATGCACTTTGGTTCCAAAATGATTCTTCCTTCTTCATCTAGCTCGGGAAGTGTTGTTTGAGTGGGAATATTATGCCCAATTACCTTCTTCAAACAAGAAACATGAAAACCGATGTATCTTTGTTGTTGGTGGCAACTCAAGCTTGTAGGCAACACTACCGATCTTTTGCATGATTTGGTATGGACCATAATACTTTGGAGACAACTTATTATTCTTTCTTTGCTGATTTAGTGAGATTTGCTTATAAGGTTGCAATCGCAAGAAGACCCAATCCCCAACTTCAAAACTTCTTTCACTACGATGTTGGTCTGCCTGTTGTTTCATTCGATTTTGTGCCATGGCTAAATTCTCCTTGAGTCCTGAAAGTACTTGTTGTTGATGAAACAAGTGGTCTTCTACTGCCTGAACTCTTGGGGACACCTTAATTGATGATGTGATGGAAGGAGGATGATATCCATAAAGTGCCAAAAATGGAGACATTTTTGATGAGCTATGAAAAGAAGTGTTATACCACCATTCCACAAGTGGTAGCCAATCTACCCACTGAGATTGTTTCTCTGAAGTGAAACAACGTAGATATCCTTCCAAACACTTATTAGCAACCTCTGTTTGCCCATCTGATTGAGGGTGGTATGAAGAGCTAAGAGCCAATTGAGTACCCAAACATGAGAATAAATCTTTCCAAAGTGACTAGTGAAGAATGGATCGATCACTAACAATAACTTTAAATTGTTCATGTAGCTTTGGATATTCTCCAAAAGCTTTATGCTTGCACTTCTTTATGAAAAGGAGATGTGCTAATGCAATGAAAATGTACTATTTAATTGAGTTGATCAACTACCACCATGATGACATTATGACCTTTAGATTTAGGAAGCCACAGTGATGACATCATGGATACCTCTTCCCAATGCTAGTTAGGAATAGATAAGGGTTGCAAGAGATCTGGTGTCTTAATTGTCTCCCCTTTATGCCTTTGACACACCAAACATTCAGCCAACAAATTTTTTAACATCACCCTTTAGCCCTTCCCAAAAGAAATCTTACTTGACTCGATGATATGTCTTCAAAAATCCTGAATGACCACCCACTAGAGACTCATGCAACTCTGTGAGAATCTTGATTTTAAGGTTGGAATTCTTGCAGAGATACAAACGCTCTTTATACCAAAGAGTATCTCCCTTCCAACAAAACTTATCTGAACTACTAGGATCACTTTTTAATTGCTCAATGAGATTACTTGTCACAACATCATTTTGCCACTCTGCTTTGGCTTCCTCCACCCAATTTGCTTGTAATATTGAAAGGGTGCACAATAAGGCTTCATCTTTCTCATCCTTCCTTGACAGTGCATCTGTGACAATATTTTCTTTCCCTTTCTTATATACAATCTCAAAGTCATATCCTAACATCTTAGTGACCCATTTTGTTGCTCTTCAGAAGATAGTCGTTGTTCCAAAAAATATTTTAGGCTATCAGTCTATGTAACCTTGAAATGTCTACCCAATAGATAGAGCCACCATTGTTTCCTTGCATAGATGTGCTAGCATTTCCTTCTCATAAATAGGTTTAGTAGATTCTTACCTTTCAATTGACGACTCTCAAAAGTAATTGGTCGACCTTCTTGCATGAGCACTACTCCTATCCCATTTCCAGAAGCATCACATTCCACAATGAATTCCTTGGTGAAGTCAAGAGTGGCAAGCACTGGAGTTGTACACATAGCCTCCTTCAATCTCTCAAATCTTGTATTGGTAGACTTGTTCCAATGAAAAGAATCCTTCTTCAATAGAGTGGTGAGAGGTGTTGCTATATGACCATAATTCTTCAAAAATCTTCTATAGTACCATGTCAATCCAAAGAAACCCCTCAGTTTCTTAATGGTTTTTGGAATAGG